>JADRCH010000082.1:11002448-11048507 GCA_019843965.1 Rhynchomys soricoides
TGAGGGTGTGCAGCAGGAAGATTGGCAGCAGGGGCTGGACACACAGCTCACTGGGGTGCAGAAGAGGGTCAGGCAGGGGGCTGGGGCACAGCCGCTGGGGGCACAGCAACTGGGGGCACAGCAGGAGGGCTCACAGCAGCTCTCTGGACAGTCCTCTACCTGCCAGGAGGACTCAGTGCAGGCTTCAGAGCAGACTGACATGGTGGAGGCGGCCATGGCTGATTGGAAGGCAGAAAGTAAGATGAGAACGAGAGAGTGAGGGAGCAGGAGAGTGAGGGAGTGAGGTGCCCGATGCCACTTATATATCTCTCAAGGGTGTGTGTGTTTGTAGTGTCTCAGCTACAGTTCCTTGTTGGTGTTGATGTCGTTCTAAGACACCTATCAATCAAGTGGGCATGGCCTGTAGCTCCACCCACCCATAGAACTCTGCACAGCTAGCGCTGATAGGTCTGACAGGGCTGCATGGGACAAGGCAGGGGTGTGTCATTTCCTCTCCAGGTGGGTCAGCCTTCCCTTGAGGCCCCTGGCTCTGGCTCTCCGCTTCAGTCCTTAACTGAGTCATTGGCATAATTTAACCTTATTTTATGTCCTGTTTATTTGGGGATGACCGGTCAGAGAGCTGTGTTTGTTTTCTGTATCAACAATGCCAGTCATAATAGTTCTTGCTTTGGTCTGGGAATTGTTCTAAGTAAGTACTAAGTCAACTAACCCCTGTGACCTTGGAAGGGAGATGATTTCATTATTCCCACATGGGGAAACTGAGGCACAAACAAAAGCTACAGCCAAGTCTGTGTCAGGCAGCTTAGGGCGTGGATACTCATGTCTTGTGTTCCTGTCATTCTGCTCTCAAGGTAAAACAGATTAGGAAGGCAGTCCAACAATAAGTCCCCTCCAGAGGAGTGGGGGTAAGCCGGGACACCCATCACTCAAAGAGAGATGACTTTTAGTTCCGCCCATAGAGTTCTGGGCATCTAGAGGGGAAAAGTCTGATAAAACTGCTTAGTGCAAGACAGGGGAGTTGTCACTTGCTCTCCCAGGACTGAGCACTAGGGGGCTGGGCTGTGTAGCAGATGTGGCAGGCAGGGGTTCAAGGAATTTGCTTTGAAGAAATGGCCACTTCTTACCTACAGCAAGAGGACCCAGGTTGACAGACAGGCAGAACGGGGAAGGAGGTTGTTGCAAAGGGATGTTGGAGCTTGGCTGTGTTCACAGATGCAGAAGGCTTTCTTCTGGAAACTGAGCTATGTTTAGATGTCTTAGACCCTTTTGGTTGTGACCCTGGGGCCCTGGATGATCAAGTTAGGATCTGCCTGAGAACCTGGAGAAGACCCAGCATTATGGCTTGAATGCACAACGTTTCTCACAAGCTCATGGTTTGAACTCTTCGTCCTCATCTGGTGATGCTGTATTTTGGAAAGGTTGTGAACATTTTGAACATGAAGCAGACTTAAGACTGTAAGGGAGGGGCTTGAGGGTTCTAGGCTGGCTCTGACTGCAGCTGAATTCTGCTTCCCGAGGTGCCATGATAGAGCAAACTGTCATAATCCCTACCCCTACCACAGATGGACCCCAGACACTGCACCTTCTCAGTACCTTCCCAGTCCTAGTACCTACCCTTTCTTTTTGCTGGGAGCCCAAACAACTTCCTCTCCTGCTTGCCAAGTTGCTTCCCAGGGAGTTTTCAACAGCAACAAGACATGTAAGAGAAATTGGTACCAGGAGTAGGGTTTTGCTGTGATAAATCTGACCACATGGCTCTTTGGCCTTTGAAAATGACTTGGGGAAGGAATATGGAAGAGTCTGGAGCTGTGGACTAGAAATGTTCTGGAGTGTTCTAAGCAGAGCTCAGAGGACTATTTTTTTGGGGGGGGGGAGTTCAGAAGACCAGGGGGCTAAAAGATGCTGCAGCAAAGACTGTACCTGGGAGGCTTTGGATGGGAGCAAGAACTACAGACCTTTGGTGTTACATCACAGCAAAAAATCTGGCTAAGTTTTGCTTGTGTCCTGAAAATATGAGAGAAGCTGAATTTAAATGCATTTGACTAATTGTTTGGCAGAGGTAATTAATTTCAAGACACCTAACATTCAGGCTGTGGCTGTTTACATTTAGCCAGGTTTTCAGGCACACTAAAAATGTGACATTTGGACAGGATGGAGTGTAGATGTTATTAAAGTTTTAGACGGGCTGGGCATGGAAGGTGTAGACAAATCAGCTTTGGTTGTCCAAGAGATGAGTACCAGGAAAGGAAAGCCAAGTGCTTTACCCTGGGATAATAAGAGAGGGGCCTTGAAGGAATATGTGTTGGGTCGCACTAAGCATCCTGTGCATGAAGCTGCAAAGGTGAAGCCTTAGTTACAGTGGAGACCCTAGGATGGTAGAGAAGCCAGGAACATGGAATGTTGGCGGAGGAGAGCTGCAGGCACAAGGTGAACTGACCCCAGAGAGGCTGTGTGTACTGCAGGCCCTGAGGGGGCAAGCAAGGATGAATGATAGGAAAGTCAGAAAGAAGATGCAAGAGACAGATATGGGAGGGCTTTGGGTCAATACCATGCCAGCCTCGAGTTTAATTTTCTTAGCCTTTCTATATTACACAGCACTGTGGGAAGCAAAGCCACAAGCCAACAGCAACAGTTGCTGAAATAGACACATAAGATGTCTGTTCCCATCCAAAAGCCTCCCTGTTCCTTCTACCAAGGTCAATAGAATCTTCAGCCCCTTGCCTTGAGCTTCAAGTGCACTTCCTCTTATCATCCCAAGCCTCCGTAGGCTGGGCAGTCTGCCAACAGACCTGCCTTGACTCTGCCTGGCAGGCAGATTTTTTTTCCTTCTGTCTCTGTGTCTCTGTGTCTGTCTGTCTGTCTCTGTCTCTGTCTCTGTCTCTGTCTCTCTCTCTCTCTCTCTCTCTCACACACACACACACACACACACACACACAGAGAAACAGGCAAATGGCTCCTGACACAGAGCTGTGGGGTCAGGTTGCCAAGCTTGTTGGAGCTCAGATGATGTCATCATGAGCCCGAGATGCCAGACATGGATTGTTTAAGGTGTGCTTTGCTGGTTTTTCTGACTTACTTTGGTGTGATCCCTCTTTGTCACCCTCCCGTTTTGCGACCCGAATGCTGACTTGTATCTGTGTATACTAGGAGCATGTGACATTTATTTATTTATTTACTTATTTATGCAGTGCTCACAGCTAAGAGTTGCCTTGAGTCTTAGAGGAGACCGAAATTATGCCTTTGAACAATGTTAGAACTGTTAAGACCATGGACTGGAATGCGTTTTGAGATGCCATTTATGAGATGCCCATGAGTATAGGGGGTAGAGTGTTATGATTTGAATGTGAAATATTCTTACAATTTCATGTGTTTGAACACCAAGTCTCAACTGAGGCTTGGATGCTCAGACACTCTCAATGTGAGGGGACATGGGTCAAATGGCCCCTCTAAAGACGAAGACAGACCCTATGTCTGGGCTACGGAAGATAGCCAAGACTTTAGGGTGACCCTCACCTCCCAGAGGTGCGGTTCTTGGTTCATAATGTAACCCCATGTCTCTTTTTGAGGAATCTCCACAGTGCGCCATGTGTCTGTACTACCCTCCATCCCTGCAGGAATGCAAACAGGCACACGCCCCAACCTGCTAGTGCCTGCCTGCCTTTTTAAACATTCCTAGCAGCTCGGTTAGGATGAAGTGGATCTCACCATGATAGCTTCTCCTTAATGAACGATGGCCATTTGTGTCTTTCCCAGGTAAATGAGCGTTCAGTCTTCCACCTCTTGGCACTGTTGTGTCTTTTTGTTGTAGGAATTTTTCCTACATTCTAGGTATTAACCCTTTATCAGGTATACAGCTTGTCAGTGACTTCTGTCCTGTGGGATTTCTGATAATGCTCTCTACATCTCTCTCATGCAATCTCTCTCTGCGTCTGTTTCCTTCACTCTCTCTATCCTTCCTTTGTTCTCTCTGTCCACACTCCTGAGGATCCAACACAGTGCTTTGTCCATGTTAGTCCTGGGCTCTTCTTCTGGCCTTGCTCCCCAGCCCTTAATAATTAATGTTCTTTGATTCACAAAAGTTTTTTGTTTAATTGATGAACTATTTACTGATTTATGCTTTCCATATAGAAGTCCTTCCTTCCTTCCTTTCGTTTCTTTCTTTTCTCCCTTCTCTTCCCTTCTTGCCTCCCCTCCCTTCCTCCCTCCCTTCTTTCTTTGTGTTTTGTTGTTGTTGTTGGTTTTTTTTTTTTTTTGAGACAGAGATCTCACCATGTAGCTCTGGTTGTCCCAGAACTCACTCTGTAGACTAGGCTGGGTTTGAACTCAGAGATCTGCCTACCTCTGCCCCGAGTGCTGGGATTAAAGGTGTGCGTCACCACAGCCATCTTAAGAAATTGTTTTCCTAATTTTTTTCCACATTGTCTGTTGTTGGTACCTAGAAACACATTTGATTTTCTTCTGTATAGAATCTCTCTCTTTCTCCTTCCCACCCCTTACCCAGGTCTATGGGTGTTTTGTCTGTCTTCTGTCTGTCTGTCTGTCTATGTGCCAGTGACTGGTGTCAGTAGAGTCTAGAAAAGGGTGTCAGATCCCCTGATATTGGAGTTATAAGTAGTTGTAAGCTGCCATGAGGGTGCTGGAAGCTGAATCCAGGACCTCTGGAAGAGCAGCCAGTGTTTTTTAACTGCTGAGCCATCTCTCCAGCCCCTTGTTGTTTGTTTGTTTGTTGTTTGATCCATGCCACAAGCCTTACCCATGCATGGGTAAGGGCGGGGTGACCTTGGCTATTGGGACTCCTCTTTTCCAGGATGTGACATCTGTATCCATTAGAACTGAGGGGGAGCTGACTGGAATTCTGGGGTTGAGGTGGAGGTCTGTCCACACTGGTCAGCTTCACTCTGGAGTAAGAGCAGCAGGAGGAGGAAGCCAGGATAGGGCGGAGCCTGGATGCTCCTGCTCTCCAGTAGCCTTTGCACCTCCTGCCTCATGTGCTGACTTTCCATGGTTATCAGTGAGTGTGAGATGCCACACACTCCGTCTCTGGTGATCTGCTCAGGTGATGGCCTCCCTTGCAGCTATCTCATCCTTCCAGCTGACTGAGTCCCACCCCCTGAGGTCCCACCCCTCCAGACTACTCTGGGTCAGCTGATGGGCCACTGTTCTCATCCTTTCTGAAAGCCTTTGTCCTGACTAGCTCACACCCTGCCTTAATGGGAGAAAGGTGTTGACTCCTCCACAATCATGATGCCCTTCTGGATTGTTGGCTCCTTCACAGTCATCTGCTGTTCTTTGGAAGAGCTAAGAAGACATTGCGACCAAAAGAAACTTGGGGAAGACAGATTTTATTTCATCCTACACTTCTAGGATCGCCCACTCCATCACTGAGGGAAGTCAGGACAGGAACTCCAGGCAGGAACTGAAGCACAGGCTACATAGGAATGCTGTTTTCTGGCTTGCTCCTCATGGCTTGCTCAGCCTGCTTTCTTATACAACTCAGGACCACCAGCCCAGGGATAGAACCATTCACAGTGAGCTGGGCCCTATCACATCAATTATCATTTGAGAGAATGTATCACAGGCTATCCCACAGGCTAGACTGGTGGGAGCGTATTCTCAGTTGAGAGTCCCTCTTCCCAAATAATTTTAGCTTGTGTCAAGTTGACATAAAACTAACCAGCACAATTTTACATTAAAAAAATATTTTTACTCTTATTTATGTATCTATCTGAGTGTAGGTACATGTGAGTGCAGTACCCACAGAGGCCAAAAGAGGGTGTTGGATCCCCTGGAACTGAAGTTACAGGTGATATAAGCTGCTCAGTATAGGTGCTGGGGCCTAAACTCTGGTCTAGGACAAGAGCAACAAGCACTCTTAACCACAGAACCATCTCTCTCTCCAGCCCCAAATTTAATGTGTGTGCGGTATGTGGTGTCTCTCTGTGTGGTGTGTGTGTGTGTGTGTGTGTATGATATGTGGTATGTGATGTGGTTATGTGTGTGTGCATGTGTGTGGTGTGTGTGTTCATGTGGTATCTGTGTATGTGTGTGTGCGTGTGTGTATATGGTTGTCTCTCTGTGTGTATGGTGTGTGCGTGGTGTGTGTGTGTATGGTGTGTGGCATGTAATATGGTTGTGTGTGTGCATGTGTGTGGTGTGTGTGTTCATGTGGTGTCGTTGTGTGTGTGTGTGTGTGTGTGCATGTGTGTGGTGTGTGTCCGTGTGTGTGTATATGGTATGTGTGCATGTGATGTGGTTTCTCTGTGTGTGGTGTGGTGTATGGTGTGTGTGTATGTATGGTATGTGTGTATGTGTGCACGTGCATGTGGTGTGTATATATATGCATGTGGGTGTATGGGTGTGTAGGGTGTGTGTGTATGGTGTGTGACGTGTGCATGTGGTGCGTGGTATGTGTGCTGGTCGTTTGCATGTGTGCATGTATGGTGTGTGTGCATGTGGTGTGTGTGTGGTGTGTGCCTGGTATGTTTGTGTGTAGGTGAGAAGACAACTTGTCACAATCTCTCCTCTCCACTGTGTCAGTTCTGACAGAACTCAGGCCATCAGGGCTGGGTACATGTGCCTATAATTACTTAGCTGTCTTACCAGCAATTAAATTAAAGTCTCTCTCTCTCTCTCCCCCTCCCTCCCTCCCTCCCTCCCTCCCTCCCTCCCTTCCTCCCTCCTCTCATTCCTGATGGAATGATTTCTGAGGATGTTTCATGTTCACTGATGTTTCTTCATTCTTGCACCTGTTCTCAGGCTTGTCCCATGTGTATTTAAATTTCAGCTATTGTATGTTTCAGTTTTAGAATTCCCTTTTGTTGGATTAATTGCATTTCTCTCTTGGGAATCTCTACCTATTCACTCATGAAGATAATATTTTTCTTTGATCTTTGGACAACTAATAGCTGCTGTGGTCACCAACTGCCCATGTCTGTAATGAGATTATCTCAGATTCTTTTTTGCTGGTTGCTTTTACTTATGAAAGTGATTTACTTCACAAAATCTTTTGTGCCTTTTTATTTTGATCATATGCTTGAACTTATGAAAATACATTTGGAGATTTTGGGTTCTATTATTTTCTTGTATCTATGGGTTTTTGTTTAGGTAGACGGCCAATTACTAACCAATTATTTTGAGCTTGTGTAGGTCTGGCTTTATACTCTGTTGGTGTATAGATGTGGAAACCCATACAGCCTCCACTCAAGATCCCACCATGCTCCTGGAAACCTCACAGGGATTGAATCAGGTGTGGCTGGGGACGTCTGTAGTGACTCTCCCTGTAGGCTCGAGCACAGTGGTCTTGGGTCCTCACTGGATGCTGGGGGAGCCTGTTCAGTCCTGTGGTGGTTTCTTTATTGTGGTCTGCCTCTGACCAGCCTTCTGGTTGGAATATAGGTTTGTGAGGAGATAGGCACCTGTTGCCCACCATCTTCTGCCAAGCTCTCTCTGAGGCATATCCCACCCATATTCTGGATGCTTCCCCTGGCTGGATCTCCTCTCACCCACTGACCACGCTTTATTGGGAAGTTGGGTTGGCAGAGAGCTGAGCACCTGTGCACCTCTCTCTAGCCCTGTCAGAGTGTGGACATCTCCTAACTGTCTATCAGCTATGTAGTTAAGAGAAGGCTCCTTAGCCATTTTCCATTCCATCAAGGTTTCAGGTTTGCTACACTCTATGCCTTCAGTTCTCTGTTCCCAAGGGTCCTGGTTCATGCAGCAGAGGTTGTGGTTTGAATGTGTTTCTGAGGACCCCTCTTCTCAGCTTCTGTGGAGTTCCTGATAGGGAGTGACATAGTGACAGACATCTGGTCTACCTCATTATTAGTAAGAGCTTGGAGGAATTGTTCAGTGTGTGCAGTGGCTAGAAGTCAGTGAGGCTATCCTAGAAGCCCATAGCCTTGCTGCATGGAGTCAAGTAGTCTGCTGGGATGGTCTGGCCTTGCAAACCACTCCTCCTCCTCCTCCTCCTCCTCCTCCTCCTCCTCCTCCTCCTCCTTCTCTTCTTCTTCTTCAGATTTATTTATTATATATATATATAGCGTTCTGCCTGCATGTATGCCTGCAGACCAGAAGAGGACACCGGATCCCATTACAGATGGTTGTGAGCCACCATGTGATTGCTGGGAATTGAACTCAGGACCTCTAGAAGAGCAGACAGTGCTCTTAACCTCTGAGCTATTTTTCTAGTCCCACTTTCTGCTTTCCAGTGTGATATCTTCTCTACTTTCTGAAGGAAGAGGGAGAGGGGCAAGCAGAGGCATCAATGATGTTCAGACATTGCCCACAGCTTAACAGAGTATTAGGATGCAAGGAACATAGCGGAGGAGCATGTTGACAACCCTAACCTGCCTTTTTCAGCATAGCATCTTCTTGTCTCAAAGCCTCATTCCTGTCCATGATGGAGTTGACGTGGAAACAAAGAGACATGGGGCATTTCCTGAGAGTGACTTTAGATGCTTTTGGATGTGCTCTCCGTGTTTTGCAGTGGGGTCTGGGAAGTCAGGGAGAGGCAAGAATACAGCAGTGCCTCTTTTCTGTGTACCACTATAGCTGTAGAAGGGTGATTGAGAGTCAGGGTGTGAGGGGTGAGGGGAGAGTCAGCCTCACGTGAATGTCTGTGTCTCCTCATCTCACCCAGAGAGGCATCCAAAGACCCAGGGCCCACTTACACACCTCTTCCTCAACTCCAAGTTAACTGGGTGGACACCTACAGGTGCTGCTTTTCATGATGATACATGTGGCTCGCTGTTGAACATGCCCAAAAAGAGGACAGGGCATGGAGCCTTGGCCTCAGCACAAGTTCCGGCTGTGGGGCCTGTGACTCTGTACTGGCTTCACCTGCTTTTCAAGGATGTGGCTGGCCTAGCCTGCCTTGGCTGGTCTAGCCTGCCTTGGCTGGTCTAGCCTGCCTTTCCTTAGAACCCGGATGAATGAGGGCATGCACTGGGTTCAACCTCCTTTGTGTTGCAGACCCTTCCAGACCGCAGGAAAAGAATATCAACAGTGGTTGTGGGAAACTGTCATCCTATAGGGAGGATATCTGGACTCTTGGATTTCTGGGAATCCATGTAAGGTGATCTAGAGTTCACGGGGCATGGGATCCAATAGCACCAGGAGAAGATGGCTTGGGAGCCTAGATGCCGCAGCAGCTAGAGAGCCGCATTAGTCATGGAGTTGGGCAAACAAAACAAGAGCATAAACAACAGCAATGCTAGCCTGGGAGGACAGAGAAAGCAAACAGGGAAGACCAGCTGCATTCTGGGTAGTTGGAACACTGAGCTGGGTATAAAAGCCACCCTGGGAAAGAGCTTCAGACATCCTCACTCTTCTCCAGACCAGCCAGCCTCCACCATGTGTCACACCAGCTGCTCTTCAGGCTGCCAGCCATCCTACTGTGTGTCCAGCCCCTGCCAGCCATCCTACTGTGTGTCCAGCCCCTGCCAGCCATCCTGCTGTGTGTCCAGCCCCTGCCAGCCATCCTGCTGTGTGTCCAGCTCCTGCCAGCCATCTTGCTGTGTGTCCAGCCCCTGCCAATCAGCTTGCTGCAGGCCTGCTGTGTGCATTCCTGTTAGATACCAGGTGGCTTGTTGTGTGCCTGTGAGCTGTAGACCCACTGTGTGCATGGCTCCCTCCTGCCAATCTTCTGTGTGTTTGCCTGTGAGCTGCCGGCCTGTCTGTGTAACCTCCTCCTGCCAGTCATCTGGATGCTGCCAGCCCTCTTGCTCCACCCTGGTCTGCAGGCCTGTCACCTGTAGCACCCCCTCCTGCTGCTGACAAGTGTCTTCAAACCAGCTGCTGCCAGTGCAAATGGGACACGTTCAGCCCCTCCCTCTGTGGCGGTAGTTCTGCCCTTGAAACAGATTGGAAGCACACCTAGCTCACCCTGGAACTTGGGAGAGAACACAGCCGAATAATACAGATACCTCTTCCCCTGCCCTTCTCTAAGGGTGTCCTGGCTCCAGGGTCCTTCTGTTACTCCCTGTGCCAAATAAAGTGGCTTC
Organism: Rhynchomys soricoides; assembly: GCA_019843965.1. NCBI lineage: Eukaryota > Metazoa > Chordata > Mammalia > Rodentia > Muridae > Rhynchomys > Rhynchomys soricoides. Next base: position 11,012,450 of record JADRCH010000082.1, read on the forward strand.
TCTAGCAGCTTTGCAAGTCTGTCCTGGTTCCTGTCTGTCTTTCCTGGATGCTTTGGCATCAGGAAGCATAGAAGATCAGTGGCTTCTATGATGCAGACTCACCATGTTCTTTAGGAGGTGGCATGTAGGGAGGGCATGGCTCAATGAGTGGGTGTGTTCATGCCCTTCTGGCATCCCTGTGGCCTCTGGGATGGACTTGCATCTTTGCAGCATCTGCTCCTGCTTGCCTTTCCCTGTAGGGGGTGCTCATGCATAATGAGTCCTAGAGTGTTTTATAAAAGGTTTTCTCTTTCCTCTGTGGATGCCCTGTGTCCCAAGTGACTTTCTTCCTATTGGGCAGCTTTGAAATGTTTGAATTTCAGTCACACAAACTGACCGGCTCTGAATCACCTTCTCAGTACTGGGGAAATGTATGCCCATTTTCTCGTTGTCGATCAATTACAATGTGACGTTCACACAACTGGTCACTTGCCTGTAAAGCAGCTAGAACACATACTTCCCACCTACTTCATGAGGTGGCCCCTGTTGTAGCCACGTGTGCATTGTTCTGAATCTTTTCACGGCATGGTATGGGTCACTTATGTTTCTATTTCAGATCATTTCAATGATTGGGTTAGTTTCTTTGTCCCTCTTGCTGGGACAAAATCTCCAGTGAATGGAACGTGAAGGAAGGGCTTATTTTGGCTCACAGTTTGAGGGTATAGCCATTCCCAATCGAAGATCATGGTGGAAAGAGGATGAGGTGGTAGCTCACATTGCATCTGCAGGCAGGAAGCAAAGAGAGCAATGCATGCTGGCACTCAGTTGGCCTTCTCCTTTTTAGTCAGTCTGGAATCTTGGCCTGTGGAACAGTGCTTGTGCTATGTTTAAGGTGGGTCTTTTCTCCTCAGACAAACCTTTCTGAAAATACAATCATTACTATGCCCAGAAGCACATTTCCATGGTGATTTAAAATCCTGTTAACAGAGGAGGTGGACCTTCAAGGCCATGTCTAGCTTTGGGGACAGTTTTCCTCTGGGAAGTATAGGTGACTGTCTGTCTCCATTGGCTGGCTCTATCAATCTCTGCACTCTGTTGTGACTGCTCCCTGTGAGGTTCCCGAGACAGACAGACATGGGGTTCTCAACCTCTGCTGCACCCTAGGACATCATCCTGGACCTGTTCTAGAGTTCTCACTCTTGGCTGCCTTGAGCACCAAAGGGTTTGGAACAAGAGATTGCAGACAAAAAGTGAGAGTCTTAACACTTTGATCACTCAGGGGGAGGTCTGGTTTTCTTCAAAGCAGAGAGGATGACAGACAAGGAGAATAGAAAACAGGAGTTTGGGTGGTGCTTCAATACCACCATGAGAAGTCTGGGGAGAGGAGATCCTTCCTAAATCAGGATAATCATGATGGAGTGTTGGCTAGAATGACAGGTCTTATCCAGGCAGGGCCAGTGTTTGAGGGCTTGTAGAGGAGAGATCAGCTGCAGGCAGAAGAGCCACAACCAAAGAGAAGGACAGCAGGAATGGGCACAGCAAGAGGGCTGAAAGCATCCGGGGAACTGGCAGCTTTCAGGTTACCACAGGCCAACTGGCAGGGGCAAACCCGTGGTACAGGGTCCTTCCCAACAGAACCACATGGGGGTCTGCATCATCATCATCATCATCATCATCATCATCATCAGCAGCAGCAGCAGCAGCAGCAGCAAGCAATTCTCCCAGCCCTAGGAAGGCTGCAGGCAGTGATGGAGCAACACAGAGGCATAGGACAAGCAGGTGGCCCAAGGGGCAGTTCATGTGGCAAGGTCGCAGGAACTGGGGAAGAAGACTTGGGTGGAGAAGAGAACAGGCTTTTAGTGGCATATGGTCACACGTGGACTTACAGTCATAGCTACACACACACACACACACACACACACACACACACCCCACACATAGAGGTTTCCTCCATGCCCTTGCTTCTGTCTGTTATCTGACTCCATCTGTGGTTCATGAGAAGACACTCCCTGTGTTCAGCCTCCCATATTTTGCAAATCCTTTCCTAACCCCATGAGAAGTGGGATCTTTGTGGGTGTGTGTGTAAGGACTGTTATCCTGCAGGGAGAACTTCTACACTCTTGGAACTTTGGGATCTCATGTGCTGAAACAGGAAGTAATGGAGCTTGGTAGATTCCAGATGGCCCCAGAGAAGATGGGAGCCCAGGTTCATCAGTAGCTGGAGCAGGTATAATTAGCCATGAGGCTGAGGGCAATCAAATCAGGAACATGTACAATAGAAAAGCTCACCTGGGAGGTCAGAGGAAGCAAACAAGGAAGGCCAGCTGCATTCTGGGTAGTTGGAACACTGAGCTGGGTATAAAAGCCACCCTGGGAAGGAGCTTCAGACATCCTCACCCTTCTCCAGACCAGTCAGCCTCCACCATGTGTCACATCAGCTGCTCTTCAGGCTGCCAGCCATCTTGTTGTGTGTCCAGCCCCTGCCAGCCATCCTGCTTTGTGTCTAACCCCTGCCAGTCAGCTTGCTGCAGGCCTGCTGTGTTCATTCCTGTCAGATACCAGATGACCTGCTGTGTACCTGTGAGCTGCAGGCCCACTGTGTGCATGGCCCCCTCCTGCCAGTCCTCTGTGTGTGTGCCTGCAAGCTGCCAGCCAGTCTGTGTGACCCCTTCCTGCCAGACATCTGGATGCTGCCAGCCTTCCTGCCCAACCATGGTCTGTAGACCTGTCACCTGAAACCCCTCCTCCTGCTGACCAGTGTCTCTAAACCAGGGATTGCCATCATAGACAGGACACATTTATTCCCATACATCTCTGTCCTCTGTGACTAAAGCATACCCAGCTCACCATGACTGGGAAGGGAATACAGAAGAATGACTCAGATTCCACTGCTCTGCCCTTCTCTAAGGATGTACTGCCCTCAGCATCTTCTTACTCCCTGTGCCAAATACAGTAGCGTCTAAAATCAGCTCTGCATGTCTGTCCTGGTTCCTATCTGTCTTCTTAGTTGCTTTAGTATCTGAAAGCATGTATTATCAGTGCTGTCTACGATCCAGCTTCTCTATGATTCTGTATTAGCTGGAATGCAGGACAGAGGACATGTCCTGATAAAGTAGATATATGTGGTCATGTCCCTGTCCTGTCTCTCTGTCCTCAAGCATATGGCCCCAGCCATGGCCCTACTATCTCTTGTGAGTCTCCATCTTGCCTCTCTGGCTCTTTCCCCAATGGTCCTGCAGTAGGGGTTGCATAGATAGGTATTAGTTGGCTACATTTTTCAGGGCTGTATTTGCCTCTTGTGATGTCTTGTGACTTTCTTCCTGTTTGGATGCTTTCACAAGCTGGATCTTGGTTCTGTGACCTGAACCTGTCATACCTGCCTCCTCTGTGTCATACCTGCCCATTTGTTCTTGAATGGTGATCAGATGTAATAATCACTTCATGTCACTTCTGATATGGACACTGAACACATCCTCCAAGTTTGACCCATGATTCAATATAGCTGCTTCTAGAGTCACGAACACCCTGTTCTGTGTTTTCAGTGAATCAAGTGAGCTGTGTCCTATGCCTCAGACTGGCACATTTGCATTGTTCAAAGTCATGATGCCGATGTACTGGGGTTTACACTTTCCTTGTGTAGTGTTGGTTACAGCTCCTCGTCTCTCCGCAGAATCCTACAGTCTGTTGAGCCCATTCCTCATAGAACAGGTGTGCGGTTCCTAGCCCTGCACACTGTCCCATACCAGTCCCTGTGTGGAATGCTCACTGCTGCCCACCTTGCTGATGCATGGACTATAGCAATCATTTTATAACCCAGATTCCCAGGTAGTCACACTGTGTTGCTTAAATGAGAGATCTGTATGAAACTAGATCAGAGATAGAAGCAGTCAGCAGTCCTGAACATATACACTCTGCTTGATGTGCACATTCAGGCCAGTGCACACACAATCATACACATCTACACGTTTATACCCGCTCTCATGCACTCAGAATCACACAGTGAAATGCACCACACACAGAGAAGCCTGCTTGTGCATATGTATTCAGGCGCTCACAATCTTGCACATTTCTTTGCCTTCTTCATGATAAGCATGTACACACACATATGTACACACACACACACACATGCACATGCACATGTGCACACATACATGCTCCCTCATACATATCTACATTTTATGAAGCATTTGTGTATATCCACATACCCTTGAGTACTCTACACTCATACATGTGTGGATTCTGGTATCTCATTGGAAGGTAAAACCAGATCCAGAACCTGAGAAGCAGATTCTCTGATAGTTAATAGAGTATGTCAACTTGACTAGCTCTACAAGCTATGAGAGACATCTCTTAAGAGACATCTATAAGAGACTCACACGCCCTTGAGTGATTATATAGGTTTTTTTGGAAGTGGGGAGACCCACCCTAAGTGTGGGTAGCACCACCCCATGGGCTGGGGTCCTGAAGGAGAGAGCTGAGCAAGGCATTCTTCCCTCTCTCTGCTTGATTGACAGTGCAACGTGAACAGCTGCCATGACTTCCTCCCCATGATGTAATTCATCTCCTCAATCCCTAAGATGAAACAAAGCCTTTCTCTCTTAAATTGATTCCTGTTGGCCATCTTGTCACAGCAACAAGAAAGCAGCTATGAAAATATCTGGAGCCTTTTGCCACCAACGCTAATGTGGTCTGCAGGCCTGGCCAGCCCTTGTGTATTTACTTTTATTACCTCTGTGACATCCCAGGAAAGAACAACTTGGCTCTTGTTCTTATGCTGAGCCTTTGAAGGGTGGGGCTTGCCTGATTTCTCACAGCTGCAGTGCCAAGTGGCTTTCCTTTAACAATCACACAGCATTTCTTCTGCTCTGGCCAGGCTGTCTAATTTCCACCTTCTGGTTTTCTTTTCTGAACCTTAATTCTCATAGATCTGTCTCAAGGCAGCCAGCAATAACCAGGTCCTAAGGGGCAGGCTCATAACACGAGAAAGGGGAAAGTGGATGAAAACTGGATGTATTTATTCTTTTGGGCAGAGGTCTGGTTTTGTTTGTGTGGGCCTTTGTGCTGGGAGATTTCCTCAGGGATCTCTGGCCTGGCCAAATGCGAGGGTTCAGGCAAAGGGGAGAGCATGAGCAGGAATGGAGTCTCCTCCGCAATTGCTGCCTCAGTTGCTTGGAGATGCTGCACCCACCACCCTGCGCTAAGTCGGGCTCTGGCTGAGCCCATGAGAGGCCGACTAGCCAGCGAGGAGTGCAGGAAGTTTCCGGTGGAGTTCGGGTGAGCAGACCTCTTCCCAAGCAGCAGTGTTACAGCTCTTATGATAGAAGCTCTCAGACAACAGAGTAGTTCTCACACCTTTATTCTTTCTGGATGGGGATCTCCCCTATACAGGTTGGGGTGGTCTAATATACAGTTTGGGATGGGCTAGGGGCCTGACATCAGGTACTTCCCATTGGCTTGGTCTGAGAGTTTAAGGGCACCTTATCTGCGTGTGGGAGGGCTTGGTGTTGCACCTATGTGACAAATCTCACATGACAAGCCTCTCTACAGGGGGCTGTGGAAGTTGTAGCTGTTTGACAAGAGCCTTCCGGGAGCTTTGGCAAAAAAAAAAAACCGCTTTCTGGTCCCTTGCAAATTACTCCACCTGGTGTCCCAGAGTTTTCAGCCTGTGCTCAACCGGATGCCAGACTGCCTGCCACAGACCACTGCCCCACATGTTTGATGTCAGGAGAAAAGCAGGCCAAGAGGAGTAGGAAAGAGGAGTTTAGTGTGTTCATGCCCCACCAGGAAGGAAGTTAGGGGACAATTGACTTCCCTCCTGGCTTTACCTTGTCATGATAGACAGTTCTCACTTAGGCTTATGATGGTGGCAGTCCTAGTATTTGAGGGAGAGAGAGCTCAGCAGCAGATGGAGGTGCAAAATAGGCGAGGAGCCATAGAACAATGTGGGGCAGGAGGGATGGCAGCACCCAGAGGACTGGAAATTCAGAGTCCCAGTCAGCTTGCAGGAGGTAGCAACAGGGCACAAAGACCTCCAGGCAATAGTGACTCCCACAGTCTTGATATGGGAAGTAGCCAGTTAGGGAGAAGCAGAGAAACAGCCTGGGGAGTTAATCATGTGGCACCTGGGGGAGGGGGGCTGGAGATGGGGTGGGGCAGAGGAAGGAACAGGTCTATAGGGAGCTTTTCTGGGAAGTGAGTTACCACGCATGGAAATACAGTCCTGTATACACATGTGTGGCTATATACATTTATATTCAGATACTCACTCATACAAAAACTCTGAACCACATGGGCATTTAAGTGTGGATGGACTTTTGGTTATTTTATGGGTTCCCTTTATCTACCTCCCTACTGCATCCTTATCCCTTCTGATCCCCCAACATTAGTTAGGAGAGAAAGAGGTTATAAGGGAAAGGTGTTGTTGATATATCCTTAGACTACCTCCTGCCGATCAGGGGTATTGAATTACTTTGTGCAATTTTGATCTTCATTATCAGAATACCTCCAACCAGTAACAGCAGCAGCAGCAGCCATAGCCTCACTTGGAGCTCTCACATTAATATACCCTCTGAAGAGTCCCCAGAATTCCAAATGTCAGACATTTGCTAAAACTGTCCACCACTGGCAAAATCACTCCCATGCTAGAGCATGAGGCAAATCATAGTCAGCTGCTGTGGACAATCTGGTGCAGCTCCATATCCCATACCTGAGATTAAAACAAAAACATATTCCAATAACACTTCTGTGTTTTTAAAGAAGCCAAAATTCTTACTACATTTAAGCATCTCTCTCTCTCTCTCTCTCTCTCTCTCTCTCACACACACACACACACACACACACACACACACACCCCACCCCACACTGATTCACGGCTGTTCTCCATGCCCTTCCTGTCTGTGTTCTGACCTCATCTCTGAGTCATGCTCTATCAGGAGGAGCTCTCTGTGTTCAGTCTTCCACTTTCTGCAAACCCTTGCCAAACCTAGAAGTCTCTGTTGTGTGAGGACAATTGTGCCATAGGGAGGAACATCTGATCTCCTGGATCTTTGGGGTATCACAAGAAGACCTTGGGAAGGGCAGCAGAGCAAGTCTGACTTGGGATGGTGCTGGGAAAGTCCAGGAGTAGAAGGACCTTGGAGAAGGTATAATTAGCCATGAAGCCAAGGGCAAAACAAAAACAGAAACACACACAGCAAAGCCTGCACGGGAGGTCAGAGGAAGCAAACAAGGAAGACCAGATGCATTTTGGGAAAATAATGTTCTGGGCTGGGTATAAAAGCCACCCTGGGAAGGAGCTTCAGACATCCTCACCCTCCTCCAGACCAGCCAGCCTCCACCATGTGTGACACCAGCTGCTCTTCAGGATGCCAGCCATCCTACTGTGTGTCCAGCCCCTGCCAGCCATCCTGCTGTGTGTCCAGCCCCTGCCAGCCAATCTGCTGCAGGCCTGCTATATGCATTCCTGTTAGATACCAAGTGACCTGCTGTGTGCCTATGAGCTGCAGGCCCACAGTGTGCGTGGCCCCCTCCTCCCAGTCCTCTGTGTGTGTACCTGTGAGCAGCCGGCCAGTTTGTATGACCTCCTCTTGCCAGTCATCTGGGTGCTGCCAGCCCTCCTGCCCTACCCTGGTCTGCAAGCCTGTTACCTGCAGCAACCCCTCTTGCTGCTGACCAGGGTCTTCAAACCAGTTTCTGCCAGATGAGACACCCCTGTAGTCCTCTCTATTTGTTCAACTTGACCTCAGGCTTAGAGTTTGCAGCAGGTGGGAATCCTACCTTTCCCACCTTTCGAACCTTGGAGGAGAAAGTCTCTAGAAGCGGGACCTGTATCTGCTGACCTCTTGTGGATGTCCTGGCTGCAGGGCCCTTCTTTAACCCTGTGTACCAAATAAACCAGTTTTTCAGCTGCGCTTGCCTGTCCTGTTTCATGCCTACCTTCCTGGCTCCTTAATCAGTGGTCACTGTGATCCTTGGGAGATGTGGTAGAATATAGCCTCATGAAGTGGGTGTCATCAGATCCTGGCATTCCTGTGCCCAGGGTCCTGCTGCAATGTCATGGCTTTACTCTTTCATAGCTGCATCCTACCTCCTGTCTTGTCTTGTGTCTTTTCAGCACAATGGCCACATCCACTGCAGACATTTCGATGATCCCTGGTTACATTGTCTCTGTGTTCCAAGATGTTCCAAGTGCCATCTTGTAATGCTGGGTCCTGGTGCCTTCTTCCTACAGGGCACTTCTCAAATGTTTGAATCTTAGTTACACGTGATTGGCCCTGTAACACCTTCCCTTCAGAGGTTCACACATGCCCATCTTTTATTGACAGGAGATCAACTGTAACATAGCAAACACACAACACTTGCAACTTAGAAGCTAGAGAGCATCCTTATTTTCTGCTGACTTCCTGGGACAGTGACTGCTGCGGTCTTGTGGCCATTGCTCATTTGCCAATGGGGAGAGTTGAGTTCATGCTCCATGTGCCTCAGACATGTACTTTGGAGGCCAAGTCTTCATCAATGGAGTCTAAAGTGGGGGGCTGTTTCCTCTGTGTAGCATTGGTGACAGATCTCTCATTTCTGATGTGCATCTTCATCTCTGGTCTTCTGCAGACTGTTATAAGCAATAAACATGGAGGCACCCAGAGATGGACAAGGAGCCCAGTACCTGCTGTGCCTGTGGCTCTTTCTGCCCTATCCCTCCTAGAGCTCTCACTGCTGCCTTCTCTGGCTTATAGCTCCTTTTTTTTTTTTTTTTAAATAGCTGTTTTTGTTTGTTTGTTTTTATGCTTCAGGCTGGTGACGGGTAGCAAGCAGAAAAAAAATGGTTTATGACTCAGCAGCCAAGATGCTCTGTGACCAGTGTGTGGTGTAAATCAGGGGCTTTGGATAAAACTAGGCCAGACATGGAACCAGCCCCTTTGTTCTCTGTATCACTTAGGTTTTAGACATAGGGGAAAAAAGCCAACCCACATTACTCTCTGCCAGAATACACACACACACACACACACACACACACACACACACACACACACACATATATATATATTCTGCATTCGTTGGTTTTGCCTTGCTGTGGTGAGTTACCCAACAGGACATCATGAAATGAGGAAGGACTTATCCTGGCTCATGGTTTCAGGGTGTTTAGTCCTTCCCGGTGGAGCAGAGCTGGAAATTAAACAGAAACGGGAATGCTAATCCTCGGCTGGCTTCCTCCTTTGTGTTTGTTTACTCCCCCAGGCTCTCAGCCTGGGATGAGCGTTGGCGCATTCAGGTAGGCTATAACTTCTCTGTTCATCCTCCTTGAACCCCCTCACAGACGTGCCTTGAGAGATGCCTCAGGCTCTGAGGTGATTCTAAACTCAGTCAGGTTGACAGCGGAGATGAGCTTCCAAACCTTCCCTCCCTGGCATGCATGGGCCTCAAGGCTTGTCCCAGGCTCCTTCTATGGCTTCCACATACCCCAAGGAGTAAATCCTAGGAAGCAAGTTCAGAACGTGAGAAAACAGGGATGAGGTGCACTGTAGTAAAAAGTTAATTTCCGTTGGGGGTTTCTACCCCGCCTTGATCATTCAGTTCCCAGATAGAAGACACACAACTTTTATACTTTTAACAAGCTTTTAATGCCCTAGAGCTGGGCAGGTATCTACCTTGTAAGCTATTATGTCTACTTCCCCATCAATAACCCTGAATTATAACTTGCCGTGTTTCATCTGGGCAGCTCTTAACTCCAATTGGCCAGCCCTCATGGCCATGTTTTCATGACTCACCTACCCCATGGCATCCTCTCCTCTCTTGGTCTCCTCCTCAGACCCCCAATCCTGGGAACTGAAACCCCATCTACCCCTCTTCTTCATTCAACCAACAGTTTCAAATTAACGACCAAGGTCACATAGCATCACTTGTGTGCATGAGGATTCTCTCATCCCCAAGGCAACCAGGCCAGTATTTAGCATTACAATACATACCAACAGATCAAACCTCAACAGGACTGAGAGTTGGACATTTTATCGGAGAGAATCAATTTTCCAAAAAGCCACAGCAAGGAAGGATAAAAAAGCCAGAAAGAAGATTTAGGAAGGTGTCTCTGCCCAACCATGCAGGAGGTTTGAGGAGAGATGAAACTCTCCCTAGTTCAACAGAATCATGATGGAGTGTTGGCCAGGGGGGACAGCTCTCACCTGCACTTTGGAGGTAACCAGAGGAACAGGTCCCGTACTTGATTTGATTTGTATTTGATTGTGGGGATTAATAGAATGATGCTTCAGGGGAGGATCCTGAAGATCAGGTGGGGACAAGAGGCCTGGTTCAGGGCAGCTCATGGGTGTGATGGGCCTGAGGCTCATTGGCCTGGAGAATACTGACCTGTGTCAGCGAGACATCCAGGAGGTCTGCTTACAGATGGCAGCCACACAGGGGCTGTCCCATCAGAGGTACACATGGACTTCAATGACAGTAGAGAGCCTCCTTGCCCTGATTTGGGTAGACCCAAATAGGGGCATAGCACAGGGAAGCAAGGTGGGGTGACAAGCAGTCCAGATCAGTACATGGTGGTTGTGTCTCAGTGGGGGTTGAGACAGAAGAAGGGACAAGTTCCGAGAGGACCTTTCTGAGGGGCATGTGGCCACACGTGGCAATAAAGGCATGCATAGACACATCACACACACACACACACACACACACACACACACCCAGGAAGTGTCAGACTTTGGGCACATTGTGGTGGCAATCTTCATTGTCACTTTTACCAGACTTAGAACCTTCTAAGGGACACATCTCTGAGTGTATCTGTGAAGGGATCCAAAAGAGTTTAACTGAGGAGGGCAGATCTTCTGTTGTTTGGTTTCAGGCCCAGAACAAGGGACTGAGGTTTATATTGTACATACCAAAGCAGACCTGGCTTTCAGGTTCTCCCAGTATCCCCCAGTTCCTACCTGGCATGCCCCGCCCCCAATCCTGAACTTTCCAGCCTAGGGGACGGGCTTCCCCCAGAGGCTCTTCCCTATGTAATCCGACATTTTGGTCTCTCTGATTTCTTCTCTGTCTGCATGCAAGCTCCTTTCTCATTTCCTCTTCCCCATGGTGACTTCCCTGGCCTTGATCCTTAGGGCCGGTGAAATCACCCATCCAAGAGCATCTTCACCATAAACCTGTCTTTAATTTAATCTAATCTGGCTTAAGTTGGCTCATTTCACCAACAGTGGAGAAATAACCTAGCACTCGTTACTTTTCTGACCAGAAGAATTTATTGAAGGGTGAGTTTCTTTGAGCAGCTGTGGGAGAATGGGCTATACTACATCATGTGCAGATAACATGGCAAATTGTCACATGTCACATAGGCTTGTAAAAATACAGAAGTTGTGGGATTTACAAAGGCTCGCCACAAGGTTCCAGAAAGCCACTTAGGTTGCAGGGTTGGATTCCCCAGTCTACTGAAAAATGGTTCTGTGAAGTTGAGAAGGTGAAACCTAAAGTTCAGTAGAGACCCCAAGATGTTGAAAATGTCTGGACTCTGACGTATCCACCAACAAAGCTCCAAGCACGGAGTGGGACCTGCCCAAAGAGAGAGGCTCCATGCAGTATAAAACTCAGAGGCTGAGGGATGGGAGTACCAGATGTTGTTGGAGCCCAGATGTGTCCATCATGAGCCCCAGATGCCTGATATTGAGCTTCAGGATTTGGCGTTTGCTCTGTTTGCCCAAGTACCTTAGCTAGGAACTTGGAAGAGATGTAATTAGCCATAGAGCCCAGGGCAAACAAAAACAGAAACACATACAATAGCAAAGTTAGCACTGTGGACAGAACAGGAAGCAAACAAGAAGCCCAGCTGCATTCTGGGTGGTTGAGTCAATGTGCCAGGTATAAATGCTGCCCCGGGAAGGAGTCCCAGACATTCCCAACCTTCTCCTGACTGCCAGTCTCCACCATGTGTGACACCAGCTGCTCCTCGGGCTGCCAGCCAGCCTGCTGTGTGTCTAGCCCCTGCCAGTCAGCATGCTGCAGGCCTGCTGTGTGCATTCCCGTGAGGTACCAGGTGGCTTACTGTGTGCCTGTGAGTTGCAGGCCCACTGTGTGTGTCGCTCCCTCCTGCCAGTCTTCTGTGTGTGTGCCCGTGAGTTGCCGTCCTATCTGTGTGACCACCTCCTGCCAGGCATCTGGGTGCTGCCAACCCTCCTGCCCTACCCTGGTCTGCAGACCTGTGACCTGCAACCCCTTCTGCTGCTGACCAGTGTCTCCTAACCAGCTACCTCCTCTGAAGATGGATACTTTGTCCTATCCAGTCCCATTCTTGACCATGGATTCAGCATGAGGCAGATGCAAAACATGCCCAATGCACCCTGGAACTGGGGAGAGAATACAAAAGAATGAACCAGATCCTGTACCCTGGCCTTCTTTGAAGGATGTGCTAGATGCAGGGTTCTTCTCTAAATAACCCATGTGCCAAATAAAGCAGCCACGCATGTCTGTCCTGCTTCCTGACTCTTTTGGTGATCAGAAGGGACTCAGGGCCAGTGCTTTCTGTGATCTAGCCTCACGGCTGAGGAGATAGAGCTGGGTGAAGGACATGGTCTGGTGAAGTAGACAGGTCCCTGCTGTGGCTCAGGAGAATGTGGCCCCTGCCAGAGATTCACCGTCTCTTGTGGTTCCAGCCTCCTTTCTCAGCTGCCTGCAGTAGTGGGTGCTCAGTTCATCTCTGGTCTCAGTTTTCTCTCTGGTGCCATCTTGTAATGGGTCCTGGTGACTTTTTCCCACAGCGCACTTCTCAAATGTTTGACTCTTAGTTACACGTGATTGGCCCTGTAACACCTTCCCTTCAGAGGTTCACACATGCCCATCTTTAATTGACAGGCGATCAACTGTAACGTAGCAGACACACATCATTTGCAACTTAGAAGCTAGAGAGCATCGTTATGTTCTGCTGACTTCTTGGGGCAGTGGCTGCTGCGGTCACGCGGCCATTGCTCATCTGCCAATGAGAAGAGTTGAGTCTGTGCTCCATGTGCCTCAGACATGTACTTTGGAGGCCAAGTCTTCATCAATGGAGTCTAAACTGGGGGTTATTTCCTCTGTGCATCATTGGTGACAGTCCCATGTGCACCCTTAACGGTGTTCTCATACAGAGTGTGGTAGGAAGTTCACGGACAACCTCCAGGCATGGGCATGCCTTCAGCTGGCAGGGTCTGCTGTGCCTGTGGCTCTGTCCTTGTCCCTCCCACTGCTGTCTGCCCTGGATTATGTAGCTGTTTCTACTATGTTGCAAGCTGGTGACAAAAAGCCAGTGCGGGGGGTGGGGTGGGGGGATGGCTTAGGAATCAGCAGCCAAGATGATCTGTGACCAGTGTGTGGTTTAAATTGGGGCTTTATAAAACTGAGCCAGAACGGAGCCAGATGTTAGGGGCATACTGTCCTGAAGTTGCACACACAGTTACACGTACCATCTCTTCAACACACATGTGGACACATGTGAACTGAATACCCATAGCCTCATGCACACAGCCCCTCAAGCACGTAGGGGCAGCTACACTTATGCTCACTCGGAGCCTCTCGTGTACACACACGCACTCCTGTAACTCCAGACACACATGTGTGCACTCACAGATTGTCTCCATACTTGAGGTCAGTGTCCCTGAGTCCTCATACCCGACACTCACACACATTGGCATCTGTAGTGAGAGTTTTGGTTTCTTTAAAAACCCAGTTATGTTGGATGAATGTGTTTCTCTTTTGATCCCAGGTATGGGCTATGCAGCTGCTTCACTTTGTCCACAGCCATTAACTATGTCCCATGCTCTGGCAGGTGGGGGGAGCGGGGGAGGAGAAGCATGATTTTGCCAGCTGTAGATAGTTAATTCTGGGAACTCTGGAGAGGGCGGGTGTTAACTTCGAGAACCCCGAGGAAGCCTGTGACAGCTGTTGCTCCCCCACTGCTTTTTCATTTGCTGGATTGCTGGATAGTCTCACAATGAAGATTAGACTTGAAGTGAGGAACTGGACAACCCTAATCAGCAGGAAGTAGCCTATAGAGGACTACTCCCCTTCCCTCTCTAACCTTCTTTCTCTCCTACCAAGTGTTGGGGGTCTGGAAGGGATTAGGGTGAAATAAGTCCCAGAAGGGAAGTAGAGGTATAATAAACGCACCACCAGGCATCTGCTCTCACCACCCCACTCCCAGCAGGTGAACTGATTCAGACATGAGAGGTTCAGGGCCCCTGAGACCATCTGCCCTGCTCAGGGTAGAGATCTCATTCATCAGTTCTCTTCTCCCCTAGCATGGACCCAGAGTCCTCTTGCATACTGCCCTGTACTCCCCAAAGGACAGCTTCCAGGGAACAGAATAAAGCAGGCAGGGTTGGAGATCCAGACACATGTACACCTTGAGGGAAAGGTCCAGAAAAGGAGTGTAGCAAATAAACATTAAAAAAATCTCTGTCTTTTACCTGGAGAGTCTAATCTATTTATATTTATTGTAATTGCTGATGTATTTGAATTTACTTCAGATTTCCTCTGTCTTTCTACACTCCCTCCAAAAAACTACATTTTGGTGATTGTGTGCGTGTGTGTGTGTGTGTGTGTGTGCACACATGTGTCTGTACCTGTGCACATGTATGTGTATGTGCTGGTGGGTATGTATATCTGTGTGTGTACGTGTGTGTGTTTGTGTGTGTGTACACATGCTACATGTGTGTAGGTCAGAGGACAACTTAAAGGAGTTGGTTCTCTTCTACCATGTGAGTCCTAGGGATGGAACTCAAGTTGTCAGGCTTGGTGGCAAGCTCTTGTCTTCAATAAGCCATCCTGCCCACCCCCTATACATCCTGCAAAATCTTTCCCATTTGCATTTCCATTGATGCATTTCCCCCCCTAATTTCAATTTCTTCCTTGGGTCGGAATCTCTTGAGAATTCATTGCTTCTGCTGAGCTGTAAGATTTCAGCTGGAGCCTTTGTGTGATCTATTCTCTTTGTGGAGATCAGGTGGCTTCCATGTACTTGCAGTATTTGTCTAGGGCTCTAACGTGATCCATCTGGTGCCAGCTTCCAAAGCCCTGTTCCTTTGGCTCCTGGAATCTTCCTCTCAACATCTCAACAGATGTCTGTTGAGTTTCCTTTGATGTATCTGTCACTGGCAGATTTCTCTTCTGCCCCTTCTCTTTGCTTAAGGAAGTAGGAATTGCTGGGAGCACAGACTGTGTTCTGGGAGCTGTACATGATTTCAGGAGTACTACCTACACTGCCTGCTCCTGCCGCTGCCTGCTCTGTTCATGTCGTCTTCGGGCAAGCATGCCCCCTGACCTCTGTGAGCACCCTCCTCTCCAGAGTGTTCTTAACTTTCACAGAGCCCTTTCTGCAGCTCCTTCATATGGCTTCATTTCTCTCTTGGTAGCATGCTTGGCCTGAAGCCGTTTCTGATGGTGTATGTCGGCTGACAGTGATGTGTCAGGCTCTGTCATTTCATTTTTGAAAGACACCTTCAGTTTCACAGGCTTCTCCTTCTTCAGTTAGAGCACGTGTTTCTCATCCTATGTCTGAAGTGATCCTTGCCTTTGTTTTTGTGTTTGTAGCATGTGGTTTAATCTGTGTGTCCACAGCTTCCTTTTCACTTGGTTTTTGACCGTCACTGGTTGAACAAGGTGTATCTAGCTGTGTTTTGGTTTGGTTTGAGGAAGATGCAGCCTATATCGGGATGTTGTGACATGCTACTCTCTAAGGATGACACAGCAGTTGCCATCTTGGGACCAGAGCGGCTGTAATTACCTGCATAAATCCTTTTCAAGACTGGGACAGTTGAAGACTTACAGGATGATGCTTGAGACTTCCCTCCTCCCTTAGGCTGTGTAAGCAGTAAACTATTGCTAAGAGGAAGACTCTTCCATAGTGTAGCTGCCCATCAGTTGCCCCTGCTCCTGCAGGTAACTTTAGAAAACTCAGTGCTTCACCCAGCTGGCCTGGGCAAGATAGTTTCTTTGGCTTGTCATCAGGGTTCTGCCTAAGGGCAGGTAGACACTCACATCTCCCAAGAAAAGTCACACTTAAGTCTCTGTGTTTTATGTAATTTTATTTTTGTGGAACCTTTCTTAGACATTACTTCTCTGTCTCTTCTGTCCAGTTCCTTGTCTCCTCTTTGGTCCTCTCTGCCCAGCTCCTCTCCTCTTCTCCCTCTCCCCTCCCCCTCCTGTCCCTTTATTCTCCTCCCCTACTGTGCCCCCTTCCTTCTCCCCCCCATCTCCTCTCCTTTTCTACCTCCCTCCCCCCACCTCCCTTCCTTTCTCTTCCTCCACTCCTCTTCCTCTCTATGACACTACCTGTTGTCAGGGTTATTAAAGGTCAGAGCCTGAGCCCTGATAGCCCCAATAATTCAGATGTGGCTGTCCATCCTCATGAGCCCATGAAACAAACAAGTAATAATAAAAATCAGAAAAAGGAGACTGACTCAATTCGGCCACACTGGAAAGAAAGACAGAGAGATCCAGTGACTGCTTTCTCCTCCCAGGCCATCTTCCAGGTCCTGACATGAGAGCACGGTTTAGATAGAAGACAAGTGGTATACTTAATTAAGCAGTCCTGATCAAAGTTGTCCTGCCTATAATGGTACACTATCATTATTTCAGCTTCAGCCTGTCTTAGAAGATGGTATGATAGGTTGTTAGCATGAGCTTCCTTCTTGGGAGACAAGTTCCCATTTGCCTGGCCCCAGGCTTTAGCCATTTATTTTTCTAGTGAGAGACTCCCAGGGAATTCCAGTTTCCTTGGGCATCTTGTTTCCACAGGCCAGATAGCTAGAGTGAGACATAAGCATCTCTTAGAATGTTTTTGCTCCTTCTGGGCATGCTAATTACACACTTACATCCACAGATGATGATCCAGCTTCCCAGAATGCCTTGACTCTTTGTCTTTGTCTTCTCCTGATCTGACTATGTTTCTCTTTGTATTTACATTTTGACTACTTCTATCTGACCGGTCTTCCCATCCAGTGACCGCACCTTTGGCTACATCAAGTATATCCTTGAGCATATGAAGGAGTTCATCTTTCATTGTATATCTTGGCTTTGATTGTATTCATTTGACTCTTAGTTTCGAGTCTTAGTTTCTGTTCGTGCACAAGTAACATTTTAGCACACTAATGAGAGCTATTTTAGAGTTACACACCCATGTCATTTTTTTGAATCCGATTTTTGGTTTGATCTCTTTTTTGACAATGGGTTGGGGTTATTGGGTTTTTCTTGCTTTCTTTTAGATGCCTCACACTCCGACTGGATTGAACTGTGGTGAAAATTACAGAATCTCATCTCCCTCAGCAGCTTTTGTCAGTCCTCCTTGTGTGGGTGGCTGTTACAATGTTTACCTTCTTTGTAACAAAAATTCGGATTTCTGTGATCCCGACCTAGTGGCTTGGGTTTGGGTGCTGGGGAGCTCAGTGGTGTTACCCCACATTAGTTTCCAGGTGTCCTGCACCAGATACCTGATCACTAACTGTTCCTGATTCTCATCTTTCTGGGGAGGTTGACTTGTTCACTGGGATTCCAGTGAGGCCCTCTGGGTTTTACAACTAATGGACCTTTTCACCCTTTCTGCTCATTCTGGGCCAGCAAAGTCTCCTGGTTCTCTGGTGCTGTTGTGAGTTTGAGGTAGAAATTCCCTGTCCTGCCTGCTGTACTTTAAGATAGTTCATGGGGTTTGGGGTCCAGGCCTGTTTTCCACTCCAACCCATAGGATGACTCAATTTTCTTCTGTTTTTCCACTGTAAGTCTTAGGAAGTGGGACAGCTGCTTCAGCTCACTCCTCATACCAAGGACACGCCTTCTCAGTGCAACAGAGAAAAAGGCTCTCTGAGGATTGGCTGTTGTCCTGAATACACTTATGAATTTTCAAGGAAAGAACATCAAAAGCATATGGAGAGACCAGAAAGATGGCTCAACAGTTAAGAGAGCTAGTTGCTCATTTAGAGAACCCAGGCTGGATTCCCAGCGCCCATGCGGTGGCTTACAACCTCCATAACTCCAATTCCAAGGGATCAGGCACCCTCTACTGGGGTTTACGTGGTACACAGACATATACGTAAGCAGAACACTTATACACATAAAATAAAAGTTAACCTTTCATTTTTAAAAATGTATATAGGCACTTGGGAGGAGGAAGCCGACAAACATTTGTGAGTTCAAGGTCAGCCTGGTGTACATAGGGAACTCTAATCCAGCCAAGGGTGCAGTGTGAGAACTTGTCTTAATCTCCACCTTGAAGAAAATGTGGGATAAAAGAGAGCACAAGTTGTATGGAAAGTGATTTATTTAGCTCAAAGGGGGAGAGAGAGAGAGAGAGAGAGAGAGAGAGAGAGAGAGAGAGAGAGAGAGTCAGGACATTCCTGGGGGTTGGGCAGTGGCTGGGGGAAACTGGATTATTCTTCTACACCAGCTCTCCATTAATCCAGAATAGGTTGGACATGCTTCCCACCTGCCCCACAGAGGACAGATGTTGGGAGGGGACAGATATGTCCCATCTGGCTGTAGCTGGTTTGGAGACACTGGTCAGCAGCAGGAGGAGGTATTACAGGTCACAGGTCTGCAGACCAAGCTGGGGAAGGAGGGCTGGCAGCATCTGGATGACTGGCAGGAGGAGGTCACACAGACTGACCGGCAGCTCACAGGCACACACACAGAGGACTGGCAAGAGGGGGCCATGCACACAGTGGGCCTGCAGCTCACAGGTACACAGCAAGTCACCTGGCATCTCACAGGAACACATATAGCAGGCCTGCAGCTCAAGGACACACAAGCTGGCTGGCAGGGGCTGGACACACAGCAGGCTGGCTGGCAGCCTGAGGAACAACTAGTATGGCACATGGTGGCAGATCCTGACTGGTCTGGAGGAGGGTGGGAATGTCTGGCATTCCTTTCTGGTGTGGCTTTTATACCCTGTCTTATGTTCCAACTACCCAGAATGCAGCTGGTCTTCTATCACTTACTCCTTAGTGACTTGTTATTCTGGGATGCATCTTCCTGAGTTATGTTGTCCATAAACAACTTTGGCTTGAGACCAACTTAACATAAACAGGATATACCAGTTTTACTTGTATTTTATGCTGCTGTTCTCAGGCCATCATTTAGCCCATAGGTATGCTGGTTTGACTGAGTGTAGGATCCTGTTCTTTCTCATCTCATTCTATCAAAGAAGGCCTTGAGGTGATACTGTATTTCATCATTATTATTTATTTTGACTTTCCATTGTAAAATGCGAAACTTTAACACAGAGACTGGGAAACTAGCACCTATGGGCTAAGTTTGTCATACATTCTATCTTTTTAAATAAAGTTTTATTGACAACAACATTCCTGTGGGCATATGTGTTGCCAGCTGTAGAGTTCAAAACATTTGTCTTCACCCCTTGAACATAAAATTAGCTAACTGATGTAGTTTCTCTTCAGTTGTTGTGATAAAACACTTGACAAACACAACTTAGAGGAGGAAGGATTTATTTTGGCTTACAGTTCAAGGTACAATCCACCATGGTGAGGAAGCCAAGTGAGCAGGAGCTTGAAGAAGTCACTCTGAAAAAGCAGAGAGGATGAATGCAGTTGCCGCCCAGCTACTTTCTCCACTTATACTGCCGAGGGAATGGTACCTCCTACTGTGGACTGTTCTTCCCTCCTTAATTAATGTAATTGAGACAACCCCTTGCAGGCATGCCTAGAGGCTTGTCAAGATTCTAGAGTCTGTCTACTGACTATACTAACCACTACAGTAACAATGTATAACAAAATAACAAGTCTATTGTGTAGTGACAGCTGCAGGGATTCCTTTGTTCCTTCAGTAAATACAACCGTGTGGTTGCAGAAAGCCCAGAGAGTTTTCCAACAGTGTAAATGAGTGAACTTCCTGCCCTGGTTCCTTGTACTGTATCCCCACAACTGTTGCCAACCTCTGTGGAAGCTGTTGCTGCCTCCTAGGCCCTGTGTGGCCCTGCTACACAGGCTTATATGCTGTGTGTTCCCTTCTTTCAATGCCTTCTGTATGCCTAGCTCCTGTGTGCTGGCTGATCTTATGTCAACTTGACACACAAACTAGAGTTATCTGAAAGAAGGGAACCCCAACTGAGAAGATGCTGCCATAAGATTCAGCTGTAGTGATTGATAGGGGAGGGCCCATTGTGGGTGGTTTCATCCTGGTGGTCCTGAGTTCTATACAAATTCAGGCTGAGCAAGCCAGGGGAAGCAAGCCAGTAAAAAGCATCCCTCCATGGCCTCTGCATCAGCTCCTGCCTCTAGGATCCTGCCCTGTTTGAGTTCCTGTCCTGACTTCCTTCAATGATGAGCAGCAATAAAGAAGTCTAAGCCAAGTAAACCCTTTCCTCCCCAACTTGGTTTTTGGTCATGGTGGTTTCAGCAATGGAAGCCCTAACTATGACACCCCATTAGGCAGCCTGCTGTATGCCTGTGAGCTGCAGGCCCACTGTGTGTTCCTGTGGCCTGCCATACTTCAGGTGCCGCCAGCCCTCCTGCCCTTTCTGCTCTGTAGGCTCCTCCCTGCAGCCCTTTAGCCTGTTACTGAGCCTGCGACCTCTGTAGCCATGCTGGCAGAGAGATGGGAACAGCTGATTGCCTTCCTGTTAGCATTCTGTTTAAACTCCACCCTACAACAGCCAGGTATGCTCCTCCCCACAGTTGCCTGGCAACAGCCAGGTGGGTCTGGCCCACTATAAAAGGGGCTGCTTGCCCCTCCTCTTATCTCTTGCATCTCTTATCTCTTACCCCTCCCCATTCCCTCCCTCTCTCCCCGTGGTCATGGCCGGCCTCCACTTCTCTACTCTCTCCCTCTCTCTGTCTTTCTCCGCCTCTACCACCCTCTTAACTCCCCTCCCCATGCCCTGAATAAACTCTATTCTATACTATACCTTCGTGTGTGTGGCTGGTCCCTCAGGGGGAAGAGGTGCCTGGCCATGGGCCTGCTGAGGCACACCCTTCCCCCACACCTCCCTTCTCCATAGAACATATATATCCCTTTATCTTTTTATAAACACATCACTTCCCACCAGGCTATCCCTTATGGCTCCAGGTAGACCTCCCAAACCTGAGGGCACTGTCTGCCTCCTTTGTAACAAAGCCACTAGGCTACTAGAGCAGCAAGTGAGGCAGATGCCTGGCCCTGCATCCTTCAGCCTTTGACCCCCAGCAGCAAATATATAATAAGCATCAGTAGTAGGCATCGCATGTCTGTGTAGTGCTTCACTTTAGCCTTCCACGCTGCTCAGGACTGTCGCTGAGAACCTTAAAGCTTCTCCACAGAGGGGCTCAGGGCTCAGGCCAGCAACAGGGTGATCACCATGAGGGTCACCTCTCTCAAGATTCTGCCTTTCACTGGGCAGTTGTACCCCAGTGGCTCTCATTTTTTCTACTTTGTTCCTGTGGCTGCTTTGGTAAAGTGTGGAGGTGGTGAGGGTGGGATGGGGGTGGGGAGGCATTTGTTAGCATCTTGGGTCACTGAAGGTATTGGTCTCTGCTTAGCAACAAGCTGGAATCCTAAAAACACCTTCAGCCCAAGAATTTAACTGGGACCTCCAACCTTCCTATCCCTCCGTCTCTTTATAAAGATAAATGAAAACGGCCTTCATTCAGGACTGAGTGACAGCCCCTGCTCCTAGAACCTATGCCTGTGTTCTCACAGGCCAGAGGAACTTCACAGAGGGAGCTGTATCATGGGGTCTGCAAAAGCCCAGTGTCACCATAGACTAACGTCTGAGGGTAGCAGGACACCAAGGGACTGGTCTGCAGATCAGGTATACGCGGGAGTTGAAGCTGAAGAGATCTCAGAAGCACTCTCTCCCGGAGCATCCCTGTGAGACTTTGCCTATGCTTGGGCTTAGCTGGGGAGATCTTGTGGTCTCCTCAAGCTGTGCTGTTGGGAGTCTGCAATGCTGGAAGCCACCAAGCCCTTGGTCCTTCTGTAGTTTAGAATTGACTCATCTACCTTGGCCTGGTGCTCCTGGCCTCTGGTCATAGCTAGCTCATCCTGGGGTAGGTAGGAAGATGGAGAGGATGAGGGATGAGATAGGTGTCATTTAGAACAGGAGAAAGGCACTGTCTCTTGTTGAGGGTGAAGTCCAAGGTCAAGTATTGGAGAGCTGTGTCTTTTGAGGCTTGGGCTGGGGTGGGTTTATAAAAAGAGGGAGCAGCTGCCAGGCCCCTGCTCTGATGCTGCTGGTGTTGGGGAACAGGCTGTTGGCACATGGGAAACTCAGAAGTTTGAGAAGCAAGGGAGTGAATGGACAGGGCAGAACCAGTGTAGCTCACCTTGGTAGATGCTCACTGACTTAGGGTTTTACTGCTGTGAAGAGACACCATGACCAAGGCAACTCTTATAAGGACAACATTTAATTGGGGCTGGCTTACAGGTTCAGGGGTTCAGTCCGTTATTATCAATGTGGGAACATGGCAGCATCCAGGCAGGCATGGTGCAGGAGGAGCTGAGAGTTCTACATCTTTATCTGAAGGCTGCTAGCAGAATACTGACTTCCAGGGAGCTAGGATGAGGGTCTTAAAGCCCACACCCACAATGACACACCTATTCCAACAAGGACACACCCACTCCAACAAGGCCACACCTACTCCAACAAGGCTATACTTCCTAATAGTGCCACTCCCAGGGCTAAGCATATACAAACCATCACACTCACCAAGGAACTTCCATGACAGACTGTGTGTGTTATATTCACGTGGATGGTGGGATAATGCCCTCCTTGGGGTCCTGCTCATCCAACATCCTGCTGGAAGGTCCCTGGCATGTGTTGTCATCTCCTTGGAGGAACTCCTGCCTGGTAGAGCCCAGCAGTGAAACTCTATGTCATTCTCTCACCCTCCAGACATCTACCTTAAACCCCAGGGACACTCTGCTGGCCACAGAGAATGACTTTGTAAGTGGTGAATGCCCCCAGTCCAGTAATGATGACAGCAGGCTCACAGGCCTCCCTCACTGCTAAGGTTTGAACTGTAGCCTTGTGAACTTCAAACATAAGTGGATCCCTCTTCTCAGTTCACCGTTCCTTCCTCCATGAATGCTGACAGAGTCAAATTCATGGAGAAAAGATTTATTTTGGTTCATGGTTGCAAAGGTTTTGGTTCTTATTCTTTGGCTCCTTCGGAACCAAGGCTGCTGCCAGCTGGAGTGGCTGCTTGGCTCCTGGGACTACAGCTCCATGGCTCCTCAAGACACCTTGGAAATCACATCACTGGATAGCTCCATGTGGACATAGGACTCAGAAAAAGAACTCAAGCTGGAGTTACCTTCATAGGTATCCCATCCCCAGCTAGGTCCCATCTCCTAAATGGGGTCCCCCAGCTAGGTCCCATCTCCTAAATGGGGTCCCCCAGCTAGGTCCCATCTCCTAAATGGGGTCCCCCAACTAGGTCCCATTCCTTGAGATGCTTTCACATCTTTTTTTTTTTTTTTCAAAACAAGGTTTCTCTGTATAGCCCTGGCTGTCCTGGAACTCACTCTGTAGACCAGGCTGGCCTCGAACTCAGAAATCCGCCTGCCTCTGCCTCCCGAGTGCTGGGATTAAAGGCGTGCGCCACCACTGCCCGGTGGCTTTCTCATCTTTTTTACCCAGGTCCTTTAAAGAGATCCCATGACAGTTTGGATTGGGATGACCCCAAGGACTGTGCACTGAGGGCATGGTCCCCAGCCTATGATGTCACTGGGAGCTGATACAACCTTTAGAAACGGAGCTGGCCTATGGACCCTGTCTCCTTTCTCTCTCACTTGTTGTACAGTCTCATGTGCCCTGCCACACACCCTGAAGCAGTGACAGATCATAGAAGAAACCATGAGCTCAAGCCAAAGGTCCCTCTGGGTACACTGTTTCTCTCAGGTCCTTTGCCATGCACCAGAAAGCTGAGCAGCACAGCTAGAAAACCTTCTTCCCTGGGAACCGTCCCCAGGGGATGGCCATTCTTTTTGGAATATTTGAATAACCCAGTGACAGATACAGGGCATGAATAATCCCAGCAAGCAGGAATGGTACCGCTTCAATGTTACCCTACTGTGTTCAGAGATCCTCTGCTTGGGGTTGAAAGACTCTGGGGAGCCTTAACTTACCGGAGATCCCCGAGTGAACGCATGGAGTCGGGGATCCATACAAAATGCAAGAGGAATTTATTGATCCAGCATGCTGGGTTCGTCCTACATATCAAGACGGGAGAACGACCCCACACAGCCTGTTCAGGGACCTTTTATACATTTTTTTAGAGCAGCAGCCGTTAGGCACAATGTGATTGGCAGAACAATGTGACTTTTAAACTGATTGTTCTTTAGGGAATGAGGTAGCAGGGGCTTAATCAGCCCCTCTCTTCCAGCCTACGTGCTCTCTAACCTGTTTCTTCCAGGAGGGGAGGGGTGCCCGTGTGCTCGGGGGCCTTGGTGGAAGATCCCAAAGTTCCTGAGCTGACTTCTCAGGGTCTTGCTCAACTCTTCCCATGGAGTTTTCAGCTGGGGTAGGATGAACCTTGTCAGTCCCATGGAGGTGTCTCTGCTCCCATCTGTCCATGTGTCCTGCTCCACTGTCTTCTGGCTCCACCTCATTCAGTCAGACCCAGCTGAGGGTTAACAACACCAGCTTTCCTGGCTGGTTTAATGGCACTCATTTGACTTGCTAGTATTTATGGTGCACTGGGAACCCAGTCTTATCCTTTGCATCACCTTTTGGGGGGGGGGGGGTCTGCTTTTAATGTGTCTTTTTCCCTTGTTCTTCCTCAGCCAGGCTTTAAACTCTTGGGACCAGTGTTGTCCCAGTAAGGGCTAATCCTCACACTCTGGTGATCTAAGGCAGGCTGGGTGGAAACCTCTTTCATGACCTCCTGACCTGGAAGCCCCTGTACTTCCCACCCCACCCCTACCCCAGCTTGTTCTTAGGATTCTCAGTCTGCAACCATACTGAGAGACTCTCAGACAGACACACATCTGCCTTAGGTTTTGTCCCAGTGACCTGACTTGGCTTCAGAGAATCTTTTTGTGTCTGGTTTTCCCAGGCAAGGCACCTAGGGCTATGGTAAACAGGGTGTGAAGACTCAGAACGCTCCAGAAAAGGCACACAGCTCACAGCTCCTGACACGAACACTTTTATTGAACACAGCAGTGGACCTTTCACATCTGGTGTGGATGCATGGTCATGAGAAGGGGCTGCTATCTGTATCACAGAGGAATTTGTAGGGGGAGGGGCTGGGTGGCACCTTCAAACCCCATCAGATAGCAGCTGTGTAGCCCCCAATCCATAGTGAGACAACTCTGGTGGCCCCAGGCATCTTTCAGGGGCTCCTTAGAGTGGAGAATTGCTTAGGAACCAAGATGTAGCCAGTGGAGGCTGAGAGATCCATCCAGTCAGCAGCTGGACTTCTGGCCTCAGCAGGCCTGTCTGGAGCAGGCAGGACGGCACAGCAGGGACACACAGGAGGCTGGGCGACAGCAGCTGGGCTGGCAGGAGGAGGCACAGCAGGAGGAGGTGGGCACACAGCAGGCAGGTCTGCACACAGGGCTGCACAGTAGGGACATGCTGGAGCAGGGCTTGCAGCACACAGGCTTGCAGCACACAGGAGCACAGCAGGAGGGCTGGCAGGAGGAGGAGGAGCCAGAGCAGATGGGTGTGCAGCACACAGGCTTGCAGCACACAGGCACACAGCAGGATGGCTGGCAGCATGAGGGCTGGCAGCTAGACTGCTGGCAGCATGATCCAGAGCAGATGGGTGTGCAGCACACAGGCTTGCAGCAAAGGGTCACACAGCAGGGCTGCTGGCAGGGGGAGTAGGTGCAGCAAGCTGGCTGGCAGTTAGACTGCTGGCAGCCTGAAGGTGTGCAGCAGGAAGATTGGCAGCAGGGGCTGGAGCCACAGCTCACTGGGGTGCAGATGAGGGTCAGGCAGGGGGCTGGGGCACAGCAGCTGGGGACACAGCAGCAGGGCTCACAGCAGCTCTCTGGGCAGTCGTCCACCTGCCAGGAGGAGTCAGTACAAGAATCACAGGAACCAGGCAGGCAGACCCGGCTGTCATAGCTCAGGTCACTGGAGCAGATGGACATGGTGGAGGTGGCCATGATGGGAAGGTTTGGTAGGAGCTGTGAGTGTGTGAGTCTGTGTGAGAGTGTGTGTGTGTGTGAGCTGCTGGCTGTCAGCTTTTATACCTCCCTGAGCTTGTGTTGTCCTGGTGAGAAACTTCTCAGGCTTTCCTACTTGCTTGTTGGAACTCCCCCAACCCCCATTCCCCATTAACGCTGTGTGCATGCCTAACCTGTGGTTGTTTTTGTTGTGACTGAACTAAAGCCCTGGAAAATATTTGAGGCTGCTTCCCTTATGAAGTTTTAGAGCTGAGCATGGCTTCGTGGCAATGGATATTTGTTATCCTGTGTCTGAGTGACTGGGACCTGTTATTGTTAATTATTATTATTGTTTAAACATTTTAAAACAAGCAGAATGAAAAACACATGTGATCTATAGCACAACTCGTTCAGAGGCGTATGTACAGGTACCCTGTCCCTCTCCAAATGCTAGCACTACGCAAGACTTACACAGCAAGGTTTATGCAGAGGCTTGTTGGCAGGAGGCTGTGTGTGCCCCCTGAACCACCTGTGCTTTGTGAGGGAGATGGTGCTTAGGTAGAGTTTGGCATCTTCTTTGGTGCCCAATCCTCCTGAGATACTCAGCACTTCCAGTGAGACTCTGAGCTTTTTCTGTTGTTATTTTTCTGTTGTCCCAAGGCCAGAGACTCCACACCTGCAGTGGTCACACTTCAGAGGCTCCTGGACTACCTGCTCCGCATGACAGGATAGTCTGTCTGGGTATAGAATTCTCGGTTTGGAGCCAGGCAGTGGGGTTGCACAATGTTAATTCCAGACCTGGGGAGGCTGAGGCAGGTGGATCTCTGAGTTTGAAGCCAGTCTGGTCTACAGAGCAAGTTCCAGAACAGCCAGGGCTATATAGAGAAAAACCCTGTCTCAAAAAACAAACAAGCAAGCAAAAATTCTGGATTTGAACCAGTGTCCCTCAAGGCACAGGTGACAATACTTATTCTGGTGACCATGTAACTGAGCTCTTCACAGTTCACCTGCCTTTCTTGTTGTTGTTGTTGTTGTTGTTGTTGTTGTTGTTGTTGTTGTTGTTGTTCTTCTTCTTCTTCTTCTTCTTCTTCTTCTTCTTCTTCTTCTTCTTCTTCTTCTTCTTCTTCTTTGGTTTCTTTCTTTCTTTCATGTATGTGAGTACACTGTCACTGTCTTCAGACACACCAGAAGAGGGCGTTGGATCCCCATTTCAGATGATTGTGAGCCACCAAGTGATTGCTGGGACCTCATGAAGAGTAGTCAGTGCTCTTAACATCTGAGCCATCTTTCCAGCCCTTCACCTGCCTTTCAACTTCTGTTTCTTGTTTCCTTCCTGAATGCCATGCTTGTTCTAGAATGTCTGTGTCCCAGCTATGTGTTGCTTTGTGGACTATGAATACTTGCAGTATGACCTTTCATCTCAGGGTTATCTTAAAAGCCAATTCTCCTTTCATGGCTTTTCCTTCCAAGACTCTAGACATGGCGCCTTCTTGTGTAAGCCTTTAGCATGTCTTGATCCCCCCTTTCCTCTCTCTTATCCTTCATATCCTTCCTTGTGAGATTGTCCTGGTTTCATTTCCAGACACATTCTGCCACTAGAGAGTTATTTTAACTCTCTATGAAATTAAGATCCTGTGGACATACCAGGTAGAGCCACCCCTCCTAGTGTGGCCTCAATGAGACACGTCTGCTGTCTCCTGTCTGGATCAGGCTCTGAAGCCACCATGACAGATCTGTGTCTCCCATAGCTGTACAGAGGGGGCTGACTTCCCTTCTGTTGCATGGCTGGACGTTCTCTCGGGTCGCTGGGAGCAGCAGGGGTATACCTGCAACTTTCCCCCCCTTTTTTTCTTTTTTCTTTTTGAAACACTAGCTCCTGTAGTCCAGGCTGGCCTCACGATGTAGCCAAGGTTTTCCCTGAATTCTTGAGACTCTTGCCTCCACATCCCAGAACTGTGTTACCATCTTGGGCTTATGACTGGATTGCTCTTCTGATATATTCATCTCTTTCTAGAACCTTGTACCCCTTCTGTGGTCAGCCCCCCTCCAATAGCCAGCATCGTGATGGTTTCTTCAGCTCTGGTCTCATGAATCCTTTTGGCTTCTCCTCTTAGTCTGAATCTCCCGTCCATTCGAGGGACTCCATCCTCCCTGGCTCCTGATGCTAGCTCCTGCCTTCCCTACCCTGGTTTCCGGCTTTCCTGATCTGCCTCTTACCCCCCTGTACTCCTGCACCCCCCAAATCCCCACTTCAGCCACACCACATGCTAAACCCATTCTGTAGCCTGCTGGAAAGTACCGTCATCCGTGGGCTCTTGCTTTACTTTCTAAAATCTCTGGGTGTCTTCCTCCCTCCCTCCTCCCTTTCCTCCCCCCTCCCCCCCCCCCGTTCTTTAGGATAGCATTCTGTTCTAAGTTCACAACCTCCCTCATCTACTGATTTCATTTTCCAGAAGTTGGAAAGCTGCAAAATGAAAATTGCAGAAATAAATGATGCCGGGCTGCTAGGGTTTGGTCTGTTGTTGTGTATCCTAATGATAATTCTGACCCCCAGGATCTGGTTGCCTCAGAGATGAGAAGATCCTCTTGTACACCAAGTGATGCTACGTGACCTTGCTCTTTAATTTAAACTAGAAAAGGATGCAGACAGCCTATAGCTGGGCAGAGGAGAGGTAGGTGAGGTTTCGGTTCTTAGGTTTGGGGTCTGAGGCAGGACCATGGGAAGGGAAGGAGAAGGTGGAGAGAGGAGAAGATGCTGTAGGGTAGGTGAGTCATGAAAACCTGGCCATGAGGGTTGGCCAATTAGAGTAAGAGCAGCCCATACAGAACCCAATAAATTATATCTCGGGGTTATTGACAGGGAAGTAGGTAAAAATAGCTTAGAGGGTTCATATCTGCCCAGTTCTAGTACTTTTAAAGCTTATTATGAATATAAAAGTTTTATGTCTTTTGTCTGGGAGCTGAACGATCTAAGGCAGGGTAGAAACCTCCAGTTTGAAATTAAATATTTACTACAACAGTGGACTTTTAAAATTATTTTTATTGTAGCACATTGTTGTAAGTATTCCTGTTGGCCCATGGTTCGCCTTCTGAGTCTAGCTTCCTTGGAGGTGTCTTGGGGCTGGAGGGACCCTCAGGCTGGTGCTCAGCCCTGCTCAGGGCTTCAGGCGCTCGTGGATGTTTTGAGGTGCTGTCTCAGTTCCTGTGTTTCCCTGTGTTGTTATGCATCCTCCTGCTCTGACTTTGTCCAAGTCCTTTGCTGACCGCCAGGTTTGTGATAAGGGTCCTAGTCACTTGGTCACATTGCTGAAGTGACCCCAGCACAGGAGACTCTGTGGGAGGTGGCTTGTCTGTCCCTTGCTGTGTTAGGGGCTACATCCATCTTGGGCACCTGAGGCAGGTCAGGGGTTCTTCTTTAGGATCAACACAGTCATCTGAAGATTGCAGGTACCCACAGCCATCCTCTGAGCCCAGACCTGGGACTCGGGTCCTGTCTCCATCATGTTCAACTTCAGAGTTTACCTTGATATATGGCTACGGATCCTATGCTCTCAGGCAGTGTCCTGGTTAAGGTGAAGGGATGGGGCTGTCAGCCACAGGAACTCAATGACGGCCTGTGGCTCCTACTAGGTAGTTTTTCTGAGAAACACTTGGTGTGCCATGGCACCACCACTTAAAGAGTATGACCAAGGGTATCAGAACATTCCCAAAACACTTGGCTGTCATCAATGTGTGCCTTAGCTCACTCCAGGCTCCTTCCCATTGAGTGGTCCTTCCGTCCTCCCCTGGCCCACCTCAGACATCCACTGCCATAGTGTGGCTGTTTTGAATATGCTTGGCCCAGGGAGTGGCACAATTAGGAGCTGTGACCTTGTTGGAGGAAGTGTGTCACTGTGAGGGTGGGCTTTTGAGACCCTCCTCCTAGCCATGCATGGGACAGTCTTCTCCTAGTTGCCTTCAGAACAAGAGGGAAGACGAACACCCTGCCTGCCTGGATGCCGCCATGTTCCTGTCCTGATGATAATGGACTGACCTGTAACCCAGCCCCAATCAAATGTTGTCCTTTATAAGAGTTGCCTTGGTCATGGTGTCTTTTCACAGCAGTAAAACCCTAACTAAGACACATGGTTTGGGTACAGAATGCCCCCAGAAGCTCATGTGTTGAACGCCTGTTATCCAGTTGGTGGTACTGTATGGGGAGGCAAATGAAACATTAGGTTATTGGCCTTACTGGAGGAAGTAGGCCACTGGGGGTGGGCCTTTTGAGGTTCTTCCTGCCCTTCCTCCTTTCTGCTTCCTATCTTCCTTAAAGGGAGCGGCCTCGGCTCCATGCTCAGGGGGTATGGCTTTCTGTCTTATCACAGGCTCAGAACAAACAGGGTAGGAGCTGGATCCTTTGGAACCGTGAGTCAAGAGGACTTACCCACCACCTCCCCTGATCCTACACACCATCCTTATCTCTTTGTGCTGATATCTGCCTCAGCATTCATTGAGCAGTCTGACTGGCCTGAATCCCTGCTGTCCATTCCCAGAAGTCCCTGTTCTGTGTCTTCTACATGTGACCTCATGTCATCTCATCCAGCACGATGTTTCCACGGTGACTCCACCTGGTTGCCTCCTCTACAACTGTTCGATGTCTGCTGTGTGGACAGCCCACAAACATCTATCCATTCTCCTGCTGTGGACATTTGAGTAATTTCCTGTAGTCTGTTAGTGGTGTGGACCTGAGTGGAGACTTCTCTCTATCGATGGATGTTTTCATTTCTCCCAGAACAAAGCCTGGGGCTGGCCTGTGATTTAATCCAGGGTGTCTTAGTCAGGGTTTCTATTCCTGCACAAGCATCATGACCAAGAAGCAAGCTGGGGAGGAAAGGGTTTATTCAGCTTACACTTCCAATTGCTGTTCATTACAAAAGGAAATCAGGACTGGAACTCAAGCAGGGCAGGAAGCAGGAGCTGATGCAGAGGCCATGGAGGAATGCTGCTTACTGGCTTGCTTGCTTCTCCTGGCTTGCTCAGCTTGCTTTCTTATAGAACCAAAGACTACCAGCCCACAGATGGTACCACCCATGGGGGGCCCTCCCCCCTTGATCACTAATTGAGAAAATGCCTTACAGCTGGATCTCATGAAGGCATATTCTCAACTGAAACTCCTTTCTCTGTGATAACTCCAGCTTGTGTCAAGTTGACACAAAACCAGCCAGTACACAGGGTCACCCTGTGATTAAAAGCTTTGGAAACTGTCTTCCAATGTAACCACACCAGGAAAGAGGCTCACAGGAGACAGGGGACTCACTACCTAGGTGCTGGAGGGCATCTCTCTGGAACACTGAGAGTCACCAGGCAGGTGAGGCTCTATATTTTGGGCATCAGCATGCAGAGGTGAGAGGGGCAGATAGATGTCCCAGTGAATTCTTCCCTGTCCCCTTTCTGTTCCAACCCTGTGGTCATCACTGCACCAAAGAGGGCCACACATATGTTGGGTGTGACTGCCAATCAGGTTGAACCTTACCTGTTGGCCATTCAACAACCTCAACAGTATACTGTGCCATCATCATGGCCCTTTGGGACCTCTTATCTATAGGCACATAGATTTGTCCCCAAGAAAGTAGACAAGGCTGTGCCATTTGCTCTCTGGTGCTGGGATATCTCAGTGGTTATCTTGTGTAGTCTTCTAAGTGGGGGAAGGGAGGTGGCCCCTGAGCACAGGAGCACTGTGCATGAGGACCTGGGAGTGCTGGCACAGCTGACGTTACCCAATGAGTCAGTCACTCTTCTTGCTGCTGTAACAAAATGCCTGACAGGAAGCAACTTAATAGAAGAAAAGGTTCATTCTGACTCAACGTTCCAGAGACACAGTCCATCACAGTGGGGGCAGCTCAGAGGCAGTGAGCATGAGGAGGCTGTGTTGCCTGTGCCCTGGACTACTTGCCACCTGACCCTACCTGCCTTTGGTAGTTGGAGGTGGGATGGCACAGAGTCAACGACACAGACTCTGGGAATAAGTGAGAAACACTGCAGCAAGCTCATCTGAGCGCTGCTGCAAGCTCCTTTAATACACTCCACCCACAACCTATTGGTCCAAAGAAAGCATCTCTTCTAAACAGCCATTCCCGATTGGCTGGCATTGCCTGCACCAGCAATTCTTGGTCTCTCAGGCAGTCCTCAATTAGGTACTCCTGCAGGAGATGGGTCATTGACTCTGTTCCACCTTACCTCCAATCCCCAAGGGCAGGTAGGTAGTCTAGGGCACAGGCAACACGGTTGGTCAAGAAGCAGAGAGAGAGGGGGTCTGGGAGTGGGGGGAATGCCCATAATCAGCTTGTTTTCCTCTTCTTTTTACCCAATCCTGGACCTCAGTGCATAGAAGGGTGCCGCCCATTTAGGGTGGGCATTCCCATCTCAGTTAATCTGATCTAGAAACTCGTGAAGAGACACATGACCAAAGCAATGTATAGAAGAAAGCATTTTATTAAGGTCTTGCTTACAGATTCAGAGGGTGAGTCCATGGCCATCATGGTGGGGAACATGGCAACAGGTACACGGGCAATGGTGCAGGAACAGCAGGAACAGCAGCTGAGAGCTCTCATCTTAATCCATACAGAAAGAGGAAGATTGAGCCTGACTTGGACTTTTGAAACCTCTAAGACTACCCTGACACACCTCCTCCAACATGGCCACGCCTCCTAATCCTTCCCAAAACAGGTCCACTATCTAGGGACCAAGCATTCAAATATATGAGCTTATGGAGGCCTATAGCTAGTCCTCTGTGCTGGGAGCTAGCGGGGTGGGAATGTCTAGAGCAGTGGAGAAGCAGCCTGTGGAGAATAACACCCCAGATGAAGACTTGGGTCAGCAGCTAGACTTTTTGGCCTAAGGAGAAGACACCAGGTATGTTGACAATTTGTTTCCATGGTGATAACAGATCCTGTCAAGTTTGCATTATTTACTACACCACTCTACCCAGCATCCACTCAAGTGGTCCCTGTGCTCCGTCAGGGTGGCATGTTGGATCTGGAATGCCAGGCACCAAGGCTGGACATCAGCTCCACACTGTATAGGGCAGCTTCTTGGAAAGGATCCTGGGCACCAGGGAAGGGTGTTGGAATCTAGGAGGGCTGCATTGGCAGGAGGCATCCAAAAGACTGTATGAGGCTGGCATTCTTGGGGCTTCTGAGCCCTAGCTGGAGCTGGAACCCTGGTTGAGATGTGGATCCTGGGGAGGGTAGAGCTTCCGAGAGAGATGGAGACAGAATGAGCATTGCCGTAGAGGGCTGGGCCCCCAGGGGAGACTGGAGATGTCCATTCCTATAAGAGGGTCATGTTCAGGTAGACACAGCCCTCAGCTGTAGAGCTGGGAAGGACATATGGCTCAAAGGTCCATGGCTTCCCGATTGTTACTTTCCCCCACAGTCCTAAACTCAGATACCAAGTATCTGCTCCAAGAAGAGCCAGGCTGTACCCTTGATCTAGGTCCCATTTGTTGCATGAAGTATGGGTCTACCATGTCCACCTACCTCTTGACACACACAAGACATGGGTCATTAGGAGACAGAGGCAGGTTTAAGATATTATTTTTCTTTAATTTTAATTGTGTGTGTGAGAATGTATGAGCATGAACCCGTATACATGTGCATGTATTTGTGCATGCATGCACAAATGAGTGCAGGTGTTTGCAGAGGCCAGAGGAGGGAGGCAAAGTCTCTGGAAAAGGAATTACAGTTCACAGCAGGCACCGTCTGTGCACTGGGAACAGGACCAGGTCCTTTGCAAGAATGTATGTGCTCTTAACCATTGAGCCATCTCTCCAGCCCCTAAAGGCAGGTTTATCAGGATATATACAGTGACAGCCCAGGTAAGGCTAGGGCTGCTGCAGTTGGGACTAATCTTATGACTTGGGACCTAAGAAGACAGTGGAGCTCCATTCAGACAGCCTCAGGCTCAGGAGCCAATCACCTGCTGGGTGGCCTTGGCTGATCTTCTTTGGTCAAGGCTAGAGGGTGTGAATGGCTAGAGAGAGCAGGGTTGGGGGGCAGGGGAGAGAGCAGGGGTGGGAGAGGAACAGCCTGCACAGGATAGTACCCCAGATGAGGACTTGGTATCAGCAGCTGGACTTCGGGCCACAGCAGGCCAGTCTGGAGCAGGCAGGGCGGCACAGCAGGGACACAGAGGAGGCTGGGCGACAGCAGCTGGGCTGGCAGGAGGAGGCACAGCAGGAGGAGGTGGGCACACAGCAGGCAGGTCTGCACACAGGGCTGCACAGCAGGGACATGCTGGAGCAGGGCTTGCAGCACACAGGCTTGCAGCACACAGGCACACAGCAGGATGGCTGGCAGCATGAGGGTTGGCAGCTAGACTGCTGGCAGCATGATCCAGAACAGATGGGTGTGCAGCAGACAGGTTTGCAGCAAAGGGTCACACAACAGGATGGCTGGCAGGGGGAGCAGGTGCAGCAAGCTGACTGGCAGCTAGACTGCTGGCAGCATGAGGGTGTGCAGCAGGAAGATTGGCAGCAAGGGCTGGAGCCACAGCTCACTGGGGTGCAGATGAGGGTCAGGCAGGGGGCTGGGGCACAGCAGCTGGGGGTACAACAGCCAGACTGGCAGCAGCTGGGGACACAGCAGCAGGGCTCACAGCAGCTCTCTGGGCAGTCATCCAC
Source organism: Rhynchomys soricoides (assembly GCA_019843965.1). Lineage (NCBI taxonomy): Eukaryota > Metazoa > Chordata > Mammalia > Rodentia > Muridae > Rhynchomys > Rhynchomys soricoides. Next base: position 11,047,152 of record JADRCH010000082.1, read on the forward strand.
CTGCCAGGAGGAGTTGGTGCAAGCATCAGAGCAGACAGACATGGTGGAGGCGGCCATGGCGGGGTTGGCTGGGAGTTGGGAGGTGTGTTGAGTGACTGTGTGAAGTTTGAGCGAGTGTGTGAGGTGCTCCAGGGTCCCGGCTTTTATCCTCCAGGCATGTTTTCTGCAGGACACTCTGTACACTTTCATTTCCTTGTTATTCAGTCTGGAGGGCGCTCTGCGGGGCTCAGTCATTAACTCCTGTTGGGCTGTTGCTCTAGCAATGAACCCATCTGTAGGGAAAGCACAGACTTCCTGGGCTGACCCTGTGTCCTCTGCCTTGTGGCATCTGCCAGGGTACCTGGTGAGGACACTGAGTCTAAGACTACTGTGTCCTCAAACCCTGTCCTCAGAGAGGTGGTCCATCCTGCCTGTGGCTGGGAGAGAGGTGATGGGCCCATCACACACTTCTCTCCCCTGCATCTAGACCAGCGCTATGGCCAGAGCATCCTACTCCTAGCCTTTGCTTTCCAGTATCCTTGATGTTGTCAGAAGCCTGGGTTCAGTGGCGCCCAGAAAGCAATAGACAGAGATGCCCTCATGGTAACCAGGGAGCAGAGATTAGCACTTCCTGTCCTGAGTAGGGTTTCTGTGTTACACTGTGTGGGCTTTCTGCCTCATGTGCGTGCTGCATTTTTTCACCCAACCTCTGTCCCTTTGACTTCTACACACAAGTCCATGATTGACAGATCTCTTCAGCATCCGGGCCCAGAGGTGTGCTATAGTGTTGTGATAGCCACAACTCATGACCCCTCTGCCCCTCTGCCAGTGACCTGCAGTTTCTCCAGATCACAGCTGAGGATTCTGAGCCTCCCCTCTGACCTAATTTCCTAAGGCTTTGCATGGGCCTTTCAGACCTCCCTTTCTACTGCCCTGCTCCTAGCCTCACCCTCACCCTCTCTCTGTGGGTCGGAGGTCAGAGGTCAGAGGTCAGAGCTATGAAGCCTCAAAGCCTGGCTTCGGGGAGCCCCTGGAGAGGAGTCCTTGCTAGCGGGTCGCTTGACCCATAAAACATTACGTCTCCATAGTTATTCAGTCACAGCTGTGTCAGGAGTTCATTCTTTAGGGTTGAACAGTATTCTTTTATGTGGCTGCACCATATTTCAGCTCTGTTGGTGGATGGGGACACAGTCTGTTGTCACCTTTGTGCTACAGTGAGCAGCTCTGCTGGTAAGATTCTTACAGTCTCCTTTGAACATGTCACTAACCCCTTGGCAGAGTCCTATGGGCAGACTGAACAGCTCAGCTGTGTAAGTGTATATATCTTTGGGGACACTTCAGCTTCAGGGCCATCAGCATCCCTTGGACTGGGCACGG
>JADRCH010000086.1:3513-20960 GCA_019843965.1 Rhynchomys soricoides
GTAGTAGTAGTAGTAGTAGTAGTAGTAGTAGTAGTAGTAGTAGTAGTGTAGATCTGGCTGTCCTGGAACAGCTCAGAAATCACAGTTGTTCTGTTCTACATAGACAGCTCAAGGGCAGGTTACATTATGTAGAGAGATCAATTTTGTTTTTACAGAAAGAAGGAAAGAGAGAAAGGAAGGAAGGAAGGAAGAAAAAGAACAGATAAATAGAATCAAATAACTTGGAAGAAAACACACACACATACATACACACAGAGAGAGAGAGAGAGAGAGAGAGAGAGAGAGAGAGAGAGAGAGAGAGAGAGAAACAAGGGGGAACAGTGTATGGGATCTGTATGAAGGGTGTGGGAAAGGTTTTCTCAAAAGCTCTGGGCTGCATCCTCTCAATCCTGTATAAACTTGGGTGTACATGCCTGTAATTCCAGCGTTCAACAGATAGAAAGGGAAGAATCATATCATCACCTGCAACATAGCCACTCCTGTTCAAAAAGATTAAATAAATGAAAAAATTAAATAATTATTTTTTGACCAAAGTGAAAGGATTTAAAACAAATCACTATGAAAATGTACTAATTGAAATAAAATACAAACGGGAATTTTAACCATTCCACCGCTCTTTTAATTTTCTCTAATTCTGTATTTAATCTTCCAAAAATGTGCCGGTGGGAGTGGGTATGGAGGTGCTGGCAGCAAGGAACAGAAAACAACAAACTACACGTGCTGGAGTGTTTTTATAATGAGTTATAATGGAGTGCCCCACTTACGGATTTACTTGAGTCTCCCACTTAGAGAGTGGTTTTGCCTGTTTTCACAGGTCCCTGACATGCTTTCATTTTGGGGGGGCCTTCGGGGGCCAGCCTGAGTCCAGTCTGCCTTCACTATGTTCAGGAGGGACAGAGGCCACTGTTTGTGCCACTCTGGAAAAGTGGTGGGTACCTTGCATCATTGTATGTGGATTTCTGAGGCCTAGAGGATGCTGTGTCTCCACCTTCAAAGCCAATGGGGCATGTGGACCAGTCTGTGTTCAGAGCCTCTTATTTTTTTCCTTCAGTGGTTCCTTGGTACCCTGGATAGAGCTCTGGATTTCTGAGGCCAATTGGATGCTTTGCCCCAGGCTTAAAAGCTAATGTGCACCATCCCACTATCCATAGAACTTCAGAGCCTGATTTTTCGTTTTGTTTTGTTTTCCTCCAGGAGCCCCTTGGTCCCCGGGGTTAGGTATCTGGATTTCTGAGTATGAGAGGATGATGTGGCTTGGTTTCCAAGCCAATAGACATGGTCCGGCCTGGTCTCCAAGGAGTTTCAGAGACATTTTTCCAGGAATACCTGGGGCCCCAGAGCAGGGGCTCTAGATTTCTGATGCCAAGAGGAATGTGTGGACCCTGCATTCTAGCATGGCCTTCTCACTCTTTGTCTACTCAAGGTTTTATGGTCTACCAGTTGTTCCTTTTGAGGTTAGTTACTTGCTCATGGGGACATTTTTGGGATACTTCACCGGGCATCACTTCCAGGTATTCCATGTGGCCAGTGAATTTACTCCCCATACCTGTTATTATTTGGATCTTTGTAATCTATCGATATTGTACCAGGGGATATATGATGATGCACTGTTCTTTGATTGGTGAGATTAAAGGACAGGGTCCTCCAAGGCTGTTGCCTTTTCCAGCCACCTGTTTCTTCTGTCTCTGGGGCTTGCAGTGCCAGGAGCTACACGTGTGTGCACCCTTCCTGCATCCTGTCTTTGCTTGTTTGATTGCTTGTTCTCTGTGTGCTGCTTGTGACAACCCTGCACTGTTTGTTGTTTTCATATCAGGCTTTCCTTCTTTTTTCCAAGGTCATTGTCACCTGAACAGGATAGAATGGTGGAGCTATAGGCAAGGAGAGCACTTATTTTGTTATGGTGATCCTTGGAGCTCCTCCATGAACAGCTCCTCCCCGCCCCCCTTTTTTTTCCTTCCTCTGAGTTCCTGAATCTCTGTTGGGCTGCCATGTGCCTTCAGAATTCTCTACTTTGTCCTCCTTGCTTTCTGGGGTTAAGCAGGCAATTTTTTTGTGGTTTTTGTTTATACTTGTTTCTTGTTTTGTTTTTGGTTTATTTGTATTTGGTTTGTCTGTTTGTTTATTTGTTTATTTATTTGCTTGTTTATTTTTTTGAGCCTCCAGCTTTTGCTGCCCTGAGCGGAGTGGTTCTCTATGCTTGTCTAGGAAGGTCCACTTACTCTGCTTGCCATCAGTCACTGTGATTTGTTAGAGTGGGAGGTTCTTCAGCTTTCTCAGTTGTCCTCTGTGAGCTTGCTCACCCCACTCACTTTTGTATCTTGGCTTGCTTATTTTGCCCCACTAGGATCCTGCTTGTTGTACCTGATGACATATGCCTGTCTCACTTTTGGTGGATCAGTGTAGTGCTGTTGTGCTCTCTTAAGGCTGAGGTGTAATCTGTGACAAGTGAGGGACATACATTCATAGAGAATGGTCATTCATTTCAAAAGGTGGCCCCACTTCTTGTTCTGCCAGCAGGCCCCTCATCTTTCCTCTCCATTACCATCTGTGGAATATGGAAGGCGGGGGTGCAGATTTCTGGCCAGAACACTGTGATCCCCCTCATTTCTCACTGTGGTTCATGTGGTCCCAGTGGACATGTCAAGTACTCTGTTGTACTTAAGTAGTGGTTCAGTCCAATCCTGTGTTCCACTTGACCCTCTTCCCCAAGACCAGAAGTGTGGTTGATCCCTTGTGGTGCATGCCCTTCCCATCCAGTGCATGCATGTGTCTCACTTGTGATCCTCTCAGTGCTCCTGGAGTGTTCCAGGCTTTCATCCTAGAGGTACCTGCTTCTGAGTTGGTGGTGGTGTTTTTCATTCTCTCTCCTGCATGTTTGGTGCTTATAGTGCCAAGAGCTACATGTGCTCATATTTCTAGCTTCCTGTCCTTGCTTGTTTGGTTGCTTGCTCTCTCTGTGCTGCTTGGAACAACCCAGCACTGTCTATTGTTTTCATTTCAGGCTTTCTCCCTCTTTCTCCGTGGTCATGGTCACCTATACAGGATACAATAGTGGAGCAAGGGTGAGGAGGGAGAGCACTGATTTTCTTATGGTGATTCTAGGAGCTACTCCATGACCAGCTCTCTCTCTCTCTCTCTCTCTCTCTCTCTCTCTCTCTCTCTCTCTCTTTCTCTCTCCATGTCATTCTGTTGGTCCTCTATGAGATCAGGAAAAGGTGGGAACAGAGGCTCTAGTGTTGCCCATTTTCTGAAAGGAGAGTGACTTGTAGGTGAACATACACCCTGTGCTGCCTCCTTTCCCCATATGCCTGAGTGTCAGATGGTGTGGAGCAGTCATGGATGGTTTTTGTCTTTAAAGTCCTTTGCTAAGTTTCACCTTGTTCTGCCACCCAAAAAGGCTTTGAAAAGCCTGGCTCTTGGGGGAAACTGTCTCAGATCCTCTCTGTCCATCCATGTAAGGAGAGGCCGCACAGGTACTGAAGACCCCTCTACACCCCTGCTTGTGTCTTCTTCCTGGCACTGCACTCATGCAGCCTTTGTTTGCAGTGGCCCAGGGCTCCTTGGGTTGGGTCTGTCCCACCACCCAGTGAGAAAATGTTGCCTTCTCTAGCTATCTGAGGAAAGGGTGTGCTATAATCTTGAGGGGTTTCTCCTGGATGGTTCCCCAAAGTGCCTGCTCCAACTGCATTTTTTACATAGCTTCCACCAGTGCTTCTCCTTTCCACCCCTGTCTTTGGTGGGGGTGAGCATTCACTCTTTTGTTTAAAGAGGCCTGCACCTCCCTGATCCAAGTGTGAGGAGGGATCACACAGGGCTGGGCTGTGATTCTGATGATGTATGTAGCTGTGAGTTCTTGTGATATTGGGGGAGGGCTGCATGCATGTCTGCATGTTTGCTACGTACCTCCCCTAGCATCAGTGGCTATGTTACACAGAGTGGAAGGGAGAAGTTGGGCTCCTGGAGTCATAGTCTTGCCCATCTTCCATTCCTCTTGCCTGCCGCTGCATGTGTCCCTCCTGCTCAGGTCCCTTTTTGGCTATTCCAGTGCCATGCACTTGCCACTCTTTGTGCATGCTGTATGCAAGAGCTGTGTGGTGTTGCCTCACCTCCTTACTCTGAAGCATTCTAAGGTGTGGTGGAATGTGAGTGTCCTCTGCTCCTTGGGACATCTGTGTCTGTTGGGATTAGTCTCTCTCTCAGGGGTGGTCTTTTGTGGAAGGATAGTTGGCTGAGTCCAGTGAATCTTCAGATGTCTGGACCCATTGCTGCTGGATAGCCTTTGTTGGTGGCTGAGCTGTTGGTAGTCTCTCATGTGCCTTGAGTCTTTTTGAGCTCCCAGGGGGCTGTTTGTTTTAGCTTGGCTCAGGGCCGCTGACTGATCCAGGAGTACAGATGGTATAATTTCTGCCGGTTTACCTCACATGCCAGGTGGTTGGTAGAATTGTCCCTTGGCACCTTACAAGTGCCATTCCAGTTGTCTCCACTGTTTCTGACACTTGGTCTGCTGTGTCATTCCTGTTACCCATCCACCTCCTGCTTCTCATGCCCCCTCAATGTTCTTAGCTGAGTGTCCCTTTGGGCCCTAATGGTGTACTTTGAAACAGAGTGTTCATAGCAGGCCTGAGCCACCTGGATACAGCAGCTATGACTAATGGAATAGAACCACGGTTCTAGTTGTTGACCTTATTAAGGTGCATGGCCAAAGGCATTTGTGTTATATTGCTAGAAGGTGAAATTCTTGGACTTGAGCAAGATGGAAAGAGTGAAAGCATTTGCTAGGAATGTTTTCATTAATCAATGATGAGAGTTGGAGGTTTAAAGACTCTCGTCCTTGTCATAGTTTCGGCCACAAATTATGGCAACTAGCTATGCAATGGCATTATTCCTATGACCTGCAGGGCAACTTACTGGAAACCAAAATCTTTGGGGTCTGAGAGGGGTGTGGGTGCAAAGCTGAAACTTATAGGAATTGATGGATGTGCACCAGCAGGAGTGGAGCCTGAGACTTATTTTGACTCAACATAGGAAACCTCACCTGGCCTGGATATGGCCAGCACTGACAGATTGTTAGCTTTTTCTCAATACTATAGATGGTGGTTCATGGTCATTCTTAGTTAGTGGGGTGATTTCTCTGGTTAATTCCGATGAGGAATGAGATTCTGTCATGCTAACAAGTTACACGAACCCCGAGAAGTCAATGTCCCCCAACTTTTTTGAGGGACTAGTGTCATTCAGCTACCTAAGGTTGAGCAACTACAGGTCAGAGATGCCCTTAGATATCTTGGGTTGCACACCCATGACACTGACTGGTTCAATGTATGCCTACCCTATGCTGGTAGGCATGGGTAACTTCCATTTGTGATGGGAATTGGGAATTGCAATTTCTCCCTTGGATGAGGAATTCCCAACAAATGCCAGTCAATAGCTAGGGTTAACTAAGTCCCTGCCCTTTTTATACACTGCCCATCCCTACTACTTATTGGATGGTTTAGAGAGACCCTCAGATTGGCCCCACCAGGTTGGTGCCTGGCCTGATCGGAGCACTGAGAAGACAATCAAACTTGACTATCTAGAGGAAGTGAAAGTCATAACAAGGTTTCTAAAGGTGAACCTGCAGAAGAATCGTTAATGAGAGAGAGTATGTGGTGATGGCTGTCCCTCAGGTCAGCCACTGTCTATCATGAGTTTGCTTTGTACCCTTGCCTTGAAGCACACCCTGGGCCTGTGGTGGTCATGTTGGCGTTCCAGAGTAGGAAAGAATGCCTGATCTGGTCTATCTGTGGATCCATGTGTGTCCACTCCACTGCTATCTGGGTACCTAGATATAGTGTTCTGGTTCATAGGTTTAAAGACCCCATGGTCAGGGAAGAGTGGGGCCTGTAGGGTTTTTATTTCCCTGTTTCTCCTTGATGTTCACCCAGCTTCCTCAGACTCATGACCCCTTCCACTGCAAGGCTGTAGTTGGGGTTGACAGCCTCCCTCAGGGCACCTGTGGGGCTCACCTTGTTCACCTGGCATATGCAATTTATGTGTGTTGCAGATGCTTGATGTGGGGCCCTGTGTCAGTCAAGCAGTGTCTCTTTTCCTGCTCCCAACCAGTTTCATGTGGTTTTCCTTTTCATTGATCATTCTCACTGGGCGACCCAAGGTGAGTCCTATCTATCCTCTTTCTCAAGAATAGGACAGACTGAGACTGTGCCATTGTTACCATGTGAGTTAAGAATTATGGGGCTATGTCGTGTCCACCTCCAGCTCTCTCACACCTTAAAGATCAATATAACTATTAGAAATGGACCACTTGGACCTTGAGTCAATGAAGAATGAAGCTAGCTGTGATAATTAATGTGAATTGCAAGACACATTGATCATTGACACTTCAAATGCACTTGTGGCCCCAGGTTCCTCCCAGAGATATGACTCTCTAAGTGTTGCTTGACAATCAATCATCACCCTTCACAATGTGCTGCTGTGAGGGCATCATGTGGCTGCAGCTGGGTGTTTGCTCACATGGCCCTTCCCAGGCCCTCTGTCTCCCAAAGTTCAGGCTTGGATGATGTTGGTGTCCCATACCCCTTGTGTGCCTTTTCTCCCCCTACCCCTCTCCAGGCTTCTTTCTTCTCCTCCACTCCCAACTGCTTACACTCGTCTGCACCTACCTTGCTTCAGCTTCCTTAGTTTCCCCTCTTCCTCTGGTCCCAGACCATGCCCTGTGGGAACCCATGGAGCCTTGGTGGCACATGGGGATGTGTGTGGCCATGTGCCAGGTGAGGTTGAGTGAGGACTAGTGAGACCTTGTGGATCGATTGGGAGGAGGAGTCACTGCAGATCAGTTGTCTGGTGAAGCCATGTTGGTGTGTCCTTGGTAAGGAGGGGCACCAGCTGGTGGGATGGCAGCTGCTGCTGCTACTGCTGCTGCACCAACTGCAGTGTGCATGTAGTAAAGAGAGACTGCAGCATGGGAGATGAGAGAGCATTGTTTGTCTGTGTGGCTGGTGAACTTGGATGTGGTGGTTACCTATAGGCTTTTTAGGGCTCTTGAAGTATGAATCTTGATGCCGCCTCCATCCTTCTTCCTCAATTCATGCTGGTCCTCCCACAGAGAAGTACTGCTTCTCCATCCTAGGGCATTCCACAACCAGGGCATGCAAGGTTGGGCAGGCCTGTGCTGTGGTTGGGCCATTCTCATGGCTTTCTCTGTCATGTCTGACTGGGGATTGCCCAGTCCAGCGCCCACCTGTGGGATGCGGTGGTACATCCCTTGGTGCATGGGTTTCCTGGGAAGATCATGAACAGCTGAATGCATTGGCCATAGTGAAGTGTGTGGTGTATGCAATATGCTCAGACTCCCAGGGCAGACGTGTGTGTGATGGAAAAATTACCTCTCCCCTCTGAAGCACTGTATTACCAAACTTGTCTTCAGTTGTCATCTCACGTCATTTGCTCCAGATGGATTGAACCTCTATTTTTGCATTTGCTCTCTCCCATGGAGACCAGTGTACTCAAATGTCCACCCTGCGCCCCCATGCTCACCATGCAGTATGCCCTTCTGGAACCGTGACCTCTCATCAGATATGATGACATGCTGAATTTAAGTGTATTAATCAGTAGAAGAAAAGAAACTAACCAGTATTCCTTCAGTAAAGATGAGTGAACAGGGAAAAGCCCAGCACTGAATCCCCACCATAGGGCTCAGGAAATGTTCCATACGAAAGACCCAATGCCCGGTGCCATTCAAGGGGTCCCCAAGTCTTTCTGATGAAGGCCCAGCTAGTGGGTTGTATGAGTGCAGTAGTGTCCACTGAGTCAGATTGCTTGGAAATGCAGCGTAAAGCCCTGGTGAACTCCACCTGAGGCTAAATACTGTCGTGAGACCAGGGAGTCCAAAAGTTGTCCTGGCGTACTTTCCTGCTCTCTAGACTCCTCCACCTGTGCACCGTTCCCTTTCCCCCATCTTGCCTCCACCAACCCTGCCACCTCCAGTGGTTGGCAGGCACTCTGGTGGCAGGCACAGGGTGGCGAAAGTGAGTAGGAAAGCCAGGGATGAGGCTTATGTGGGACTGCCTCCCCCAGTCGATGTGCAAACTACTGTTTGAAGGTAAAAAGTTTTGATGAGGGGTAGGGGCAGCCCATTTCTCTGGCCACATCAGGGAGGTGGAGCACAAGAGCAAGCATTGCAACCTGAAAGATGGTAAAGTATGCCTAGGAAGGGCAAAGCCAGAGGAAACTCTGGTGGAAGTTCTTAGCAGTCTTGACATGCAAATCGATTGTCCCACTGGGGTGTAGGAGCTAAAAACTAATCAAACCATATAGTAGCTGGTTCCCTACAAAGTTTTCCTCAGTATAGCTAGAATTCTCTCAATGCCAAAAAAAAAAAAAAAAAAAATTAAAAAGCCCACAGTTTTATTCTGTAAAGAGAATGATTAGAGATCTCAGGGCTGAAACTATCTCAACCTATTCTCAAACTTTAAATGAGTAAGAAGCCTGGGTCAGTGACAAAGAGCTGGGAGTGGAATGTGAATGATTACTGGGCCACTTTTGGTAAGCAGAACTGGCACTGTGGGATGAACCAAACGCAGGGTTAAGGAACCCAATGCCAACACCGCTCATCAAACCCCAGAAAAGGTGATGGTTGATATAGACAGCAGGACAGTGGCCATGGAAGTCGGAATCTGCTAAGGAGTGTGTAACAACTCAAATGCTGAATCAACTAGCCTGAAAATGGATGGTGCTGGAGCGTCAGAGGCATACCTGGCAGTTACCTGTAGTAGGAATAGGACAGGGTCTGCCATGGTCCAAGCTTTGCTGCCCTCCTTGTGGGTGCAATGCTATGATGAGCCACGGGCTGTGGTGAGCCTTTAAGTATAAGGTGCAGGCCTGAGTGGAGCCAATGCAGGTGCAAGTTGTGGAAAATATTAAAAAGAACAGTAGTTCCCATGCTACAGCCAACTACTCTCTGTCCTGGCAGTAGTCTCACCACCTCTACCTCTAGGCTAGCCCAGCAGTGACTGATTGCAATCTTCCCAGCTCTGGTTTGCTTGTCTCAGAGCTGCTAGTTCCTTCTCAGCCATCTACCCAACATGGTCTGCAGTCCCAAATTCCAGTAACCCAGTAAATCAAAACTCTAGAAGCTTATTAATCAGCCAGATTTATATATCAATAAATTCTCAATTCACAAGATACCCACACAATAATTTCAGAGCCAATTAATAACAATAAGCTGCACACCTAGATTAGACAAGTTATCCCAACTATTCTATGCTCTTATGATATTCATATCTACCTGTGCTATTTAAAGTTGTGTGGAAAATGGATCATCATCTTTTCCTTCCATCTTCCTTTCTTCTGTCCTTCTCCCTGTCTCAGTCTCTGAAACTCTTCGCTCCACTTCCCATTTCCCTGTCCAATTACAGGCTACTTGTTGTATTAATATTTAAAGTGATTGGACAGGGAAAATTCTGCTACAGTGAGTGCATATCTTGGTGGTAGAAGCAAATATTCATATGAGAAATTTGAAAGTTGAAGTGGAGAAAGGCTCCATGTGAGTAATAGTTGAACATGGGTCAGTCAGTCCTGAGAGATGTGTGAGAACTGCTCCAAAAGAATGGGCAATGGCCTCTGTTGCCATTGGCCAATTGAGAGTATCACACAGGCCTGTGGCAGGTATTGATGCTATGTGATTACTACCCAGTGTTCTGAATGTCAAAGTGAAGAAATTCAGTGAAGCACAGGTAAACAGCCAGAGTGAGTATGACTCTCTTAATGTAATTAAATGCCTCGTCATCTAATTAGTGACATGGAAGAATGTATGACCAAGGTTCCTACTATCCATACTTATGATCCAGCAAATCCACAGCCAAGAGAATGGGCTTGGCTAAATCATCAGTGAAAGAAGACCCTGTTGAGCTTGAATCTAGTCTGGAATGGTGAATTAAAAGTATAGAATAACTGGGAGGCCTCTGGTACCTCCCTGTTCCCTGCGAGTTGTTGGGGCAGTGTCTGCCAGCCTTGCAGGCCACTGGTGAATCACCACTACTCTCCCCATTATTTCACTGACCCAGTGAACTGAGGCTCAAGACACCGAGGGTCCCTCACTTCTGGTGCCATGAGTCTTTCTGCTAGTGCAGGCAAGTGACCCATTCTGGGAACAGTGACAGGTGGTGAGTTTGAATGGGGTTGTAAACCTGTCAAAGAGTAAGGCAGGTGTCCTGCTCAAGGAGTTCAGAAACGTAGAACAGAATGGTTAAAGCTCACTTGATCTTGATCTTGATTTTCAGCACATATACAGACTGTGAATGCGGGGCCTCATGATGCTTCTGACCTTTTAGGTTTTGAAAAGTTACCACAGTACTATAGGAATTGCAGGTTCAGACATTTGATGTATGTGCCTAGCTAAGCCAGTGGGGCGAAGCTACCATCTGGGGAACTATGACTGAATGCCTCTAAGCCAGATTCCCGCCCAGGCAGAAAAATAAGGCAATGCCCAAGTAGCCTTGGTTGGCCCCAGAGAGCCAAGTTGTGTTTCATCTGCCAGCAGTTTCTATGTTCCCACGTGTCAGAAAAAGTCCCCACCCTACATCTGGATTGGGTCCAATGTAGAAGGACAATGTAACTGAGAAACCTGGTGCAGCTGGAATTGGGGCCACCCTCCTGCTTGTCACACTAATGTACGTTCCTGTGGAACCTGGCACTAAGCTATTCATAGCCATTTTGCTTTTGGATCCAGGTTTTATACACAACAGAACAACTCCCTCCTTGTGAACTATTGAAATTCATCCTTCAACACAAGTGTTGTTTCTGTGGGCTCTTCTAGATGCTCATGGTTGATGACAGGTAGTGTGCACTCCTTTCTGATCCCAACCCAGGGGTGTAGTGTCATCATCCCACATCACCAAGTAAGCAATTGGTGATGGAGTCTCTCTCTTTGGTCTCCTCTAGCTACTAACACTGCTTCTCCTGCTCCTCCTTTGGAGAAACCATGTGTGCTCTTTCCTGTGGCTGCTACCTCCACCTCTGCTGTCCTCTGGTCTTGGACAAGCAAGCTTGAGTTTAGCAGTGGTGGGGGAATTGTAGGTGGAGCCAAGGGTGGTTCATCACCTCCATTCCACAGAAGCCCAAGAGCATTCTTTCAGAGGCCAGGGTAAGGTGAGGGTAAAAACCTAGGTTTCTCTGGTGCCCAGCCTTCACACCTCACTTGAGCTTTCTCTCCCTCCTGGAGGTATGGATATCTAATTCCTTCCAGCTGGGAATAACACAGGGTCTTGTAGGCAGAGGGGCACAAAAGGCCCTGGTCCTCGTAGTTCTTGTGACTCCACCAATCTCCATGTTTCATCCCAGAGGACTGAAGAATTGTGGGAACCTTGGTTCGTGGGCTTGGTGTCCATCTAAGTGAGATGTGTGGATCTCTGGCAGCAGGCACATTCTCTACCCTCTAACTTCCTTCAAAGCCTCATAACAATGTGGTACAAGTTGTGGGGGGGTAAGGCAGGGAGAGGTGCTAAGTCTTTCTCTCCCCCCTGCCCACCTCTCTCTGTCTTGGATGCTGCTAGGTCGACCAGATTTCTACCCATCTGGATCATAATTTCCTCCACCCAAGGTCTACCAAATGTCAAACCTGAACTTTTTTCTTTTTAATTTAAATGAGGTTGACCAATTTGGCCATTTTTCCTTGACATTCCTTTTCCTAAAATGGATGTTGTCTAGTTGACTGGTTGTTGATTATGTCACTCTTGGTCTCTAGCATTAGGACAATGGTGCAAGTTAGTATTCTGGTCTCCATGCCACCTTGATTCCTGGTCGACAAGTTGTTCTTTTAATTAAAACCAAAAAACATTTAGAAATAATAGTTCTCATGATGTTAAATAAACAGTAAATAATAAAGTAGACCAATTTTTTAGAAAAGTGGGCCAATTTTTAAATATTTAATGATTACATATTAACAATTAGAAAAAGCAGTCAACCATCAGTCTTTATTTTGCTTCTTCTCTTTTTTATAATACAAACTATAATGAGTTTGATCAGTTGGCCACTTTTCCTTTTTATTTTATCTAAGAAGAGAAGGTCGACTGGCTGTTTCCTTTTTCTTGCTTGCTTGCTTTCTTTTCTTTTTCTTTTCTCTTTTTGGTTTTCTTTAGTTCCTGGTTAAATTATGAGGGTGTTGACCAGGTATTTCACTCTTATTCAACAGAATCAAGTGTTAGAATAAGATGTTAGAATAAGATGGGCCAGTTTTAATTTTTATAGTCATTACTTTCTTATTACAATAAAAAGTAGTCAAACTTAGATCTTTTCTTCTTTCTGTCTCTCTTTCTCTGTATCCATCTCTCTCTTTTTGATGATTGTGTGTTGTTGTTGTTTTTTTTTAATTTAGTATCTGAAGAGAAAAAATAAAATATGTGACTAGGTTTGTTTTGTTTCATTTCACTTTTTCTTTTGATTTTGCCTTTCATAAACATAAGGAGGTTGACCATTCCCTCCAGCCTTCCTTGTTTTTGAGGGGTTATTATAAGCCCTTATTAGCCTTCTGTGCTTTCTCTTTTTTCTTCCCTACTTTATCTATTTGTTTTTCTATCTATCTATCTATCTATCTATCTATCATCTGTGGTTTAGTATTTTTTATTACATAGCCTTGTCTCTCTTGGTTGATTTTATTTAGTCCTCCTGTGAGGGTTGTGCTGTGGATCACACACAAACACCTACAATTTTTAATTTTGATTATTATAATAAAAGGAGATTGACAAGTATCTTTGTTGTTGTTGTTAGTGGTGGTGGTGATGGTGGGGGATGTTGCTGCAGGGGCAGCTTTTTTTTTCATTTTCTTTCTATGAAAAGAAGAAAGGAAATGTTTGGCTATTTCTATGATTCATGGAGAATGAGTCAGTCATTAGGAAGAATTTGCTTAGATATGTGAGGAAGGTGATAGTGAACCAGAGGCTTTGAATGTCAAGATGTTATGTTTCTTAAAACTTACAAATGTTCTAACAAAGAAATATTATTTTCTCCATCTACTTCTTTTCACTCCAGAGGTTATGCTGACCTAGAAAGTGGAGATTTGAGCATTGAATGTTGAAATGCTCAAGCCACCATGATTATCTGGAACAAAGAGAGATGCTAGAGGCTGTGGCCTAGTGAAATGAATGTCAGGACTGGGAAAATTTGGACTCTGAGATGACCAATTCTATGTGTATGCTACACTCAGTTCTCTTCTTCCAGCCAGGAATGAGTCTTAGGCTCTCAGATTTGTGGAATGTGAGCTTTCTTTGTTGGGTCCAACTTAACAGACATTTTTTGGCTTTGCAGGAGAAACTGCATTCTGGCTTGCTTGATGTGGTATTCCTTTCTATAAGTGCTGGGTGCCCAGCCTGCCCTGGGGAATCAGAAGCAAGGTCAGAATCAAAGTCTAAAGAACCAGGAATACATATCAGCTCATCTGGGCTGATTACTTTCCTTCCCAAGGAATAGATCAATCTCAAAGAAGAAGATGGTTCTTCCTCTTGACCCACAGGTGGTACCCTGAGTATGGCCCAGCCCATTTTCCCTCTTGCACTGTACACTCAATAAAATGATATAAACAAAAGAATGAATTTTCCAGTTATATATTTGTTCAAGCTACCTAAATTCTTCCTCAAAACCTATACCTGCTCCACATATCCAACTACATCTCCCTGTATGTGGGTGTGTGTGTGGGCGGGGGGGGTTGTATGTCTGTTGGTCTGCAAACTATTTGAGAAAACGTGGTGGCCACAGAGGCCACAAGAAAAATGTCAGTTGCCCTGGGACTGGAAGAACAGCCAGTGCTCTTAAATTCTGAGCTGTGTCTTTCCAATGACAAGTTTTCTGCATGAAATCAGTCATAATTTTAGTGTAAATGTCTTTGATATATGTAAGACTACCTAGTATTGATGATGGTTTCACATAACAGAATAGGTGGCTCCCCTTTTTCTTAACCTTGATAGTCCAACTAGGACAGCATTGCACACTACCTAGCTATCAGGGAGTGGCTGAATATGCAGAAAAGGAACTTGTCCAGTCAGTAAAGTGTTGCTTTTTTTTTTTTGTCTGTAAATTCTTTTTGTTTTTTGATACATTATTTACATTTCAAATGTTTCCCCATTTTCAGATCTCCCCTTTGAAACCTCCCTATCCCCTTCCCCCTCCCCTGCCTCTATGGGGGTATTCCGCCACTCACCTACCCACCCACTCTCGTCTTCTCATTTTTTAATAATAGAAATTGTATTTTGTCCATATATTTTATTACAAGTCCTTGTTTTTATTCTCATTCTATTTTAGATCAGTAGAGCCTTCTTACAAGTCACCACATATAAATTGGATTTATATTCCTATCATCTAGAGGATAGCAAGCACAGAGAACAAGAAAAACAAAAAAGAAAGGGCAAAGAACTCAGAGGGTGATGCACTTTGGGTCATTTTTTTTCCTGTTTTACCTTGGCTCTGAATTCTAACAAAAAGAGAACATCAAGAAAAAGAAAATTAATCAAACAAACCACTTTAGAGGCCTAGTGTTGCTATCAAGTCTAATTTTTAAAAGACAGAGGTGTCATAATAATCAGAGTGATCAGTGCAAGTCTGCCAGTGTTATATGGTTAGTGCCATTATGCTTTATCTTACAGAAAGTTAATCATGGCCTGTGGCTGATCTGTAACCTACAATTTTCTCTCTCTCTCTCTCTCTCTCTCTCTCTCTCTCTCTCTCTCTCTCTCAGACATGAAAAAAACTTGAAATTAAACTATATGTACAATGAAAGAAAGTCAGGTGTGGTGTTGCATGTCTTCAATCACATGACACAGAAGGCAGAGGCAGGTAGAACTCTGTGAGCTGGAGGCAGGCCTGATCTAGATACTGATCTCAAGGGCTATGGGCCCTCAACTAATGAAATGAAGAGAAAAAAATAAATAATAAGTATAATTAACTTTGAATTAAGAAAACAAATAAAGAAACAAAGTAAGGCAGTACTGGGTGGCCTGGCTCAAAAAGGAGAGCCAGACTGGCCTGCAATTACCTTATGGTTGAACAGACAAAGACAGAGAGAGAGAGAGAGAGAGAGAGAGAGAGAGAGAGAGAGAGGTGATGATGATCAGAGGGATTAGAGGGACTGACCTTGCCTTCTCTGCCTTCATGTTGCCATCATCTGCACAGCCAGCCTTCTTCCTTTGGTCTTCCCAAGGGTCAGCCAGGCATCAGATGCAGTCAGAGAGAAAACCTGGAACCTCATAGAGATTCTCAACTGAGGCCTGCCTGATCCCTTGGTGCAAAGCAAACAGGTAGACAGTCTAGCGGTTTGTAAGAAGGAGCTGGGATGTCACTGGTGGTGGGAGTATGTACATTATATCTGCCCTTGTAGACCATTTGTTCCCGGCTTGGAAAGATCCATGTGCAGGGGAGCAGTAAGTAAGAGGAGGAGAGATCCTGAAATGATTCTAAGAGCCCAGAAGTGTCAGGCAAATAGCTTAGAGCCTACTAGACAGTGTATGGCTCTAGTGGGGAGGGCTCTGATTTCTCTGCGTATTACACAGTGTCATTTTGGTTTCCCATGTTCTCAAGACAGGAGATCAAGCAATCAAGCATTTGGAATGTAAGGAGAGAGAGAGAGAGAGAGAGAGAGAGAGAGAGAGAGAGAACACAAAAGATTTACAAAGCATGAGCTTAATTGGATATAGATAGGGGGTTAGACCACCATATCTTCCATCCCTGCTGTCTATTTCCTGATGTGCCTCTTTCAGCACTGGCCCACACACCCAGGAACACGCTTTTTTTAAAAGCCTGTTCTAGATCGGAGAGTAAGCATCCCTAAAGACAGAAAGCTTTTTAGAACAAGAAAGGCAACCTTGCAGTGTTATTCACATGAGGAATGACCAAAAATAAGCATATTGAAATTTGTGAATTTCTTATTCCCTTTATCAGAGACCGCTGTTATTGCTTTTATTAAGCAAGGATGGGGTCAGAATCCCTACACTCAGAATCTACACTTTCAGTGAAATATCACTGTGGTAGCAACTCATTCTGGTCCTTGGCTGTCCTACAACTTCATCTGTAGACCAATCATGTCTTAAAACAGATATCTGCCTGCCTCTGCCTTTTGAGTTGCTGGGATTAAAGGTGTGCCAACATGCTTGGTTCAGATTCTCATTTTTTATTATTTTAGGTTCTAGCTTTTGCCAGACAGTGGTAGTGATAGTGGTGAAAGATATAGATGGATCTCTGTGTTTGAGGCTAGCCTAGTCTACAAACCACATTCAAGGACTGCCAGGGCTACACAAAAAGAAACCTTATCTAGATGCAAAGCAAACTAAGGCAAAAATGATTCTGGTTTCTATTTTATAGAGACATATTCCATCTTGTACTACTGTCTATGGAGCTTAGATCATGAAAAAATGTCAGACTTTATTAAAGAAGTTTTCAGTGTTTTGTACCTTAGTATTCACTGCTTTTCTTTCTTTTTAAGAATTTATTTATTTTATGTATATGACTACACTGTATCTGTCTTCAGACACACCAGAAGAGGACATCGGATCCCATTACAGATGGTTATGAGTCACCATGTGATTCCTGGGATTTGAACTCAGGACCTCTGGAAGAGTAGTCAGTGCTCTTAACCACTGAGCCATCTCTCCAGCCCCTGCTCTTATTTTTTAATGTAGGGAATTAGAGCTATATGTTGCAGCAGTTAACATTACGGGGTGCTGTCTTAGCACACGGCGCAAAGCAAATTCTGGTGGTTGTTAGCAGTTGAGAAAGGATGAGAAAAAGCTTGGAGGCTGATTTTAAAGTATTTTGTTTTTCTCTCCTTTCTTCTTCATGGAGTTATTGAAAACTTTTGAACTGTGATCTATAGAGTATCTGTATCATAGTTTCATGGTCAACATATTCCCTCCATACCCAAAGACACAGAAAAATAGCCAGACAGCTAGACTGCCATACATACATATATACACACTCACATAAACACACACACAAACACACTCACATAAACACACAGCAAGCATACATACACAGAGAGACAGACAGAGACAGAGAGACAGAAAGACAGACAGACAGACAGAGTCAGGGAAAGACAGAGAGAGATGGAGAGAGGAAGCAGAGATTTGGAAACTTAACTAAATATAAAATAAAGTAACAAAAGAAGAAGCAAAAGAGAAAATACCTTCCTGGAGTTAAGAAAGAAAAGCAAGCCAGTGTGGGTGTGGTGGTACACTCTCTTCATCCCATCATTCTTGAGGCAGAGGCAGGAAGATCTCTGAGTTCAAAGTCTGACTCGCAGATAGAACCCTTTGCTAAGAAACACTGTTTCAAATAAGTAAACACTAAGTAAGCAAGAAACTAATGAATACATACACACACATATACAGGTGCATGCCCATGCATGCGCGCGCGCGCGCGCGCGCGTATATATATATATATATATATATATATATATATATATATATATATAT
>JADRCH010000086.1:49193-81242 GCA_019843965.1 Rhynchomys soricoides
AAGAAGAAGAAGAAGAAGAAGAAGAAGAAGAAGAAGAAGAAGAAGAAAGCAAGCGAACAAACAAATGCAATAGGACCACTGGATTCAATACAGTAGAGAACATATCCAATGTTCGTGTGGGGGGGTATAATCTCTGAGTTCAAAGACTGTCTGATCTACAGAAAGAGTTCTAGGATAATTAATTATTTTATTTTTATTTTATTTTATATTTTATATTTATTTTTAGCTATTTAATCTCTGTCTGTCAGTCATTCTTTTTGTCTGTCTCTCTGTCAAGGCTTCACAGATAAAATGTGAAATGGCAACAATCTGTCTCCATTTAAGGACCCCATTTGCCTCTGATAAGGATTAGGCCTAATTTCAACAGAGTTAATAAAATACCAAATCTAAGAACAGACCATAATCCAGAAGAGATTGTAAAAGCCCCTCCCAAAGAACAGCCTAGAAATAATTTTTAAAATGCTGAAATATCTTATCTCAGAATGGACCATCTGTACTGGGCCGCTCTATTTTATCACATGGTTGAACGTTCATGACATAGGAGTGCAGATCACCAACCAGCTGTGAGCCCTTAGCACCTACCAATGAAATTTCAGATTGCCTAATCCCTCTAGAGTTCACCTGGTTCCCTATAAGAAGTTCTGTGTGCCTTTATCTAGGGTCACCATTTAGAAAATTGTTGACCCCTGAATGCTAGTTGCTTCTGGAGAATAAACACTCATTGTTTTTTCATACTATGTGCATCTGGGGTGCTGCAGGGATTTTTGGACTCTTACATTTTGTGCACTCACTGGGAAAGGCTTGGGTCCCCCTGGCCTTGATAGTAGAGCATGTTTTGGAAATCAATTGGCTCTCCCACAATCATTGAGTTGGGGTGCACCTCTGTGTGCTTTACGTATTTTGTCTTTGTCATGTTTTGAGAAGTCTTTTGTCTTATTTATTTTGGGGTGATTTATTTTCTTTTGTCTGCCCAACCTGGAGGCCAATGGAAGTAGGACAGATATTTAGGTAACCACCTTCTGGCTGAGGGGATGGGGTGGCAGAAGGACCCTCCACAGCCCCAATCATTTGGAGACCAAGAGCTCCATTCCAACTGAGGTTCTGGTGCAACCTAATAGGTTTTTCCCAGATGGGGGGCTACACCAGGGATAGGCCACCATCTCTGGACTCCTTTCAGTTGGAGTCAGAGAATACCAATCTGAGACAGACTTTGGTGTAGCATGGTAGGATCCTCTTGCTTGGCAGAGCCCATTTTTGGGAAAGGCTGACATCAACTTTCTTTTGGTTTCTTTTTGGAGGCCTGTAGGCTTGCTTTCAAGTTTCTGTGCTTGTGTATTATTTGTTCTTTTTTATTTTCTTGAGAAGTACCACAAAGCAGACCACCAGCTCTTCCCCATTGGACCTAGTCCAGTCGCACTTCAAGGACTTCAGAGGCTGGTGAGGAATTTGGGCTTACCTGCATGGTAGGGGAGACTGACTGGTTTTTGCAGGAATAAATGTACAGCTTTCAATGTGGGATGGCCAGCAGGAGGCATTTTCCATCTTCCTACTATCTTCTTGTTTAAAGACATTGTGTATAGAAATCCTGAGCACTCTGACCAGATTCTGTATATCACTGTCTGGTAGAGAGCCCCTATATCTGGCTAACACCTCTCCTACCACCAACCCAGTGATTTTACATGTCAAGGAGCTGAGAAAGAATTGTAAGCTAGAAGTTCTATTCACCTTGGCTCTGATGTTAAACTCCTTCTTGACAGTTTATCACCCTATCTTAGTGCACAATCATCACATGCAAATGGCAGATGCTGATCTTGGCCCTGGGGAAGCATGAGGGAACATAGTTAGCCCTCCACACACAAGATCATGCACCCTAAGGCAGGCAGATTTCACCATAATTGCTCTGCCTGGTTGGTGACTGTGCCCCCTGCTGGGCTTGGCAGACAGTAAATCACACACATCCAGTTTTTCACTAGTGATTTGTACAGCTGGGAGATAACAGAATCTCAAATTTTCAGAGAACCACTCTGCCCTCTATAGACCCATTAGACTCTCTAATGGTTATCCCAATTGGGATGATTGCCAACAGCTCTTGCAGGTCCTCTTCAGGACCAAGGAATAAGAACAGATGAGAGTGGCAGCCTGGAAACTAGTTCTTGGTGCAAATACCAAGCCCTCCATTGTACAAGCCAGTATTGTTTTTGCTTTTCCCTTGGTCTATATTGACAGGGGTCCTACAAACCATATGGGTTAGGAGAGGTTAAAAGTATATCGACAGATTCCTATGAGAGGTCTCCAGGAGGCTGCTAGAAAGAACAAAAATTTATCTTAGGTAGGACAAGTATACAAGGTTAGGAGGAATGTCCAGGATCATTTCTCGAGAGGTTGCTGGAAGCCTACCACATCTATATGCCTCTGGATCCAGAGGTGAGGCAAAACCATTCTTCTGTGAACCTGGCATTCATCAACCAGGCAGCAACAGACATCCACTGAAAACTCCAGTTGCTGGAAGTCCTCAAAGAAGTTGGAAGTCATCGGAGAAGGGTGGTCAGCTTGCCTATGTATTGTGGCAGTTACTGCTTTGCTGGTCAAGGAGGTAGATTAAATCATTACTGGACAAGAACTGATTATAACCTTTCCCATGCCTTTGTCAGAGTATTCAACCCAGTACTCCCAGACTGCAGGATATCTAATGCCCGGCTGGTGCATTATCAGTCCATGCTCCTAAACCCAGCATGCATTAAATACCACCCCACTTCTGACTCTAACCTAGCTACTTTGCTCCTAGACCTGGATCTGGGCATTTTGGTGACTGCTCAATAGTGCTGAGCCACATCCCAAACCTAAGGCTAGACCTGACAGATATCCCCTGGATGAGGAAATGATCGACTTCACAGATGGTAGCAGTTTCATACAAGGTGGAACCAGGTATGTGGGTGTGGAGGTGACGTCTGCTGACTCTACAATCTGACTCTTCAGACCTACCTCCTGGGTCTTTGGCTCAAAAAGCTGAGTTAGTTGCCTTGACTCAGACCCTAAAACTGGCAAAGGGCAAAATTTCTAACATCTGGACAGACAGCTGATATGCCCTTGCTCATGTTCTTGGACTCATATAAAGAAAGGGGTCTACTCAAAATGAAGGGAGTGAAAAATAGGGACAGATTTTGTCCCTATTAGAGGCACTATAGCTGCCGCTCAATGTAGCTATTATTCACTGTCCAGGGCATCTAAAGGCTATGAATGAGAGGACAAGAGAAAAAAGGCTAGGTGATAAGGCTGGAAAAAAAAAAAAGCCTTAGATTCCACAGCCAAAGCTGTGGTAGCTTTAGTCCCACCAGAGCTGTCCTAAACTTGAACTAAATAGAGACTGCCACCATGGTAGCCAAGAAGCTGCTCAAAGACATCATCTCCATTTATGGACTGCCCTCACTGCTGGGATCTGACAATGGACTGGCCTTCATCTTTCAGGTAACACAGTCACTTGTTAAGATACTGGGGACAACTGGGCAGTGGTGGTGCATGCCTTTAATCTCAGCACTTGGGAAGCACAGGCAGGCAGATTTCTGAGTTTGAGGCCAGCCTGGTTTACAGAGTGAGTTCCAGGACAGCCAGGGCTACACAGAGAAACCCTGTCTTGAAAAACAAACAAGAAGAAGAAGAAGAAGAAGAAGAAGAAGAAGAAGAAGAAGAAGAAGAAGAAGAAGAAGAAGAAGAAGAAGAAGAAGATGATGATATTGGGGACAGATTGAAAAGTACATTGCTTGAACTCAGGGCAAGTAGAAAGGATAAACTGAACCCTAAAGGAGACCATAACCTGCCCTTCCCTTCCCTGACCTACCCTGCCCTGTAAGGTCCTGTCCTGATGTCCATCCTGCCCTGTCTTGTCCTGCCCTGCTCTGCCTGGTCCTGCCCTGTCCTGATGGCTGGCCTGGCCTGCCCTGCCCTGCCCTCCCTGGCCTGTCCTGATGGCCAGTCTGCTCTGTCCTGCACAGCCCTTTTCTGTCCAGTAGGTGGCCTGCCCTGCCCTGGCCTGGCCTGCCCTGCCCTGGCCTGACCTGGCCTTTCCAGTCCTGATGTCCAGCCTGCCCTGCCCTGCCCTACCCTGTCCTTCTCTGTCCTATCCTGATGTCCAGCCTGCCTTGCCCTGCCTGGCCCGGCCCTGCCCTGGCCTGGCCTTCCAGTTTCCATTTTTGGATAGGGACCTCAGCCTAGCCCACAGGGCTCCATAGCCAAAAAGTGCCAGGAGAAAGCTAGAGTGTGGACAAGCCCATGAGTGGAGGTAAGGCGAGAACCACTGCTCAGTAGGACTTGCCCAGGACCCTCAGGACCCAGGGACCGAGGAGCAGCTGGGGACAGGAGACATCCAATTTATGCCTGTAGCCTGTGCCATATGGCTCCATAGCCAAATAGTGCAGGGGAAAAGCTAGCCTTCCAGGGGTGTCGACAAGCCTGTGAGCAGGGTAAGTCCAGCACCTCTGCTAAACGGGACCCACCCAACCCTCAGGAAACAGGAACTGAGGTGTGGTCTTCGGGTTTCCTTCTTCAGCCAGGGAGCTGATCCTGTGTCACAGGGTTTCACACTCAAATAGTGCCAGGAGAGACCTGGTCTCCCAGGAGTGCCGACACACCTTCAAGCACAGGCAAGACCACCACTTCTGTTCAAATTCCTATATCAAGAAGGACCCTTGCAGAACCATCAGGACCCAGGAACCAAGGAACAGGTGGGACAAAATCCTTCCGGTTTCTGTCAGCACCCCAGAGCTAACCCTGTACCACAACTCTCCAAACCCAAATTCCTCTTAAAGAGAGATGGTCTCCACGGCGTACTGACACAGAGGCTTGCAGGAAGGACAAGCCTCAGTCACAGAGAGCAAGACCAGCTAACAACAGAGATAACCAGATGGCAAAAGGCAAGGGCAAGGACATACGGAACAGACACCAAGGCAACTTGGCATCATCAGAACCCAGTTCTCTCACCACAGCAAGCCCTACATACCCTCAACACACCAGAAAAGCAAGATTCAGATTTAAAATCACCTCTCATGATGATGATAGAATATTTTAAGAATGAAATAAATAACCCCCTTAAAGAAATACAAGAGAACACAGGTAAATAGCTAGAAGACCTTAAAGAGGAAACACAAAAATCCCTTAAAGAATTATAGGAAAACACAATCAAACAGGCAAAGGAAATGAACAAAACCATCCAGGATATGAAAATAGAAATAGAAACAATAAAGGAGACAATCCTGGAGAGAGAAACCCTGGGAAAGAGATCAGGAGTCATAGATGCAAGCATCACCAAAAGAATACAAGAGATAGAAGAGAGAATCTCAGGTGTAGAAGATACCATAGAAAACATTGACACAACAGTCAAAGAAAATGCAAATGCAAAAAACACCTAACCCAAAACATACAGGAAACCCAGGACACACAGAGAAGATCAAACCTAAGGAAAATAGGTATATAAGAGAGTGAAGATTCCCAACTTAAAGGACCAGTAAATATCTTCAACAATGTTATAGAAGAAAACTTTCCCAACCTAAAGAAAGAGATGACCATAATCATTCAAGAAGCCTACAGAACACAAATAGATTGGACCAGAAAAGAAACTCCTTCTGTCACATAATAGTCAAAACACCAAATGCACAAAAAAAGGAAAGAATATTGAAAGTAGTAAGGGAAAAAGGTCAAGTAACATATAAAGGCAGACCTATCAGAATTACACCAGACTTCTCACCAGAGACTATGAAAGCTAGAAGATCCTGGCTAGATCACAGACAGACACTAATTGCCAGCCCAGGCCACTACACCCAGCAAAACTCTCAATTACCATAGATGGTGAAACCAAGATATTCCATAACAAAACCAAATTTTCACAATTTCTATCCACAAACCCAGCCCTATAAAGGATAAGAGTTGGAAAACACCAACACAAAGAGGGAAACTACACCCTAGAAAAAGCAAGAAAGTAATGTTTCAACAAACACAAAAGAAGATAGCCACAAAAACATAAAAAGAACATCGAAAATAACAGGAAGCAACAATAACTATTCCTTAATATCTCTTAACATCAATGGACTCAATTCTCCAATAAAAACACAGACTAAAAAATTGGATGCATAAACAGGACCCAACATTTTGCTGCATACAGAATATGCACCTCAAAGTAAATGACAAAAACTACCTCAGAGTAAAGGGCTGGAAAACAATTTTCCAGGTAAATGGTCCCAAGAAACAGGCTGGAGGAGCCATTCTAGTATTGGATAAAATCAACTCTCAACCAAAAGTCATCAAAAAAAAAAGATAAGGAAGGACACTTCATACTCATCAAAGGAAAAATCTACCAAGAAGAACTCTCAATTCTGAACATCTATGCTCCAAATGCAAGGGCACCCACATTCATAAAAGAAACTTTGCTAAAGCTCAGAACACACATTACACCTCACACAATAATAGTGGGAAACTTCAACACCCCATTATCATCAATGGACAGAACTTGGAATCACAAACTAAACAGAGACACAGTGAAACTAACAGATATTATGGAGCAAATGGATTTAACAGATATCTGTAGAACATTTCATCCTAAATCAAAAGAATATACCTTCTCAGCACGTCCAAAATTGAGCAAAAGATATAAGAAGATTGAAATAATCCCATGCCATATCAGATCACTACAGAATAAGGCTGGTCTTCAATGGCAACAACAACAGAGAGCCCTCATACACATGGAAGTTGAACTCAATGATAAATTGGTCAAGGAAGAAATAAAGAAAGAAATTAAAGATTTCCTAGAATTTAATGAAAATGAAAGTACAACATACACAAATTTATGGGACCCAAAGAAAGCAGTATTAAGAGGAAAACACATAGCTCTGAGTGCCTACAAAAAGAAACTGGAGAGCACAAACACTAGCAGCTTAAAAGCACACCTGAAATCTCTAGAACAAAAAGAAGCTAATGCACCCAACAGGAGTAGAAGGCAAGATAATAATCAAACTAAATGATGAAATAAACCAAATAGAAACAACAAGGAATCAACAAAACCAGGAGCTGGTTCTTTGAGAAAATCAACAAGATAGATAAACCCTTAGCCAGACTAACCAGAGGGCACAGAGACAGTGTCCAAATTAACAAAATCAGAAATAGAAAGGAAGATATAACAACAGATTCTGAGGAAATTCAAAAAATCATCAGATCCTAATACAAAACCCTATACACAACAAAATTGAAAAATACGGATGAAGTGGACAAGTTTCTAGATAGATACCATAATAGTAAAGTTAAGTCAGGATCATATAAACCATCTATACTGTCCCATAACCCCTAAAGAAATAGAAGCAGTCATTAAAAGACGCACAACCAAAAAAGCCCAGGACAAGATGGGTTCAGTGCAGAATTCTATCAGACCTTCAGAGAAGACCTAATACCAATACTCTTCAATCTATTCCACAAAATAGAAACAGAAGGAACACTACTCAATTCATTCTATGAGGCCACAGTTACACTGATTCCAAAACCTCACAAAGACCCAACAATAAAAAAAATCTTCAGACCAATTTCCCTTATGAATATCCATGCAAAAATACTCAATAAAATTCTCGAAAACCGAATCCAAGAACACATCAAAATGATCATTCACCATGATCAAGTAGGCTTCATCCCAGGGATGTGGGAAGCCATAAATATAATCCACTACATAAACAAACTCAAAGGAAAAAACCACATGGTCATTTCATTAGATGCTGAAAAGGCATTTGACAAAATTCAACAACACTTCAAGATAAAAGTCTTGGAAAGATCAGGAATTCAAGGAGCATACCTAGACATAGTAAAAGCACTAGATAGCAAACCCGTGGCCAAATCAAACTAAATGGAGAGAAATTTGAAGCAATCCCACTAATATCAGGGATTAGACAAAAATGCCATCTCTCTCCCTGTCTATTCAATATAGTACCTGAAGTTCTAGCTAGAGCAATTAGACAACAAAAGGAGGTCAGAGGGGTACAAAGTGAAAAGAAAGAAATCAAAATATCACTATTTGCAGATGATATGATGGTATACTTAAGTGACCTGAAAAACTCCACAAGAGATCTGCTACAGCTGACAAACAACTTCAGCAAAGTGGCCAGATACAATATTAATTCAAGCAAATTAGTAGCTTTCCTATACTCGAAGGACAAACAGGCTGAAAAAGAAATTAGGGAAATGACACCCTTCATAATTGTCACAAGCAATATCTTGTATCTTGGTGTGACTATAACAAATCAAGTGAAAAATCTGTATGACAAGAACTTCAAGTCTCTGAAGAAAGAAATCGATGAAGACCACAGAAGATGGAAAGATCTCCCATGTTCATGGATTGGCAGGATTAACATAGTTAAAATGGCCATCCTGCTGAAAGCAATCTACAGATTCAATGCAATCCCCATCAAAATTCCAACTCAATTCTTCATAGACTTAGAAAGAGCAATTCTCAAATTCATATGGAATAACAAAAAAACCCAGGATAGCAAAAAACTATTCTCAACAATAAAAGGACTTCTGGGGGAATCAGCATCCCTGACCTCAAGCTGTACTACAGAGCAGTAGTGATAAAAACTGCATGGTATTAATACAGTGACAGGCAGGTAGATCAGTGGAATAGAATCAAAGACCCAGAAATGAACCCACACACATATGGTCACTTGATCTTCGACAAAGGAGCTAAAACCATCCAGTGGAAAAAAGACAGCATCTTCAACAAATGGTGCTGGATCAATTGGCTGTTTACATGTAGAAGATTTCGAATTGATCCATTCCTATCCCCCTGTACAAAGCTCAAGTCCAATTAGATCAAGGACCTTCACATAAAACCAGATAAACTGAATCTAATAGAAGAGAAAATCGGGAAAAGTCTGGATCACATGGGCACAGGGGAAATTTTCCTGAATAGAACACCAATGGCTTATGCTCTAAGATCAAGAATCAACAAATGGGACCTGTCAATAGAACAAAATGGCAACCAACAGATTGGGAAAAGATCTTTACCAATCCTATATCTAATAGAGGGCTAATATCCAATATATACAAAGAACTCAAGAAGTTCGACTTCAAAGAACCAAATAACCCTGTCAAAAAATGGGGAACAGAACTAAAGAGAGAATCCTCAACTGAGGAAACTCATAGAGCTGAGAAGCACCTAAAGAAATGTTCAAAATCCTTAGTCATCAGGGAAATGCAAATCAAAACTATCCTGAGATGTCAGCAAAGATGTGGAGAAAGAGGAACACTTCTCCATTGCTGGTGGGATTGCAAGCTGATCCAGCCTCTCTGGAAATCAGTTTGGCAGACCCTCAGAAAAATATACATAATACTACCTGAGGACCCAGCTATTACACTCTTGGGCATATATCCAGAAGATGCTCCAACATGTAAAAAGGACATATGCTCCACTATGTTCATAGCATCCATATTTATAATAACCAGAAGCTGGAAACAACTCAGATATCCCTCAACAGTGAAATGGATACAGAAAATATGGTACATTTACACAGTGGAATACTACTCAGCTATTAAAACAATGAGTTCATGAAATTCACAGGCAAATGGATGGAACTTAAAACTATCATCCTGAGCAAGGTAACACAGTCACAAAAGAATGAATATAGTATGTACTCACTGATAAGTGGTTATTAGCCCAGAAGTTCAGAATACCCAAGAGTCACTTCACAGCAACCATTGGGTTTAGTGTGAGGTCCCTGATGGGGGAGCTGGAGAAGGGACTGAAGGAGCTGAGGGAGTTGGCAGTCCTATGGAGGGAGCAATAGTGTCCACTGCCTGACCTTCCAATGCTCCCAGAAACTGGATCACCAACCAAAGAATACACATGGAGGGACCCATGGTCCTGGCTGAGGAGGGTCTTGTTAGCCATCATGGGGAAGAAAGGCCCTTGGGCCTGAGGGTGTTAGATGCCCCAATATAGGAGAATGCCAAGGAGGGAAGGTGAGAGCAAGTGGGTGGGTGGGTAGAGTACTACCCTCATAGATGGAGGGGGAAGGTGGAAGAGATAGGGGGTTCCAAAGGGGAGATCTGGAAAGGTAAAAACATTTGAAATGTAAATAAAGTATCAAAAAAAAAGAAATAAAAAAATAAAAAAACAAGCACCAAAAAAAAAAAAAAAATTGGGATCTATAACTTAGGACACATATATAATTTGCATGCCTAAAGTATCAGTTGATATTAAACCATTCAAAGAATTTTAAAAAAAAGAAAAAGAAAAAGAAAAAGAAAGAACACTACCCAATTCATCCTATGAGGCAAAAACTCACAAAGATCCAACAAGGAAAGAAAACTTCAGACCAATTTCCCTTATGAATCCCTTTGCAAAAATGCACAATAAAATTCTCGTAAACTGAATCCAAGAACACATCAAAATGAGCATTCACCATGAACAAGTAGGTTTCATCCCAGGGATGCAGGAATGGTTCAATACCCAGAAATGCATCAATGTAATCCACTACATAAACAACTTCAAAGAAAAAAACCCATGGTCTTTTCATTAGATGCTGAGAAAGTATTTGACAAAATCCAACATCCTATCATGATAAATGTCTTGGAAAGATCAGGAATTCAACCCATACCTAAACATAGTAAAAGCAAAATGCAGCAAACCAGTAGCCAACACCAAACTAAATGGAGAGAAACTTGAAGCAATCCCACTAAAATTAGAGACTAGGCAAGGCTCCCATCTCTCTCCCTATCTATTCAATACAGCTCATGAAGTTCTAGTTAGAGCAATTAGACAACAAAAAGAGGTCAAAGGGATACAATTTGGAAAGGAAGAAATCAAAATATCACTATTTGCAGATGATATAATTGTATACTTAATTGACCTGAAAAACTCAACCAGAGAACTCCTACAGCTGATAAACAACTACAGCAAAGAAGCCGGATATAAAATTAACTCAAACAAATCAGTAGCCTTCCTATACTCAGAGGATAATCAGGCTGAGAAAGAAATTAAGAAAAGGACACCCTTCACAATAGTCACAAGCAGTATAAATTATCTTGGTGTGACTCTAACAAAACAAGTGAAAGATCTATATGACAAGAACTTCAAGTCTTTGAAGGAAGAAATCGAAGAAGACCACAGAAGATGGAAAGATCTCCCATGCTCATGGACTGGCAGGATTAACATAGGAAAAATGGCCAGCATGCCAAAAACAATCTACAGATTCAATGCAATCCCCATCAAAATTCCAACTCAATTCTTCATAGAATTAGAAAGAGCAATTCTCAAATTTATTTGGAACAACAAAAAACTAAGGATAGCAAAAAAACTATTCTGAACAATAAAAGAACTTCTGGGGGAATCAGCATCCCTGATCTCAAGCTGTACTACAGAGCAGTAGTGATAAAAACTGCATGGTATTGGTACAGTGACAGGCAGGTAGATCAATGGAATATAACTGAAGACCCAGAAATGAACCCACACACTTACGGTCCCTTGATCTTTGACAAAGGAGCTAAAACCATCCAATGGAAAACAGACAGCATTTTCAGCAAACAGTGATTGTTCAATTGACAGTCAACATGTAGAAGAATGCAATTTGATCCATTCCTGTCTCTCTGTACAAAGCTCAAGTCCTAGTGGGTCAAGGACCTCCACATAAAGCCAGATACACTGAATCTAATAGAAGAGAACATGGGGGAAAGTCTTGAACACATAGGCACAGGGGGGAAGTTCCTGAACAGAACCCCAATGGCTTATGCTCTAAGATCAAGATTCAACAAATGGGACCTCATAAAATTGCAATGCTTCTGTAAGCCAAAGGACACTGTCAATAGGACAAAATGGCAACCTACAGATTGGGAAAAGATCTTTACCAATCCTATACCTAATAGAAGGCTAATATCCAATATATACAAAGAGCTCAAGAAGTTAGACTCCAGAGAACCAAATATCCCTATCAAAAAAATGGGGAACAGAGCTAAACAGAGAATTCTCAACTGTGGAATCTCTTAGGGCTGAGAAGCACCTAAAGAAATGTTCAACACCTTTAGTCATCAAGGAAATGCAAATCAAAACAACCCTGAGATTCCACCTCATACCAGTCAGAATGGCTAAGATCAAAAACTCAGGGGACAGTAGATGCTAGCAAGGATGTGGAGAAAGAGGAACACTCCTCCATTGCTGGTGGGGTTGCAAACTAGTACAGCCACTCTGGAAATCAGTTTGGCAGACCCTCAGAAATTTGGACATAATACTATGTGAGGACCCAACTATACAACTCCTGGGCTTATACCCAGAAGATTCTCCAACATGAAATTAGGACACATGCTCTACTATGTTCCTAGCAGCCATATGTATAATAGCCAGAAGCTGTAAGCAACCCAGATGTCCCTCAACAGAGGAATGAATACAGAAAATGTAGTACATTTATACAATGGAATACTACTCAGCTGTTAAAAACAATGACTTCGTGAAATTCCCAGACAAATGAATGGAACTTGATAATATCATCCTGAGTGATGTAACTCAGTCACAAAATAACAAACATGGTATGTATTCACTAATAAGTGGTTCATAGCCCAAAAGTTCGGAATACCCATGATTCAGTTTACAGTAACCACTGGACTGATCTTTTGGTCCCAGATGGAGGAGTTGGAGAAGGGACTGAAGGAGCTGAGGAAGTTTGCAACCATGGAGATAGCAACAGTGTCAACTGGCCCAAACCCCTGTGCTCCTGAGACTGGACCATCAATCAAAAAATACAAATGGATCAACCCATGGTCCTGGTCACATATGTGGCTGAGGAGGGCCTTTTTGACCATCATTGTGAGGAGAGGCCCTCGGGCCTCAGGGTGTTAAATGCCCCAGTAGAGGGGAATGTCAGGGAGGGAAGACAGGAGTGGGTGGGTGGATGGCTGAGGGAATATACTTATAGAGGAAAGGGGAGAGGAGACGGGATAGGGGGTTTCCAAAGGGGAGACCTGTAAAGGAGAAAATATTTGAAATGTAAATAAAGTATCAAAAAAAACCCAGAAAGGAATCCTTATCTATTTGGGAAAATATTTACTTTTCTATTTATTTATTTATTTATTTATTTATTTATTTATTTTCTACATATGAGCACACTAAGGCATGATATATGGAGGTCAGAAGACAACTTGCCAGAATCAGTTTTCTGCATCCATCACATGAAGATTTGGGAGATGGAACTCAGATTGTCTGTCTTTGCTGCATATACGTTTACCTGCTGTGTTATTTCTAGAACCCAATATCCAGTCATTGTTGTTGAACCAGAATATAAATATTTATGTGAAATTGGCAGTCTGCTATGATCTGGATGAACATTCCCCAACCATTTTTGTGTTAAAGGATTTATCCCAAGAATGGAGCTATTTGTGGTGAAACCCTGGGGAAAGTCTAGTGGGCCAGAAGGATGGGGCCTCAATTTATTGCTGGCAGCCTTCAAAAGAGATTGTCAAACTTTACCTTCGTTTGTTTCTGGTGAGTGACATTATCCTGCCAGCTCTCACACTGACACCATTGCTTTTCCTGAGGTGGGACAGAATGGAGTCGATGCTGATGAAACCCTTGAGCTTCCAGCACTGAGCTAAATAAACATTGTCTCAGACACCTGCCTTGGTTATTTGATTGTAGTAACTCAAAGGTGACTAATATATAACCTAACTCAATCTAAAAAAGAAAGACAGAACATGGGATAAATTGCAGTGGGAAAGCAGTTGCCTAGCATGTGTAAGGGCCCTGAGGTTCAATCCCCAACACTTCCAAATTTAAATAAAGAAGAAAACATATAACATTGTGATGGCAAGACCTTCAGAAAGGTGAATAATGCTTTGGAGAAAATTAGGGGAAATGCCTATCTAGGCAGATAAAGCAGAAGGCTGAGAAGCAATGAGTACCAAATGAAACCTTAACAGGTAGAGGCATTTTAGTCCAGTAACATGACTGTTCTGGCAAGAGATGACATCTGAAGACCTTTTAGGTCTATGGGATCCATCTGGAATGCAGACACACCCTAGATTATGGTATGAACTGGCTGAAATACAGACACACCCTTAGTACACACTTTCAATCCCTAACAATGAAGGTAAAGTTAGTTTGTAGAAGAAAGCAGCCATGTTTAACATCTAGTTGCAAAGTGACATGTCAAAAAAATTTAGCAGAATGATTCAGAGATAGGATACACCCAACTCTCACAAAAACAGCACGGGATTGGGGGTAAGGAGGTAAGGGACACAAAAGTGTGTATGTGTGTGGCAGTTTTACTGGCACAGTTTTACAGTGACATGCGGCAGACAGAACAAGCTAGATACAAATGAAGAAAGAACAAGCCAGAGAATGAAAACGAACCAGAAGATTAGAACATATTGACAAAGTTAGTATGAGGCTAAGCAGAGCAATTCAGTCAGAAGCTGATTGAAACTGGATTGGATCAGTCATCTTGGAAGATTAAATTGTACAGAGGCTAGATTCTTCCAGGCCTAGGCCTAGGAATAATTAGAACAGAGAAAGAAATGCTTTGGGCCCAGGCAATCTATTTATTCACACAGCTTGGGTATGGCTCTTATCTCATCGCTCTATCTGAGGAAATGAAACCAATTTTTACCTCTGGTGTCCAATGTGGTTGAAAGAAAAACCCAAAGTGATTGGAGAAGAAGAAAGCCTACCAATGTTCCATAAAGCAGGGGTCATCTGACAGAAGCATCCAAGAAGACAGGAGACATCTGACAAAGCCTCAGAAGAGAAATTTTCCTATGATCAATTCCAGAAGAAGCATCGGTTTTTCAAGTTTGGCCGGATGTCCAAGAAGTCACAGGAGCCTCCAAGACAGTGACTCATGGTGATGAAAGACTATGGGTTCTATCAAAAATGATAAAGATCCTATCTGAATAAGAGAAGCTTCCACATAAAAAGCCCCACTCAAGGAAAGAAGAAACAGAAAGACAGCAACACAGACGACACAGAAAACTGACCCACTTGGGGACAGCTCAACAAACTGGCTGAAAAAGGAAAGATCATTCAATAGACTGGCAGATTGGAAAACCTTGATGCAGAATTGGACATTTGCTGAAGGACAGATGATCAGGACTGCAGTTACAAAGGATCATCACATCGACAGATCTTTATAATGACATTCAGACTGTTAAATTTGTGTGATTGATAATTGTTTCTGTTGCAATACTTAAACTGTGTACTATTTTTTAACTTAAACATAAAGAAGGATTGCAAGAATTTTAGTGCAGCAACATGGCTTCTCTGGCAAGGGATCACATCAAAATACCTTCTAGGCCTATGGGATCCATACGCACCCTTAGTACACACTTTCAATCCCTAACAATAAAAGTAAGCTTAATTTGTAGAAGGAAGCAACAGGGTCTGAAAGTGGCATGTAATTGAGGGGCATACAAAGCAATGAATGAAAGATTAGATAGAATGAATCAGAGATGAAATACATTCAACTTTCACAGGAACAGCACAGGAAAGAGAGGCTATGTAAGAGCAGAACAGACAGAGAAAGGGGAGTTGATGGTTTGCATGTGTGTCCGTTTTATCAGGAAACTTTTACAGAGACAGGCTAGACACAGGTGAAGACAGAACAAGCCAGAGAATGAGAAAGAACCAGAAGACTAGAACATATTAACAAAGTTAATATAAAGCCAAGCAGAGCAATTCAGTCAGAAGCTGAGAGAAGCTGCATTAAATCAGTCATCTTGGAAGATTAGATTGTACAGAGGCTAGAAACTTCCAGGTCTAGGCCTAGGGATTGTTAGAGCAGATAAAGCAGTGTTCTTGGCCCAGCTCAAGGCATGTATTCAAACAGCTTGGGCACAGCTCTCATCTTGTCACTTCCCCCACCCTACCCCCCTTTTTTGAAAGAATTTTTTATGTATATGAATACACTGTAGCTGTCTTCAGACACACCAGAAGAGAGCATCAAATCCCATTACAGATGGTTGTGAGCAACCATGTGGTTGCTGGGAATTGAACTCAGGACCTCTGGAAGACTGGTCAGTGCTCTTAACCACTGAGCCATCTCACCAGCCCCCTTTTCCTTTTTTTATTATTGGTTATTTTATTTATTTACATTTTGAATCTTATCCCTCTTCCCAGTTTCCCCTCTGCAAACTCCCTATCCCATCTCCATTCCCCCTACTTCTATAACGGTGCTCTCCCACCCACACACCCACTCCTGCTTCACCACCCTAGCATTCTCCTACACTGCAACATCAAACTTCCAGAAAACAAAGGGTCTCCCCTCCCATTGATGCCAGATAAGGCAATCCTCTGCTACATATGCAGCTGGAGCCATGGGTCCCTCCATGCACACTCTTTGGTTGGTAGTTCAGCCCCTGGGAGCTCTGGGGGTCTGGTTGGTTGATATTGTTGTTTGTCCTATGGGGTTGCAAAACCCTTCAGCTCCTTCAGTCCTTCCCCTAACTCCTTCATTGGGGTCTCCATGCTCAGTCCAATGGTTGGTTATGAGCACCCCCATCTGTATTGGTCAGACTCTGGCAGAGACTCTCAGAGGATAGATATATCATGCTCCTGTAAGCAAGTGCTTTTTGGCATCGCCAAATAGAGTCTGGGTTTGGTGTCTGCAGATGGGATAGATCCCTAGGTGGGGCAGTCTCTCAACCCTTCAGTCTCTGCTCCAATCTTGGTCCCTGCATTTCCTTTAGACAGCATCAATTCTGGGCTAATATTTTTCAAATAGGTGGGTGGCCCAATCCCTCAACCGGGGTACACGCCTAACCACTGGATATGGTCTGTACAGATTCTATCTCTCCTCTGCTGGGTATTTTGGCCAATGTCTTCTCCTATGGATCCTGGAAACCTTTTGCATCTCTGGCATCTGGGACTTTCTAGTGGTTTCCAAGTTCCCAGCCCCCACTGCTACTTATTTCTATTCATTCTCCTGGCCCTCTGAACTTCTCCCTTGTCTCTTCCCACACCTGGTCCTGCCCCCATTTTTTAGGCTACTATAGCCAGCAAAAGTCTCAATTTCCATAGCTGGAGAAACCAAGATATTCTATGACAAAAACAAATTTAAACAATATCTTTCCACTAATCCAGCCCTACAGAGGATAATAGAAGGAAAACTCTAACACAAAGGGAAACTATACCCACAAAAAAAGAAAGAAATTAATCAACTCACAACAAACCCAAAAGAAGAGAGCCACACAAACATTATACAACCACTCACAACAAAAATAGCAAGAACCAACAATCATTGGTCTTCAATACCTCTCAAATAAATAGACTCAATTCCCCAGTAAAAAGACATAGGCTAGATATGTAAGCAGGACCCAGCCTCAGTGACAAAGACAGACACTACCTCTGAGTAAAAGACTGGAAAAAATTTTCCAAATAAATGGTCCCAAGAAACAAGCTGGAGTAGCCATTGTAATATACAATAAAGTAGATTTTTAGCCAAAAGTTATCAAAAGACATGGGAAAGTACACTTCATAGTCATCAAAGGAAAAATCCACCAAGATGAATTCTCAATTCTAATTCTCTATGTTCCAAATAAATGCAAGGGCACCCACGTTTGTAAAAGAAACCTTACTAAAGCTCAAAACACACATTGATCTTCATACAATAATAGTGGGAGATTTCAACACCTCACTCTTACCAATTGATAGATCATGGAAACAGAAACTAAACAGAGACCCAGTAAAGCTAATGGAAGTTATGAACCAAATGGATTTAACAGATATCTATAGAACATTTACCCTAAAACAAACAAAAGAAATATACCTTCTTCTCAGCACCTCACGGTACTGTCTCCCAATTTTACTATATAAATTGGACTCAAAACAAGCATCAACAGGTACAAGAAGAATGAAATAATCCCATGCATTCTATCATATCACCACAGAATAAGGGTGGTGTTACATAATAACAAAAACAACAGAAAGCCCACTGACTCATAGAAACTGAATAACTCTCTACTCAATAATAACTTGGTTAAGGGAGAAATAAAAAAATTAAATTCTTCTAGAATGGAAATAAAATGAAGGCACAGCATACCTACACTTTTGGAACACAATGAAAGCAGTGCTAAAAGGAAAATTCATAGCACTGAGTGCCTTCATAAAGAAATTGGAAAGATCATACACTAGCAACTTAACAGCACATTTGAAAGCTCTAAAACAAAAAGAAGCAAACACATCCAAGAGGAGTAGAGGGCAGGAAATAATCAAACTCAGCATTTAAATCAATCAATTAGAAACAAAGAGAAGTATACAAAGAATCAACAACACTAAAAGCTGGTTCTTTGAGAAAATCAACAAGATAGATAAACCCTTAGCAAACTAACTAAAGTGCACAGAAACAGTATCCAAATTAACAACATCAGTAATTAAAATGGAGACATAACAATAGAAACTGAGGAAATTTTTAAAAAAATCATCAGATTCTACTACAAAAGCCTATACTCAACAAAATTAGAAAATACAGATGAAATAGATGGCTTTCTAGACAGATAACAGGTACCAAAGTTAAATCAGGCCACGTGTGCTGAGGAGGCAGAGGAAGGCGGGCTCCAGACGCAGGGACTGAGGAAAAGACAGGAGGTAAGAGCCTGCCTGCTTCCACCTGTGGCCAGAAACCCCACCTGGGCCAACAGTCCTCTCCATATACAAGTAGCTCAGAGAGAAAGCTACCGGCCCACTTGTGCTGAGGAGCCAGCAACAGGAGGACTCCAGACGCAGGGTCTGAAGAACAGCTAGAAGAGAGAACTGGTCTCCCAGGAATATTGACATCTGAGCTTGAAAGAAAGACAAGCCACAGTCAGAGAGAGAAAGACCAGCTAACACCAGAGATAACCAGATGGTGAAAGGAAAGGGCAAGAACACAAGGAACAGAAACCAAGACTACTTGGCTTCAGCTGAACCCAGCTCTCCCACCACAGCCAGCCCTGGATACCCCAACACACCAGAAAAGGAAGACTCAGACTTAAAATCACTTATCAACAGGATGATAGAAGATTTTAAGAAGGAAATAAATAACTCCCTTAAAGAAATAAAAGAGAACACAGGAAAACAACTGAAAGCCGTTAAAGAGGACACACAAAAATCCCTTGAAGAATTACAGGAAAACACAATCAAACGGGCAGAAATACAGGAAAACACAATCAATCAAATGAACAAAACCATTCAGGAATTAAAAACAGAAATAGAAACAATAAAGAAATCACAAAGGGAGGCAACCCTGGAATTAGAGATCATAGGAAAGAAATCAGGAGTCATAGATGCAAGCATCACCAACAGAATACAGAGATGGAAGAGAGAATCTCAGGTGCAGAAGATACCATAGAAAACATAGACACAACAGTCAAAGAAAACACAAAATGCAAAAAGCTCCTAAACCAAAACATCCAAGATATCAGGGATGCAATGAGAAGACAGAACCTGAGGATAATAGGTATAGAAGAGAGTGAAGACTCCCAACTTAAAGGACCAGTAAATATCTTCAACAAAATGATAGAAGAAAACTTCTCTAACCTAAAGAAAGAGATGAACATAAGCATACAAGAAGCCTACAGAACGCCAAATAGACTGGACCAGAAAAGAAATTCCTCCCGTCACATTATAGTCAAAACACCAAATACACAAAACAAGGAAAGAATATTAAAAGCAGTAAGGGAAAAGGGGCAAGTAACACATAAAGGCAGACCTATCAGAATTACACCAGACTTCTCACCAGAGACTATGAAAGCTAGAAGACCCTGGGCAGAGCTCATATAGACTCTAAAAGAACACAAATGCCAGCCCAGGCTGCTATACCCAGCAAAACTCTCAATAATCATAGAGGGTGAAACCAAAATATTCTACAACAAATCCAAATTTGCACAGTATGTTTCCACAAACCCAGCCCTACAAAGAATAATACATGGGAAATGACAATGCAAAGAGGGAAACTACACTCAAGAAAAAGAAAGAAAGTAATCTTTCAACAAACTCAAAAGAAGATAGCCACACAAACAATATTAACAACATCAAAAATAACAGGAAATAACAATCACTATTCTTTAATATCTCTTATCATCAATGGTTTCAACTCCCCAATAAAAAGACATAGACTGACAGACTGGATCCATAAACAGGACCCAGCATTTTGCTGCATCTAGGAAACGCACCTCCGTATTAAAGACAAACACTACCTCAGAGTAAAGGGCTGGAAAACAATTTTCTAAGCAAATGGCCACAAGAAACAGGCTGGAGTAGCCATTCTAATATCGGATAAAATTGACTTTCAACCAAAATTCATCAAAAAAGATGAGGAAGGACACTTCTTACTCATCAAAGGAAAAAACTACCAAGAAGAACTCTCAATTCTGAACATCTATGCCCTGAATGCAAGAGCTCCCACATTCATAAAATAACTCTACGAAAGCTCAAAGCACACATTGCACCTCACACAATAATAGTGGGAGACTTCAACACACCACTATTATCAATGGACAGATCTTGGAAACATAAACTAAACAAAGACACAGTGAAACTAACAGATGCTATGAACCAAATGGATTTAACAGATATCTATAGAACATTTCATCCTAAATCAAATGAATATATCTTCTTCTCAGCACCTCATGGTACCTTGTCCAAAATTGATCATATAATTGGTCACAAAACAAACCTCAACAGATATAAGAAGATTGAAATAATCCCATTACTCCTATCATATCACTATGGATTAAGGCTGGACTTCAATGGCAACAACAACAGAAAGCCCACATACACATGGAAGTTGAACAATGCCCTACTCAATGATAACTTGGTCAAGGAAGAAAAAAATAAAGAAATTAAAAACTTCCTAAAATTTGATGAAAATGAAAGTACAACATACCCAAACCTATGGGACACAATGAAAGCAGTGTTAAGAGGAAAACTCATAGCTCTGAATGCTGCCAAGAAGAAAGTGGAGAGAGAATATACTAGCAGCTTAACAGCACACCTGAAAACTCTAGAACAAAAAGAAGCTAATACACCCAAGAGGAGTAGAATGCAGGAAATAATCAAATTAAGGGCTGAAATCAACCAATTAGAAACAAAAAGAACTATACAAAGAATAAAAAAAAAAACAGGAGCAGGTTTTTTGAGAAAATCAACAAGAGAGATAAACCCTTAGCCAGACAAACCAGAGGGCACAGAGAGAGTATCCAAATTAACAAAATTAGAAGTGAAAAGGGAAATATAACAACAGATTCTGAGGAAATTCAAAAAATCATCAGATCCTACTACAAAAGCCTATACTCAACAAAAATGGAAAATCTGGAAGAAATTGGCAAGTTTCTAGACAGATACCAAATACCAAAGTTAAGTCAGGATCAGATAAACCATCTAAACAGTCCCATAACCCCTAAAGAAAGAGAAGCAGTCATTAAAAGTCTCCCAACCAAAAAAAGCCCAGGAACAGATGGGTTCTGTGCAGAATTCTATCAGACCTTCAAAGAAGACCTAATATTCTTCAATCTATTCCACAAAATAGAAACAGAAGGAACACTACCCAATTCATTCTATGAGGCCACAGTTACACTGATATCAAAACCTTACAAAGAGCCAACAATAAAAGAAAACTTCAGACCAATTTCCCTTATGAATATCGATGCAAAAATACTCAATAAAATTCTCAAAAACTGAATCCAAGAACACATCAAAATGATCCTTTACCATAATCAAGTTGGCTTCATCCCAGGGATGCAGGAATGGTTCAATACCCAGGAAGACATCAATGTAATCCACCACATAAGCAAACTCAAAGGAAAAAAACACATGGTCATTTCATTAGATGCTAAAAAAGCATTTGACAAAATTCAACATCCCTTCCTGATAAAAGTCTTGGAAATATCAGGAATTCAAGGAGCATACCTAGACATAGTAAAAGCAATATACAGCAAACCAGTGGCCAACATCAAACTAAATGGAGAGAAACTTGAAGCAATCTCACTAAAATCAGGGACTAGGCAAAGCCTCTCTCTCCCTATCTATTCAATATAGTACTTGAAGTTCTAGCTAAAGCAATTAGAAAACAAAAGGAGGTCAGAGGGATACAAATTGGAAAGGAAGAAATCAAAATATCACTATTTGCAGATGATATGATGATATACTTAAGTGACCCGAAAAACTGCACCAGAGATCTGCTACAGCTGATAAATACCTTCAGTAAAGTGGCTGGATACAAAATTAACTCAAGCAAATCAGTAGCCTTCCTATACTCGAAGGATAAACAGGCTGAGAAAGAAATTAGGGAAATGAAACCCTTCACAGTTGTAACAAACAATATAAAGGATCTTGGAGTTACTCTACAAACAAGTGAAAGATCTGTATGACAAGAACTTCAAGTCTCTGAAGAAAGAAATCAAAGAAGACCTCACAAGATGGAAAGATCTCCCATGCTCATGGATCGGCAGGATTAATATAGTTAAAATGGCCATTCTGCCAAAAGCAATCTACAAATTCAATACAATCACCATCAAAATCCCAACTCAATTCTTCATAGACTTAGAAAGAGCAATTCTCAAATTCAAATGGAATAACAAAAAAAACAGAATAGCAAAATCTATTCTCAACAATAAAAGAACTTCTGGGGAAATCAGCATCCCGGACCTCAAGTTGTACTACAGAGCAGTAGTGATAAAAACTGCATGGTATAGGTACAGTTGACAGGCAGGTGGATCAATGGAATAGAACTGAAGACCCAGAAATGAACCCACACACTTACAGTCACTTGATCTTTGACAAAGGAGCTACTGGGGGAAAAAGACAGCATTTTCAACAAATGGTGCTGGTTCAACTGGCAGTCTATATGTAGAAGATTGTGAATTGATCCATTCCTATCTCTCTGGACAAATCTCAAGTCCAAGTGGATCAAGGACTTCCACATAAAATCAAATACACTGAATCTAATAGAAGAGAAAGTGGGGAAAAGTCTGGAACACATGGGCACAGGGGAAACGTTCCTGAACAGAACGCCAATGGCTTATGCTCTAAGATCAAGAATCGACAAATAAGACCTCATGAAACTACAAAGCTTCTGTAAGGCAAAGGACACTGTCAATAGGACAAAACGGCAACCTACAGATTGGGAAAAGATCTTTACCAATCCTACGTACAATAGAGGGCTAATATCCAAAGAAACAAAGAACTCAAGAAGCTAGACTCCAGAGATCCAAATAACCCTATCAAAAAATGGGGAACAGAGGTAAATAGAGATTTCTCAACTGAGAAAACTTGAATGACTGAGAAGCACCTAAAGAAATGTTCAACATCCTTAGTTATCAGGGAAATGCAAATCAAAACAACCCTGAGATTCCACCTCACACCAGTCAAAATGGCTAAGATCAAAAATTCAGGTGACAGCAGATGTTGGCTAGGATGTGGAAAACTCCTCCATTGCTGGTGGGGTTGCAAGCTGATACAGCCTCTCTGCAAATCTGTTTGGCAGACCCTCAGATAAATGAACATAATACTATCTGAGGACCCAGCTATTCCATTCCTGAGCATATACCCAGAAAACGCTCCAAGATGTAATAAAGACACATGCTCCACTGTGTTCATAGCAGCCATATTTATAATAGCCAGAAACTGGAAACAAACCAGATGTCCCTCAACAGAGGAATGGATACAGAAAATGTAGTACATTTACACAATGGAATACTACTCAGCTATTAAAGCCAATGACTTCATGAAATTCTCAGGCAAATGGATGGAACTTGAAAATATCATC
This sequence comes from Rhynchomys soricoides, assembly GCA_019843965.1. Classification (NCBI taxonomy): domain Eukaryota; kingdom Metazoa; phylum Chordata; class Mammalia; order Rodentia; family Muridae; genus Rhynchomys; species Rhynchomys soricoides. Next base: position 72,941 of record JADRCH010000086.1, read on the forward strand.
CTGAGTGAGGTAACTCAGTCACAAAAGAACGAACCCGATATGTACTCACTGATAAGTTGATATTAGCCCATAAATTTTGGAATACCCAAGTTTCACTTCACAGCAATCATTGGACTGAGCATGAGGTCCTTGTTGGAGGAGTTGGAGAAGGTACTGAAGGAGTTGAGGGAGTTGGCAGCCCCATGGAGGGAGCAACAGTGACCAATGGCCTGACCTCCCAATGCTCCCAGAGACTGGATCACCAATCTAAGAATACACATGGAGGGACCCATGGTGCTGGCTACATATGTGGCAGAGGAGGGCCTTGTTGGCCATCACAGGGAGGAGAGGCCCTTGGGCCTGAGGGTGTTAGATGCCCCAATATAGGAGAACGTCAAGGATAGAAGACAAGAGTGGGTGGGTGGGTGGGGGAATACCCTCATAGAGGCAAGGGTAAGAGGTAGGGAATAAGGAGGTTCCAAAGGGGAGATCTGGAAAGGGGGAAATATTTGAAATGTAAATAAAGTACCAAAAAATTAAAAAAAGAAAAAAAAAAGAAAGGCTACTATACCATAATATTTTAAATGACTATGGTGCCTATATAAGGAAAACAAACTAAAATGGAATAAAGTAGTTTCTACATAGAAAAAAATCAAGGTGAACATGGTGTTGAACATGTGATCCTCAGTACTCGGATGGCTGAGGCAGATGTTTGAAGCTAGCCTGGGATATAAATGAAACTGTGTCTCACTAAGCCCAAGGATCTGTGGCTCAATCGGTAGAGTGCTTGCCTAGCATGATGCAGTTTCATTTCTAGCACTGCATAAACTTGGTATGGCAGTGATGAACTCCTGTAATCTCAGCACTTGGGAAGTAGAGGCAGGATGATTAGAAATTCAAGGTCATCTTTGGCTACATATTGATTTTGGGGCCAGTCTGGAACACAAGAACCCTGTCTCAACAAACAAGGGAACTAGTAAGCTTAATTTCTTTAAAAAGTTATACTTTTCTTAGGCAACAATTAAATTACTTTTTTCTCTTGTTCTAGGTCTCATGTCCTTTCTATATACCCCTCAGTAGATAAGACTCATTAAAGGAAGACACATTGATATGCAGTCAAGCTAGAAAACAGTCGCCATTGCAGTTAACTACCTCCCAAAGACAAACCTATATACCTTTTCTTGTACAAAGGCCTTAAAATTGCTAGGCAAGTAATCTAGTACTGAGCTAAATTCCCCGGCTCTGTGTATGTAATGTATGCATTTATGTGGATGTGTTTACCAGCACACATGTGTGTATGTACTCACCACCTTTCTTTTAAGAAGCCCTGGCTAGCCTGAAGCTCACTACAGGGATCAGACTATCCTTGAATTCACAGATCCACCAGCATTTGTCCCCCTATTGCTAGAATTAAAGAGGTGTGCCACTGCACACACTTCACTATACTGAGACAGGTTTCCCCTGAACCTAAAGTTCACTGGTTGGCTAAAGCTGGATACTCTAGAAGCTCTAGAAATCTGTCTGATCTGCTCTGCCTATCTCCAAGCTTTGAGGATGCCACTGGACTTTACCTTGAGTTTGAGATACCCAGGATACCCCTGAGTTTGGGAATCCAAACTCATATTTTCAAACTTGCACAGCAGACACTCTCCCAAGTGGACTATCTCCCCAGTACCCTTTGTTTTTTGAGACAGGGTCTCAATCTATACTTTCCAGATGACCTATGTAAGATGACTTATGTAAGCCTGGGCTACTTTGCACATTGACCCCCAAGTGCTGGGATTACAATTCCTTTTTGAAGGGCAAGCAAGGTTTTATTGAGGAATATCTTTCCTTAATTTAAATAGTTCTTAAGTAGTTACATATTATCCTTCAGAGCAGTATCCACTTAAGTGAAAAGCAATGGCCAGAATGAGCTTTCTGGTAAATTCTAACTCACCATGCCAGTACACTAACTTGAAATTAAGGAATCACTGGTATATGCATGTTATTTTAAATCATTAAAGTGACTAGAGAAACACAGTTTTCTTTGACCCAGGAAGCTGTCCTCTGTTCAGTTTAATGAATGGCAAGCAGTGAGTGGACTCCAGCCTCAAAGATCTTTGAGATTTGTTCTCGAGAATTAAACAACAGAACTCACATAGTAAGTATCTTCAAAATGTATAATTGATCTAGAGTCTTAGAAGCCAGCCAAGACAAAGGAGTCAGGAAGAAGGAACAGACCACAGCTATTTTGTTATAATTTCACCAAAGCAGAAGCAGGGGCCGCAGCCAGTCACTTAATAAAGGTTGGTCTTTTTCATGATCTTAAGGAACTCTTCCTCATTCACTTCTCCGTCGCCATCACGATCAGCTTCATCAATCATTTCCTGCAGCTCCTCATCTGTGAGGCTTTCCCCCAGCTCGTTGGCCACACGCTTTAGGTTCTTGAATGAAATTTTCCCAGTTTCGTCATCATCAAACAACCTGAAAGCCTTCAGGATTTCCTCTTTGGTATCTTTCTCGGCCATCTTCTGAGTCATCACAGCCAAGAAGTCATTGAAACTGATCTTTCCTGTGGCCTCTTTGTCCACTTCTGAAATCATTTTCTTCATCTCTTCCTTCCTGGGTTCAAAGCCAAGTGCTCTCATGGCCACCTTCAGCTCCTTCACATCGATGGTCCCGCTCCCATCAGAATCGAAGAGGTCAAAGGCCTCCCGAACTTCTTGCTTTTGATCTTCGGTGAGTTCAGGCTTAGGACCCACCTTTCTCTTGTAGTTGGTGGAGGCCACATTTGACTTCCTGAAGGTGGACGCCATCTTCCACCACAGTTAGGTCCTTAACGGTGCCCTGGCATCGCACGTGTGTGAGGTGCCCCTGCTAAGTGCGCCTGCGCATGCGCCAGCCCCTCTGCGCCTACTACCTGGGCCACAGAGCCCCCAAACCATCGATAAGATCTTATTTACATTACAACCCAGTTTCCTCAGTTTGTCATTCAATTTCCACGAGTTAATACCTGCTGGCAAGAAATTTGCTGTAGCTACTGTTGTCTCCATAAGTCTTTGGGACATGCGGTTCTTTCCAGGCCATAGGTTTGCATCTGTAGCGCCTGTGTATATTTATTTGAAAATCCTCTGCTCCTTTTCCATACTAATTAAAAGGATAAATGTAGTGTAATCAAGGTTGAGTTTGACCGCTTGGTATTAAATTTAAATGAAAAGGAAAACCATTAAATGGCACACTGTGTGTTCTGCTAGACATAATTAGAAAACAGGTAAGACAGAAGCACTTAGGTGTACAATCTGAGGAAGCTTGTCTCCTGTTGAACCATAGTAAAATTTCCTGGCAGTTTCTCAAATAAGACATTCAATAACCAGTATAATTCACTTCTAGTACCTGGGTTTTAGGTATTTGTTGTAATATCACTCAGTAGGCTTTTGACTTCAACAGATGAAGGTGAAGTATTCTGGTATGTATTTTTAAAATCCTAGCAATGTGTTTGCTCTCACTTATTATTATTCAGTACAGGCTGTCCAGAACCCCACATTCATGTAGAAACAACCACTAAGCAAGAAGGTATCTTCAGGGGTAAACTATATTTACAAGGAAGAAATTTTCCTTTTTAGCTCCATCTGAAATTTTATAGGAAAAACACTTAAGGAAACAGTCAAGGTCATCTAAAGGTAACCTTTGCTCTTAAAATCCTAAACACAAATGCATGAAAGTTTCATGTCCACCATCTTGCCTTTGAAGCCTGTGATACATGACCTTAAATGGAACATACCCAGTGATAGACACCTTATACCAAACAAGCTCAGAAATGCCTCCAGTGTCTCCTTTCTTATGTGTACACTTCTGAGAAAGAAAAAAAAAAAAACTCCCACACTTTCTTTGATGGGTTTGATGTTTTACAGATAATGTCAATGTTGTCCTTAGGTGCTGCAAGTAATAAATCTTTCTACACACTTTCATCTAGTCATGCTAGTAGGTTTCACACTCATCCAGAGGAGAACCCATTGTATTCAGATACTGTGGTTCCTCTATGACTGCAGACATGGGAGGTGTTGATGCAGCATATGTAGAGACCAAAAATTGTCTTTTGAAGTTAAAGGGATCCTTCTGGGAACCAAGGAAACAATAAAAAGTGGAAGCTTTTATGAGAGAAAGAAAGGAAAGAAAGAAAGGAAGGAAGGAAGGAAGGAAGAAAGGAAGGAAGGAAGGAGAAAAGTTACCTATCAAATGCAGATAACTTTTAGTATTCCTTAACCCCTCCCCCCAAAAAATTTATATTTACCAGTATTTGATCTGCACAGCAGATGACATCTGAAAGATTTTTGTTCCAAAGCTTCTGATTTTCAAGCACAGCACGTAGAACAGTGCTTGACACATTAAAGGGATATCGCTATCTGTTGACTTCATGAATAATTAAAATCGATCCTAAAATGCATTCTAAGTCATCAAATGAAAGGAGGTAATTCAAAAGATCCAAAAATGCTAGCAATATTTTACAAAACTGTGTTTTGTTTTGAAATTGAGATCCAATGCTGATTATATGGTGTGTTTAGAAATTTTGTTTAGTTATTTGGTTTTCCTGGAATCAAATGCAGGATTGCATCCATGCTGTGAAAGTTTTCTCCACTGAACCAGCCTTTCATGGCATGTTCTGCTGGCCAAATCTTACTACCTTTCCCAGTGACAGCAGACACAGGTCTTAGGTATAGGGTTTTTGAAAGCAAAAAAAGTTTATTTGGTCCCTTCCCTCTTCTGTTTCCTGCATTTATTCTATCTTCTCCTAACTCTACATCTTATTATCTGTTTGGATTTGAGGAAGTCAATTTATCCCCTTCATGATATCCCTATCTCTCGTTTGAAACACCATACTAAAATTCCCTAATGTATTTTTAATTTAAAAACCCACAAAAACTCCAGGGGCACTTTCCTAATGGGACTATACAGGACTGGGTACTAGTAGATCAGACCTCAGGTCCTTCCAGACTTGCATTTCCTTTGGCAACCACTCCTTTGCCTAAATGTAAGACAAGCTATGATGTGTTGAGGAAAACTAAAGGCTAAAAGCTGCCATATAGAGAGCAATATTTGAGGCCAAGTTGAACTCAAAGCAAACTGGTTATCATAGTTTCCAGATGTGTGCAATCAGCAGTCACAACAAAGAGCCACCAAAAGCTCTCTTCATAGGAAACAATTCCCTCAAAATCAGTTTTTGATGAACATTCTGTGTTCATAGTCTTAACCCTGACTTGAAAAGGAGACATTATGTCTCCTTTTGCCTCATTTGAACCTTGCATTCATTTCCTATCTCATAGATGGAAAAAACAAAGCAAGGCGTAGAAGAGGCCTATAATGCATGTTTAATAGTATATAGTCAATAAATGTATTTGGAGGTCATACCTTGGACTTGTCTGAACCCAGCACTTAAACATTGTTCGTTACATCATGCTGCCTTAGAATTGAAATTATTTGTAAAACATAGCATGGTTAGAGAGATAGGCTCCTGGTCATCATCCATATACCTAAGAGTAAGTAAGTAAGCAATCTTTGTAGAAAGATTCAATGGGGATTTGTGTCATTTGTCTGAATCCAGGGCACTTTGCTAGCTGCTAAGTGAAGAAGGCGCCTCTAGGGACAAACTCATGAATGGATATATAGAGAAAACTGGTAACTCTTTAAAAGACTCTTAGCTGGGCTGGAATATGCCAATGCCTGTAATCCAAGCATTTTAGAGAGTAAGGAAAGAAGAGTATCAGGAGTTTGGAGCTAGCCTGAGCTACATAAAAATAATCCTCTCCACCACACCCTCAAATTTTTAATGTACCTTCAAAGTTGTTCTTTTTTTTTTTTTTTTTTTTTCAACTAGAGCTCTTTGGAAAATTTTATGAGGAAGCCGCTGAGGCCACCCATCAAATCACTCTGACTCATTCTTTTAGGTGATTTTGCTCACTGTAATACTAAATTCTTTACCCAGAAGTATTAGTTTTTGCTGCTTTCTTTTTTGAATATTTGATAAACGACCTAAGTGCAGCACACTCAAAAATGTACATCTGCTGGCCAGTGTGTGTATGCTTTTAATCCCAGCACTAAGGAGGCAAAGGAGGTAAGAGGCACACTGGTCTCCAAAGTAATATCCATGGCTACATGTCAAAACAAACAAACAAATAAAATAAATAAATAAATTAAAAGTGCACTGAAACTGAGAAAGCCTGTATGTATGTATATCATGTTCATGATTGGTGCCCATGGAAGGGGTTAGACCCCCTCTAAAGTGGAGTTATAGATAGTTGTGAGTCACTATGTGGGTGCTAGGAACTGAACCCAGTTGTAAGAGCAACAAATGTTCTTTACTACTGAGCCAAGGCTTCAGAAATGTGCTTTCCTATATGAACATTATGAAGTAAAGTTCCAGGTGGGGGGGAGGGGGGAGGAGGAGCCACACTTTCATTAAGGATTCTAAAAAGCTGATGGAGTGATTGGAACTTTGTGGTTGTAGAGTTAGAATATAGCAGATCCAGGGCCAAATTATCTTGGGCTATCTTTAGTATGTATCTACTCTCAATTTATTTCCATTGCTATGAAAAAAAATAAAATAAAACACCCTGACAAAAAGCAGTTTGGGAAAGAGACATTTTAGCTCACAATTTCAGACTACAGTTCATCATTTCAAAGAAGTGAAGATTTCAAGAACTTGAAACAGCTAGTCACAGCTAGTCCACAGTCAAAATCAGAGAGAGAATGAATGAATGCATGCTAACTAGTACTCAGTTTGCTTTCTCTGCTCTCATCCAGTGCAGGATGCACACCCATGAACCGGTGCTGCCCACAATGGCCAGGTCTTTCTACCTCAAATAGTATATTAGATAATTCCCCATAGACACGCCTACAGGCCAATCTTATCTAGACAACCCTTTCTTGAGATTCTCGTCCCAGGCTGTTCTGGATTGTGCCAATAGACAAAACTAAGAACTGAAATAGCCAATCACTGTTCATCCTTGTATCTGAACTCCTCTGTGACCGTAAGCCAAAACCTCCTAGGGTACATTGACAGACAGCTAGCTTCTACCAACCCAAGAGCTAAAAGTGCCATCAGGCGGCATCTGAAACCTAATACCCAGATAGTTCCCTGCTTCTTTGTAACCAGTCTACTGTTTCCATCTGTATTTGAGAAATGACTTGATATCTGATTTCATTTTACTCTAGAGCTATAGAAGTTTCATGAAACCATTTCCACACTGGAAGATGTCATTTAGAGCAATCTAAATTCATGTATGTGCCATGATCATCTATATCTTGCTCAAGAATCAATTCTTATTCCCTTTGAAGGGAGAATTGTGTTTTGTGTGTATTATATATGTAGGTTCCTATATATATATATATAGGTTCCCTGTAAAAGGCCCCTTCAATCTTCATTTAGGGACAGCATTTTTTTCCAGTCTCACTGCTGTGAGTAATAGATGTCTCTACACTCTTATGTCCTGGTTATTTGCTGTTTTTAAGACAAAATCCTAAATATTTGATTTTACCAAATGAAGACTCAGGACACTGATGTACAAGAAGGAAAAAGCTCCTCTTCCTCCTCTTCCTCCTCTTCCTCCTCTTCCTCCTCTTCCTCCTCTTCCTCCTCTTCCTCCTCTTCCTCCTCCTTCTCCTCCTCTTCCTCCTCTTCTTCCTCTTCTTCCTCTTCCTCCTTTTCCTCCTCTTCCTCCTCCTTTTGTTCCCTCTTCTCCTTCACCATTCTTAAATACCTACCCTTCAACACAAAGACCCTCCTTTCTCTTTCCTGGGTTTTCTTAAGTTCACTCCCTCTCAATTGGTTGCTTGTTCTGCTTTTTGACCTATTGTTGACTTTATTTAATCATGTTTATAGAAAAGTTTTGGGTTAAAGGTATGGGTTAGGACTGAAGCACTGTTTACAGTAAACAGAAAGCTCTCAGATAAAAGGTGTGTGCTAAGGCTGAGCCACACCACAGCAAGGTTTTTCCAGTTCACAATCTTGGGATTTACAATGTGATCAAGTGCCCTACAGAAGTTGTCTTTGGCTTTACACTCACCAAGAGGCTAGCACATTGGGTTTAGTTGCATAACCCCAAGAAAGACACACGGCCTTTTTTTTTCAAGACAGGGTTTCTCTGTATAGCCCTGGCTGTCTTGGAACTCACTCTGTAGACCAGGCTGGCCTCGAACTCAGAAATCTGCCTGCCTCTGTCTCTGCCTCTGCCTCAGAAATCTGCCTGCTTCTGCCTCTGCCTCTGCCTCTGCCTCTGCTCCTCTGCCTCTGCCTCTGCCCCTCTGCCTCTGCCTCTGCCTCTGCCCCTCTGCCTCTGCCTCTGCC
>JADRCH010000086.1:81252-138377 GCA_019843965.1 Rhynchomys soricoides
CCCTCTGCCTCTGCCCCTCTGCCTCTGCCTCTGCCTCTGCCTCTGCCAAGTGCTGGGATTAAAGGTGTGTGCCACCACTGCCCGGCACTGTCTTAGTTAGGGTTTCTATTGCTGCAATGAAGTTCTATGACCAAAAAGCAAGATTGGGAGGAAAGGGTTTATTTGGCTTACATTTCCACATTGTATTCTATTATTGAAAGGAGTTAGGGAAGGAACTCAAACAGGGCAGGAACATGGAGACAGGAGCTGATACAAAAGCCAGAGAAGGTGCTGCTTATTGATACCCATGGCTTGCTCAGCCTGCTTTCTTATAGAACTCATAACCACCAGCTCAGAGACGGCACCATCTGTAACTAACTAAGAAAGTGCCTTACATCTGGATCTTACGGAGGCACTTTCTCAACTGAGTTTTCATTCTTTCAGGTGACTCTAGCTTGTGTCAGATCGACATAGAACCAACCAAGTCAGTGTCCATGTGTGTTCTGTACCTCTGTTCTTAGAGACAAGTATGATTAGTGTGTGAGTGTGCATGTCCATGCATACAGGTATGGTGTATGTCTGCCTTCATATAAGTGGCATGAATCAAACTCATATAGCCAACATATAAAACTCACGTGACCTTTACTCACTAAGTCATGTCACAAGGTGCTACCTTTGTTTTTTTTCCAATTCTTTCGTATGATATTATATGCTTTTCAACTCCATACACAAGGTAGTAGCACACACCAGTGCCTTTGGTTGGCATTGGTATGAGGCTACAATATATGCACTTGGATTAATGGATATAATCAGGGCTTTGTTTTATTTGTTTGTTTATTTGTGGGTTTTCCTGGGGGGGTGTGTTTTCATGGGTGTCCTAGCTAATCAATTGTGGATTCTCTGAGAGGAGGAAAGGAGACAGTTGTTTAAATCTAACATGGATAATTAAGAGCTGAAAATAGAGAAAAGAACCATTAGAAGTCAACAACAGTATCTACAGTCAGGTGAGACCAAGTATACGGGCGCCATGAAGCCTGTTCCCACTGACTTGGTTTCTGATGGACTTGCATGGCATGAGAAAATGATGTTTCAGAGTCTTTTAAAGTTTGAGTTGCACTCAGCAGGTTGAATGAACCCCAGTATCACCCAAGGGTCTAGAGGCAGCCTGCCTACTTTCCTACAAGCACAGATCAGAGATGCTCCAAAAACAAGCAGGATGACTGTACAGGACCCCGGAGAGCACACTCCAAAATCAACAATACAAAACAAAACTATTCACTCCTAGTATGTGGAGCTATTTACAAGAAATTGACTGAGCATCGAGCATTTACAGTTCTAGTGGTATCTTGAATGGGACTATGAAGTTAAGTCCAGTGACTCAGCCTCAGTCCTTTTGGCATGCTCATGACAGATTTTGGTGTCTAGTCAAGGGCTACATGAGTTCTCCTTCTCTGAAACTTGGGATTGAAGAAGTACTCCTTTCAGATACAAAACCAGACTGTAATTTATAAATAGAATTTGTCAGAGTCTCACAGTTGCTTTAACTTTCACCCAAATATTCCCATTAGCAAAGGAGAGCTTGAGGCAGTCAGTTCAATGGGTGCAAAGGAAGCATGAGAAAGAAGCTACAGCATCGTGAAATGCTGTTTTAACATACTTTGTTTTAGCTTTTCAAAAACCTAGGTTTACTTTTTTTATTTATTATGGTACCTAGTTCCACCTCTCTTCTCGGAGTGTCTGGGCACCACCAGTACACCTGCTCGGACAGGACTGGGAAAAGTCCAGAATGGGTAGGGTCCACAGTCCTGGCCATCAGACACCTGCCCACCAGGCCAGGAGGGTATAAAACAGAATCCTGGAGGAGCAGGATCCTGGTCAGGCTAGGAGTGAATGGGGAAGGGAGGGAGGTGTTCTTTGAGAATTTTAGTATTACAGCTCCTTTAGGTGAAGGCCTAAATCTTAGTTTGTTCATATTTCTTTATTGGGGTGGGTTTGAATGCATACCCTTTATTCAGGTGAACCAAAGGTTATATAGTTTGGGGGGTTGGAATGCCCAGAATGGAAAAAGGTCATTGAGTGAAAGCTAAGGTACTGAGGTCCCTCATCAGAATGGAGAGGCATTCCAGTTACTGTGCTAAGTGACCAGCTACTGGTGACCACCTGATTAGGAGTCTCTGGGTACATTCTCTGAGGCAGACATGGAAACAGAGAGGGAGTTAGCTTTATTTCTGCTGGTCTCAGGGTGAGATTCTAATCTCAGTTTTTGAGATTTTCAGGGTTTGGACATGCTCAGCCTCACCTGTTCCATGCCAATGCCTCTCATGGCACAATTCACATACCCTGCAGTTCACAGCATGTTTTGCTGGCTCTATTGTGGCTTCCTTCAATCCCCTATTCAATACAGGGGTCACTAATCCCAGATCCTCAGGAATCCTCAGGTAAGTACTCTACCACCCCATCCCTTTATTATGGTCTTTAGTAACTAACCATTGAGTAAACTTAACTCCCTCAAAAACAAACAATACATATACACAAACACAGATCACTCCCCTGAATGTTGATTGTCCTTTGTAGCTTTCAAAGGATGTGAACAAAGCACATCTTGTGTAAGAGAACAGTATCAGGACTCCCAAGACCAAGTTCTCAGCACAAAATAGATTTATTTCCCCAGAGGGACAGAGGACAGGGAACAAGAGACAAACACAGGAAACAGAAGATGATGAAGGGTAAGGGAGTAGGAGAGAGGGAGGAGGGGTATTTGTCCCTGGAGATAGAGAGGAGACAGACATAGGAAAATGGCAGTTTATAATGGTAAAGGGGAAAACCCTGTGTGTAGTTTTAATAGCTGAACCTTAGTAGTCAGCCTCAGGAAGAAAAAGTGGCCAAATAAGGGAATAGACATTGGGGGCTAGCTTTAGGAATGTAATTTATTGGTTTTGAGCAAGGCAGAGGGAATGAGGGAGGCTGGTAACAATTGCACAGCCATGCTTGCCATGCTGAAGCTAGCTAGAGTTCCTTCATCTTATGTGTTTAGAACTTGTATGTTTTAGCAAACATGTAGGCATAGAGATGGTATTTAATGTGGAGTCTGATCTGCAATACAAATCTACCAACCAAGATCTCCACTTCATACACATCATTTGATTTTGCAAGTTAACAAAGAAAGGAGAAGGAGGAAGAAGAGTGATCCAAAGTATTTTGAATCTGGTAGATGGGTATAGGAGTACATATCTGCCATCACAGCACCTGGAAGCAGAACAGGGCAGGAGGATAGCACATTTTACTCCAGCTTAGGCTATATAGTAAAACCCTGTCTCAAATATAAAAGATAATAATAATAAAATCAATCAATGAATTAATTGTTTCTTTCATTCTTTTTATCTTTTTCTCTGAATTTCACTGTGTAACCCTGGCTGATCTGGAACTCACTATGTCGACAACCTGAGTAAACAAAAGTTCCTGGAAAGCAGCTGTGTCTGCAAAGACAGAATGACTGATTAGAACTGCAATGATATGGAGATGTTGGAATTTTGCAGGTCCAGGCTTTATTCCCTAGTCTAGGGCTAGCTTTAGCTTGATAAATAGCCATTCCTTGTCAACCTCTGAGTTAGAACTAACATCCTGTGTCCAATAGATTAAAACTGCTTTGGAATCTATTAACAAGATACTAAGCTTCACCAGCCCAAAAGCTAATAATGTTATTGGGAAGGCTACGCTAATTCCATGACAGGCTTCAAACTGGCACTTCAGGAGACTATGGCTAAAACTGGGCAAGTCCAGGCAAGCCCAGGCAAATCATGTCCATTTCTGTGTTTCTATTTTGGGTTTAATCTGGAAGTTGAGAGGGACAAAGCAGAATCCTATTTTGTCAACTGACCAGGGGCAATGGAGGATACTCCCCACCCCTACCAGAAACAGGAGAACTTGCTAGTTCTCATCTGGGTTCTGAACCAGCTGTGGGTCTATGGGCCTCCCATGCACAAAGAGGAAGACCATCTGAGACAGCCTTTTGTTTTGGTTTTGTTTTCCCAGGAATGTCCTTCTGTGTCTTTGTGTATTCTGCCTGCGCTTTCTGTCCTCTTGTACAAATTTTTCTTTGGTTCGTAGGATAGGACAGGCACAAAGCACCCCACTGGGCCTGGGCCTGAACCATTTTAAGGACTTGCGCAGAGTCACAGACGACTTGGGTCTGGTTGTTCGTCCTTGCAAACTAACCATCTTTTGCAGGAATGAATGGCCCACCTATGACCTGACTTTCCATCTCCCCAACATTTATAGGGTGAAGGTTTAGTTTATGAGACCTGGGGCCACTTGGACCAAGTTCCATATATTACCAGGTGGCAATACCTGGTCGAGAGATCCCTGTTTGGATGAGACCTCTTTTGTTATAGACCTTGACACTCCCCAACCTTCTTCCTCTAAAAGAGTGTCAGCCTCAGCCCCTGCATTGCTCCCCCTTTCTGCTCCAGAGGAGGATCTCAGTCTCCCTCCTTATGTTCCTGTTCCTGCTCCTACAGCTGCTACCCCTGCCCAGCCAGCACAGGCAGAGGGAGGAACACCTCATGACTCCCCTGACTCTCCTGACTCCACTTGGAGTCCACCTCACATTCTGTCCCATGCTGTCCAGAGTGCCAGCTCTACTACAGCCTTACCCCTCCGGGCTATGGGACCCCTAGATGCTCAGACATCATGACATATGCGTCATTTGCCAGTAATGATCTTTATAATTGGAAGTTGCAGGAAACACCACCACCCCACCACCCCCCATTTTTAGAAAGACCATCAGCTCTCACAGATCTTCTAAATTCAATCATGCTGTCTCACCTGCCCACCTGGGATGATTGTCAGCAATTTGCTCCAGGTTTTCATCACAACAGAGGAGAGAGAGAAGATTGTGGGAGTCACCCAGAAATTGGTTTTGGGAGCAAATGGGCTGCCCACTCAAATCCAGGCTGATATCGATGCAGCCTTTCCCTTAACTCTATTACCCCACTGGGATTTTAACACTGCAGAAAGTAAGGAGACACTCCAGGTCTTCTACCAGATTCTGATGGGGGACTTTTGAGAGGCCCACAGATTTATCTAAGGTGAGCCAGGTGAAGCAGGGAAAGAATGAAATCCCCAGGGAAGATCTAGAAAGACTTTTTGAAGCCTATAGGACCCATGCTCCTTTTGACCCAGAAGCCAGAGAGCACCAGTCAGCCATGAACATGGCTTTTGTTCACCAAACTGTCCCCAACATCCATTAGAAGCTTCAGCCACTGAACGGCTTTGCAGCCTGCTTCTGGCACCCAAAAGCCAGCCCCTATTTGCCTTAAATGGCAAGACTTGAAGAAAGGTTTCTCCTTGGACACTCAAGGATTCAAGAACTCACCTACCATCTTTGAAGAGGCACTGTATGAGGAGGCTTGGGTGATTGCTGGCAGGCACACCTCCAAATAACTGTGCTCCAGTATGGAGATGGCATCCTGATTGCAGGCTCCTGACTTGGAGACATGCCAAGAGGCCACACAAGACCTGCTACAGGAGCTGAGAGTCAACTTGGCTGCTGAGTACATATTCAAGGGGGCAGCCAACGCATGCTGTCAGACACCTACAAGCAAAGCATCCTTAGCATCCCATAACCCAAAGGCAAGTATAAGAATTTCTGGGATCTGCCAGGTTTTGTAGACTTTGGGTGCTAGGGTTCACTGAGATAGCCAAACCATTATATGAGGCCACCAGGGGCCAAGAAGACAAAATAGAATGGACTCTGAGGTTGACATGGCTTTTAAGGCTCTAAGAAGAGCCTTATTGGAGGCACCGGCCTTGGCCCTCCTGGACAGTCACAAGCCTTTCCACCTGTCTGTGGATCAGAGAAAGGGGATAGCAAAGTGGGTGCTCACCCAAACTTTGGGACCATGGAAAAGACCTATGGTTTATTTATCTAAGAAGCTGGACCCAGTGGCTAACAGATGGCTGATTATGCCCCTGGATCATAGCTGCCACTGTCCTGCTAGTCAAGGATGCTGACAAAATAACCATGGAGCAGGAACTTGTTATCGCCATCACCCATGCTGTCGAAGAGACCCTCAAGAATCTACCCAACTGGTGACTGTCCAACACCACAGTGGTGCACTTTCAGCCTCTACTTTTGAATCCCCCTCAAATAAGATATAACCCATCATCTGCCCTAAATCCAGCCACCCTGCTTCTGACCCATCCTCAGACATGCAGCATGTTTGCTCTATAGTTCTGGGGAATGTCCAGAACATCATGCCATACTTGACTGACTTACCCTAGCCAGATGCAGAACGCATCTACTTCATGGATGGGTACAGATTCATACAGAATGGAATCAGGTATGCAGGGGTGGCGGTAATAGACTCAGACTCTGTTATTTGGGCTGCTGGGAACTTCAGCCCAGAAAGATGAACTAAAGGCTCTATCCCAGGCTCTAAAACCGGCAAAAGGAGCCATAACTAACATTTACACTGACAGCAGATGGGATTATTGACTGCTGAAGGAAAAACCATCAAAAATAAGGAAGGAATACTTGTTTTATTGTAGGCATCATGGCTTCCTCTCAAAGTGGCCATAATTCATTACCCCAGCATCAGAAAGGGATGTATCAGAAATAGCCCAAGGGAACAGGCTAGCTGATAAAACCAAAAGAGAGGCTGCCCAAGCTTCCACTGCTAACATCCTGGTCACTTTGCCACACCTTGCATTCTCAGCCATCACATAATATACTCCTGAAAATGTCAGGCAAAATGCCAAGGAGTTTACAGAAGAGACAGATGATTGCTGACCTCTGAAGGCTGCACCATCCTACCTAAGGAGTTTGCTAAGCAACTCACCCAACAGATCCATCAAGCTTCACACCTAGCCACCAAAAACTGAAGGAATTGCTGTGAGGGGCAAGGTACAAATTATTTGACTTAGGACACTTGGTTGATCAGGTAACCTCAGACTGTGCCACTTGCCAGGCTGTGAACCCCTCAAGCCCAATCAAGGAGCTAGTCCTGGAACCAGAATCAGGGGTCAACAGCCAGGGATTAATTGGAAAATAGACTATATAGAAATAAAACCAAGAGCATACAGATACAAGTATTTGCTAGTTTTTATAGATACCTTTTCAGGATGGGTAGAAGCCTACCTAACAAAGAAGGAAACTGCCAACATAGCAGCAAAGAAGCTTCTAGAAGACACCATATCCAGGTATGGTTTGCCTGCCTTGCTTGGGTCTGACAATGGAGCAGCATTCATTTCTCAGGTAACTCAATCTCTAGCACAGATTCTGGGGACTAAATGAAAATTACATTGTACATATAGACCCCAGAGTTCATGGCAAGTAAAGAGGATAAATCAGACTGTGAAGGAGGCCTTGACCAAATTAACCCTTGAAACCGGTGGTGACTGTGCGCATCTCCTACCTTATCCCTTATATAAGGCTAGGAACACCCCCTATATTTTAGGTCCCCCCCCCTTGAGATCCTATATGGGAGGCCCTCTCCTATGCTGCCTGACCTCCAGTCTGATATTTTAGCTGAATATGACCAATGTAAGTGTTTTAAATCCTTGGAAGCCCTCCATAGGGTCCAGATGCAACTCTGGCCTGCCATCTGCCAGGATTATGAGTCTGCTCCTCCCCTAACCCTCATTGCTTTGAACCAGGGGATGAAGTCTGGATTGAGAGACATAACCACAAGACTCTGGAACCTCGTTGGAAAGAACCTCATACCATGATCCTGACCAAACCTATGGCTGTTAAGGTAAACAAGATCAGGACATAGATACACCATTCCCATGGTAAGCCTGCCAGGAGATAGACAATCCAGCAGCTGAGGACCCAAAGGAAGAGACTTTCAGGTGAACTGCCACAAGAACAATGGAAGGCCACCCCACACCCTATTGATCTGCTAAAACTTCGACTCCAGTGCTCCTGATCTTGCTTGCTTGCTGACTATACTATACTGCACCAGCCACTAGCCCCCTTACTATGTGGGTACCCCCAGGGGTGATGTAACAACACTGTCATCAAATTCACGTTGGCTGGCAAGAAGGCCAATTGAACTGCTGGTTCTTAACTCTCTCCCCGGACTTAACGCATAACTGTTGGTTACCGAACAGAGACTATGCATTGGAAATAAGGTACCCCCAGCTTATTCCCACCGCTGCAACCACAATGTAACCCCTACTGTTGCAGGTTACATGCTGCCCCCAGAGAATGCTTGGTAGGCTTGTACCTCGGGGCTTACTGCATACATTTATGGCCTGGTTGTAAATACAAGTGAGGATTTTTGTGTTCTAGTACAGCTTGTACCCAGAGTGGCTGGGGGGAGGGGGGGGATGTCTTCAACCAGCTAGCACTTCCAAACAATCTAGTTAAAAGGGTGTCCATTTCTCTCCTTGGCATACAGCTGATTGGAGCTGCTAGTATATAGGCCTCAACCCTAAAAGGCCCTATAGATGGCGATAGATGCAGATATATAAGAGATGGAAAAGTCCATCACAGCCCGTGGGATTCCCTATCCTCCTAGGCAGAAGTAGTCGTACAGAACAGAAGATGTGTAGACCTTCTGTTCCTCCAGCAAGGAGGACTCTGTGCAGCCTTAGGTGAGGAATGTTGTTTCTATGTTGATCACTCATACTTGGTCAAAGAATCCATGACCTTAGTCAGAAAGTGACTACAAGACAGAAGAATATGTTAATTTTGACTTGTGGTCCCTGCATAATCAGTGCTTTAGTTTTAGTTAGGTTTATTAAGAAGCAGACTTATTTTCAAACAACAATACCAGCCCACAGAAACATCTCAAAGATTCAAGATGGCCCATTACTGAAAGGAGGGAATGAGAAGGCTAGGCTAATTCCATAACAGGCTTCAAATTGGCAGACTATATCTAAGAACTGGGCAAGTCCAGGGAAGCCCAGACAAGTCAATTACGAGAAAAAGAGAGAGAGGAAAAAAAAAACCAGAGACTTCAGGCAGCTAGTCAGAAACTGCCCTGCCACATGGCCTGAGTCAAGCACAGTGGGTCAGCAGCAGTTTCCAGACTTCCCCAGAAACAGTTTCCAGCCCCCAGGCCAGGTAATGATTCTGGAGGAATGTCCCTAGAGATGGACTCAACAGATTAAGATAAAGATCTCGTACCCCAGATTTCCCCTAATGTGCTTTAAATCAGGCCTTCGAGCTCACATTGGGGTCTCTCTATTTTGATAATGGGAGACCCCAACATGCTGGACTTCTGTAGAATAAAACACTCCTTGTGTTTACATACTATTTGAGTCTCGGGTATCATTCTTCAGCAAATCATGAACCCTTACATCATCAGATATCATCTAAGACCTATAGGAGAGACTCTTCCATCTTGCTGTGAACTACCTCTCTGATATTTCTACCAGTGTATTTTTCTAATGCCTTGATTTATGACTTTCTTTGCTCTTTTACTATAAAACTCCATGGAATCCTTCCACACTGCAATCCTTCCACTGCATTTCCTGGGCCATGGTCACTCAAATTTGGCTCCAGAAAAAAAACTAGTTTATTCTCTTTGAGGAAAGAGATGTGGGCTCTGTACCAATGCCTGCTTCTGCCTCCTGAGTGCTGGGATTAATAACTTGAGCCATTGCACCAGCCCTTCCTCTTCTTCTCTTGAACTTGGAATCTCAAGTCAGCCCACACAAAGCATTGCTTTGGTAGGAAGACTCTGAAGAAAACAAAACAGAATCAATGTTGCCATCTACTAAACAGACACTCGTGACTCTCATTGATTCTCAGAGATCTGACCAGATGCAGGGAGCTGACAAGACACAGAAATCAAAGTCCTAAGAGTGCCTAGGCTGTGTGTGTGTGTGTGTGTGTGTGTGTGTGTGTGTGTGTGTGTGTGTAAGCTGTTCTGATGTACCTGCTTTTCTTGTCGAAGAGCCTTGGAACTTCAGCTTGAAAGCCTGATTGAGGCTGTGAATAGGAGAGAATTTTCAGTCAGCAGAAGTTAAAAGGTCAGAGGCCCATGGGGGATTCAGGTAAGAGAAAAAGCCCTGTAAGCTGCTGATAAGGACATTTTTAGGGATTAGCAGTGACCTGGAGAGTGTGTGAATTATTTAAATATATTAAAAATCCAAATTAAAAACCACAAAGGAAAGCACTGGGCAGACAGGAAAACAGGACAGGCTAAGTTGGGCCTGTGAGTGTGCTTACTCAATTTTTGTGATGCTCACTTCTGCTGTGGTTCAATTAGTGAGGACACTTCTCAGAAATAAGGCTATAGACAGGAAAATTAGCTTAAGGTTGACACACTGACATATTATATCCCTTGCTTTTATTTTGGGGATATTGAAAAATCCCATTGCCATTTGAGGGGAGTGAAAATTGGGATCATCAATGAATTAAAGTGATCACCCTCTGCACTGTAGCTAGGATCATAAATACTGTATAAGTCCTAAAGTGTCATATGTAAAAGCATTGCGGGATAACACATGTAGCTAGCACTCCTAAATAAATAAAAACAGGCACTCTGCATAGGACAGACAAGGACACTGCCACCTTCCATTCAAGCTAGCATCTTTCTCCTCACAAAATAAATAAATGTGAAACTGGAACAGTTTCTAAACTGGAACAAACAGCCAAGAAGCTAGACCATAACCTGCTTTATTTTCATTGCAATTTTTATTTTTTTTCTGTGTTTTTGAGATAGAGTTTCATACTATAGTTCAAGCTAGCCTAGAACTATTTAGACCAGGATTGCATTGAACTCAAGATGATCCTCCTGCCTCAGCCGCTTCATGCTGGAAGTACAGATATGTGACACCAGACCCAGCTACTTTTGTGATAATAGATAATTTAATGAGCCAAATATATTTTTAAAGGTTTCATTATTTTTAGTTATGTGTATGTGTTGGTAAGTGCATATAAGTGTTGCTTTTTGCAGAGGTCAGAGGTTTTGAATCCCCCCAAAATGGAGTTATAGGTTTTCCTGAGAATTGAACTCAAGCCATGTGCAAAGGCAACACCTGCTCTTAACCACTGAGTCATCTCTCTGATCCAAGCCAGATCTCTTCTTTATACCACATTTATTTACTGTATGGGGACAGGTTTGTCAAGGTGCATGTGTGGAGATTAGAGGACAACTTTTGGGAGTCAATTCTGTCCTTCCACCATTTGAGTCACAGCAACTTAACTCAAGCCATCAAGCTGGGTGGTAAATACATTTGGACACTGAGCTATCCCTTTTGTTCCTTGTAAATAATAGGCATTTGTCAATGGTGTCTTAGAGTTTTACTGCTGGAAGAGACATCATGACCACAGCAATTCTTATAAAGAATAACATTTAATTGGGGCTAGTTTACAGGTTCAGAGGTTCGATCCATTATCATTATGGCAAGAAGCATGGCATTGTCTAAGCAGGCATGGTGCTGGAGGAGCTGGGAGTTTTACCTTTTATTCTGAAGGCAACTAGGAGAAGACTGACTTCTAGGCAGCTAGGATCAGGATCTTAAAGCCCACATCCACACATCCACAGTGACACACTTCCTCCAGTAAGGCCACACCTATTCCAACATGGCCTCACCTTCAAAAAGTGCCATTCCCTGGGCCAAGCATATTCAAACCGCAACAGTAACTTCCTCTCTTCTACCTCCCTACATATCTGGGTCACTTGGGAGTTGGACTGGCTTGCACATTGTAAATGTTCATTTAATGTGAATTAGAACAAATAAACAAGTAAGAGAAGCATCAACTTATTTTGGTATAAATTTCTCTAGGTTAACTCCATCCAAATTGTAGCAACATATAATGACTGGAAATTAAAAGATGCATATAACAACCCCCACCTCCATCTGATGTCTGTTTATATCAAAACATTTTTTTTGAGACAGGGTCTTGCTTTGTTACACAGGCTCACTTCACCCTTGCGTCCTCCTGCCTCTGCCTCCTAACTGGGGTATAGTCATGTACCACCATGCACAATGGCTCTTCAATTTTTAAAGTAGCAAAAGCACACTGTTTGAGACTTGATGTATAATAGTAATCATAAAGATATAAACTGTAAAACAAGTTCTGCAGTATGGCTACAGAACAGTTTCCTTTATCTTCTGGTTGGATAGACTGTGCTGAACTGAAAAACCATATTTAAGTTCTTCTAGAGGGATTGATACATTTTCTCCACTGAAGAAATAAGCCAGTCTGGCTGAATTAAAAATAAAATAGGCAGGTTTATTTGGGAATGAACACCCAGGTGAGTTTATGGGGCTCAGGGGAGGAGACTGGAAAAGTCAAAAGCAGACTGTTGCATGGAAGATTTCTATAGACTGCAGGGAGTAGGGGCTTGTATGGCTGTCGACTTCAGCTGATGGGGGTTGGAACAGCTATTGGGAATGGCAGGAATGTGGGACTTGGCTTTTGGCACCTTTAACGTTCTGAGGCTTTCCAAGTGGGTGGGGTTGTAGAGAAAGGAAGAAATAGAATTTGCTGGACCATGGGGGTGAAGGGTCAAGCCAGGGACTCCAACCAAACAGAGGTTTAAAGGGCTTAGCAGAAAGAAAGTTGAACAAGGTAGAAAAAGTCAGACAAGTTGCTCATAATGATATCACTTAAGATGGTGCCACATGACAAAGGAAGAAGAATTCTGCTTAGTCATGGAGTCAGAGTGACCCTTTCTGGAGGAGGCCCCATGGTAATCCAGAGGATTAAAAAGTAACCTTGATATACTCATATAGTAGTTCAATGAAGCTACTTCTCTAACCATAGCACACAACCATAAATAAATGAGAGACTTCAAAGGAGATTCCATTGCAATACTAATAAATGGGAGGAAGAAGAAGAAGAACAAGAGCAAGAACAAGAACAAGAACAAGAACAAGAACAAGAACAAGAAGCAGCCATGATGAGGCTAAAGAGATGGTTCAGGCCCTGGCTGCTCTTTCAGAAGACTTAGGTTGAATTCCCAGCACCCACATGGTACCTAACAAATATCTGTAATGCCAGTTCTAGGAGATCTGATGATTTCTTTTGGCCTTTTGGGGCACTATATGTGTGTAATATACATTGCATACATACAGGCAAAAATAAAAATTTAACTGTTTTAAAGGAATGGCTGTGATGGAAATAAAAATACTAGAAAAGTATTAGAACAAATACCTATATAACCATAACTGCGTTTTAGAAAGAACATTCTCCATTGAGTTGAAATATTTTGGGTTTTTTTTTTTTCATGTCTTTCTCCACTCTAGATTATTGTCCTGAAATGTGTGTTAGTCATTTGCTCTGTGTGTGGGGAAAAGGTTTGCTAGTGAATGTGTGGAGGTCAGGGGGTGACTTTAAAGAGTTGGTTATCTCTACCAGGAATTAAATTCCAGGAATTAAATTCAGGTCTTCAGGCTTGGCAGCAAGTACTTTTGTCCTCTGAGTCTTATTGCTGGCTATTTTTGAGACAGAGTCTCACACTGTAGCCCAAGATGGGCTTGAACTTAAAGCAATGCTCCTGCCTCAGCCTACCTCAGTTCAAGCCACCACCATTAGTAGAATGGGAAAATGGATTTCTGAAAGTTGTCCTATGACCTCCATATGTGAGCCATGGAACATATGTACCTGCCCTCATATACACAAATAAAGGCAATAAATTTTTAACAACAAAAATAAGGTGGAAAGTGATTAAGGAAAGCACCCAATGTCAACCTCTGGCTTCCGCATGCACATGTATGTGTGTGGACCACATGTGTGTGTATATGTGTGTGTGTGTGTGTGTGTGTGTGTGTGTGTATGTGTGTAAAACAGTCCTGGCTGTCCTGGAACTCACTTTGTAAACCAGGCAGATCTGGAATTCACTTTGTGAGATCTGCCTCCTCATGCCTCTCCAGTGCTTTAAGCGATATCTTTAACTCACAAAATTTCAGCTTTTTTTTCCTTTACCACTACAAATATTTAAGGCTATAAGTTTTTGTTGTACCCCTTTGAAATATTTAAATAATTAATAGTAATTAACATTTAATATTTTTAACCATTATTACTATTAAAAATCGAGTTTTTTCTTACTTCACTGAGACATTGAATAGTTCATTGGACTTTGAAGTCTTGGTTTAGGAGTGAAGGACCAATGAATGGGTAAGGAAAAGAATTGAAAAGCAAAATAAATTGAATCTCACCGGCAGTGGTGGCACACGCCTTTAATCCCAGCACTCAGGGGGCCGAGACAGAGAGATTTCTGAGTTCGAGGCCAGCGGGGTCTACAGAGTGAGTTTCTGGACAGCCAGGGCTATACAGAGAAACCTTGTTTTGAAAAAAAAATAAAAATAAAAAAAATTTAAGTAAATAAATAAATAAATTGAATCTTGGTTCATTAAATACTTGGTAAGTCTGGTACTAACCAGTTTATTTCTATACCTGATTTTAATGGCTAGCGTAACAGAAAAAGATATACCCCACAGAACAAAGAACAAAAATGAGAGAAATGGTGGCTCAGCACTGTGATCCCAGCACTGTGGAAACAAAGGTAGGAGATTCCTATGAGTTGGAGGCCTGCCTGGGCTACATAGTGGGTTCCATACTGTTCTCAAGACCTTGAGTATGCTAAGCATGTATTTTATGTACCCTGAGCGCTCTCTAGATTTTGTTATACATTTATGACAAATGTATCAAAATCCACTGACAGTCTGCATTCAGAAGAGTTAAGAACTAATATTTTCATATGTAAGCAGATCCAGGAACTCTAATACATTGTCTTTCAAGCAAGAAAGTTACTTAGTAATAGAAATATTTCTAAATATTCTCTGTGAAACTGTTTGAATTTCTTGTCCTTGACATAAAACATTCCATTAAGTTCCCATTCAGTTGATAATGTGTAGTGCCACTGCTGGCTGGTTCTGACTGACAATCTGACAATATTTACCTCAGAAGAGAGCCTCTGTTGAGGAAATACTTCCATCAGGTTGACCTGTAAGCATGTGTAGGGAGGGGAAATTGTCTTATTAATGGATGTAGGAAGGCCCAGTCTACATCCTTATGGGCAGCACTGTTCCCTAACTAGGGAATCTTGAACAATATAAGAAGAAACTGGATGAAAGCAAGCAAAGATGCATTTATTCTTCCTTTGCTGTTAACCAAAGGTGTGGTGCTTTAAGTTCCTGCCTTGACATCTCCACAGTAACAGACTGCAACTTGGAATTGTGAGTCAAAATAAATTACTTCTACCTAATAAAGCATTCCTACCTAAGTTGGTTTTGGTGAGGATATTTTAACACGGCAGAGGGATGAAAATTAGGATAACACTATTGGGTATTTCATTACATGACAAAGATTACAGAGATCAATTATACATGTTTTTATTTATTATCACTGGGTATTTCAGATCATAAGCAAGTAGAGAAACTGAAGACAAGAATATCACCCTCTTTTTGTTTTTAACCCCACATCACCAGCATGCACTTAGGGTCTTAAGTAGCTAAGGGCTTATTGTACTTGTAATGCAGGGCATCATTGGGAGGTACTTCACCAGTGACGACTCAGTGAATGACTTAATTATTTGTTCTTTTTCACAGACTGTGATCTGAAGAAACTATCCAAAGTATTTAACATATATCGTGCACATAGTAGATGCTAAAGGTGTTGGGCAAGAAGGAAGAAGGAAGAGAAAATAAACCAGGCAGAAAGGAAAAATGCAGAGTTCGGTGTGCTCCTATTCAGTGTCTAAATGGAAAGGATGCCTGGTGAGCTCAGCCAGCTCAACTTGAACCTTAGTTTAAGCCTTTGTTTTCTTGTTTGTGTGTGTGTGTGTGTGTGTGTGTGTTACTTATTAATGAGTGCAGTCAAAAAGGAATCCTAGGATAGCCATTGCCTAACTAAATTTGAAAACATTTTCCCAAGGGCTAGGAGAAATCATGAATTCTATTTCCATAGAGTTTTTGAGGTTGATTATTTGTTGGCTGGAAAATATTCTTTAACTATCTTTTTAAAAGATAAATATCCAACAGAGGTTTGTTCATGAAGTACGTGCCTCTTACCTCCACCCTGGAAGCATTGTTTCTAGTTCCTAGGGTTCCTAGTCCAATTGAAGAGCACTGCAATTTCTCACAAGTGAAAGTGAATGAGGCTTGGAATATCCAGTGCAGCACTCTTAAGTGGGGAACTCACATTTTACCTCATACCAGGTTGTTTAATCAATGGCTTTCACACAGTTACATGGTTACCTGCAGGGAGATTCCATTAATACTTTAAGAAACCATCCCACTGTGAGCTCTTGCTGTGAAAGAATTTAAATAATTAAAAACATTCCACTATCAAAGGAGGCTCCTTCTGACTGTGGAATCCATAACTTCTGTAGATTTTCCTTTCAAAACATGTAGATGAAAGAGATGGTTATGTTTGTGAGGTACCAATAGTTTTTTCTTTTCTTCTTTCTTCTTTTTTTTTTTTTTTTTGAGGCTAAATTGGTTCAAAAGCTTCTGTGATAAGAATTTTACTAAGCATAGATTAAGGATCTCAGTGTCTGATGAGAATATTTCAACTGTACTTTTAGAAAGAATGAATGGTAAAGTCTGTGGAAAATGTTTGTGGTTTTCACTTGGATCTGGATGAGAAGTTTTTGTTTACACAGGAAGTCCTTGGGCAAGAAGTCTCAGCCCTGAGTTTTAGGCTCAAATCTCTGAAGATCAGTAAGAAGAGATACAACATGCCTGAGTGTACCCACACATACACACACACACACACACACACACACACACACACACACACACATATCAAGATCACCAGCCTTCCTCACTGAGGAGAAAATGCAAACAGCCTGTGAAGAGTTCTGCGATGGGACCCATCTTGAGGGGAAGGTCAGAAGAAGATATAACACCCAAATACTGAAAATGGCACCTCTGAGCAAATTTTCCTTTTTCCAATGAAAACCTCTACAACATCAGTATTTTCTGAGATCAAAGTATTGAAATTCACCTGCACAAGTCTAGCCAGCTGAAGTCCTTTCAGAATACAAGGGTCCTGCTGTGGGGTTAGAGCACTTCTGAAGAGATTATCATGCTTTTGTAGCAAATCCAAAGCACTGGGCACCTTCTCTTTTAATGTATTCTCCCTAGATTTTCATCCACATGAAGACTGGATGATACAGAGAAAAGGGAGTGCTGTCATGACAACAGAAAGAAGGGAAAAAAAAGTAGTCTCTAGTAAGTCTAGAAAAGGAACTCTGACTTGTGTGACAAGTGGTTCCTGAGGCACAGCAGAAGAATCAGCTTATGACATCTCTTGGGAGGGGAAGCCAGTTGGTCAAGAATTGTATGGTTGCAGAGAAAACATATCATATTATTGATCATATGGGAAGTGTTACCACTTCCTAAATTGATTTCCAAGTCTGGCTAATGTGAATATTTCTCCAGGCTCCATGAGCTGATTAAATATGAAGATAAAATCTTGTCACCCTCCCTTCCAGGCCCCAGTGACTCCTTGACCTCAGATGTTGATAAAGTCCCAACTACTTCGGATGGTGGGAGGCTGACTTCCAGCCACATCATAAGTCCAGGGGAGTGTCAGGGTCAGTATGTTAAAACTGCTCTGCTATAATCTACAGATTCAATGCAATCCCCATCAAAATTCCAACTCAGTTCTTCATAGACTTAGAAAGAGCAATTCTCAAATTCATTTGGAATAACAAAAAACCCAGGATAGCGAATACTATTCTCAACAGCAAAAGAACTTCTGGGGAAATCAGCCTCCCTGACCTCAAGCTGTACTACAGAGCAGTGGTGATAAAACTGCATGGTATTGGTACAGGGACAGGTAGGTAGATCAATGGAATAGAATTGAAGACCCAGAAATGAACCCACACACTTATGGTCACTTGATCTTTGACAAAAGAGCTAAAACCATCCAGGGACAAAAAGACAGCATCTTCAACAAATGTTGCTGGTTCAACTGGTGGTCAACATGTAGAAGAATGCAAATTGATCCATTCCTATCTCCCTATACAAAGTTCAAGTCCAAGTAGATCAAGGACCTCCACATAGAACCAGATACACTGAAACTAATAGAAGAGAAAGTGGGGAAAAGTCTTGGACACATGGGCACAGGGGAAAAGTTCCTGAACAGAACACCAATGGTTTGTGCTCTAAGATCAAAAATCGACAAATGGGACCTCATGAAATTGCAAAGCTTCTGTAAGACAAAGGACACTGTCAATAGGACAAAATGTCAACCAACAGATTGGGAAAAGATCTTTACCAATCCTATGTCTGATAGAGGGCTAATATCCAATATATACAAAGAACTCAAGAAGTTAGACTCCAGTGAACCAAATAACCCTATCAGAAAATGGGGAACAGAGTTAAACAGAGAATTTTCAACTGAGGAAACTCATAGGGCTAAGAAGCACCTAAAGTCACACCATTCAACCCATGCTACTGCCAGAATCACCTTAAATTGGTTTCACATTTGATTTTGAGTTAATTTGTGCTGGTTGTGAGTTCAAAGACCTTTTACCGTTGCCGAAGTCTTTCCATGTTCACACTTAGCTACTGTAGACCTGTCTGGTGTTCTGACCTACCCTTTGATTAGCTGTGTCCTATGGAACCAATGCGTTATGCTAAAATCCATGTAAGAAAAGACACAGTGCAGAACTAAATGCTGCTGTGGTAAAGTAGTTTCTTGCTCCTTTAAAAAAAAATAATAACATGGTTTCCTGGAAATTACTGGGTAACTGGGAATGATTCAAACTTCTGATCCTCCTGCCTCCATTTCCCAAGTGCTGGGATTATAGGAATGTGCCAGTACCTCCAGTTTATGAGGTGATGGAGATCAACACCAACACTTGATGCATGCTAGGCAAGTAGTCTAGCAGCCAATCTACACCCTAAGCCTGAGCAATTTATATAGCGGGGGGTTTGTGTGTGTGTGTGTGTGTGTGTGTGTGTGTGTGTATTGATGACATATATGTGAGTATTACTGTCCATGTCTTCTGCTAAATGTGGAAATCAGAACAGGCTTAGAACTCGATGTATTGTCATGGTCCCAGACCTGCGCTTGCTTCATATGAAAAGATAATCATTTTGAGATAGTTTCAAGTAAGCACATTTATTGAAGCTGTCAAGCAATCTACCCCTTGTACTGGATTGTACCCTATCCCCAGTACACTTTCTATGCTTCTCTTGTGATAAGGCCCACAGGGACACATCTCAATATTGATTTCTCTGTAGATCAACACTAACACTATTCTAGTGGGGAAAAAAATAGTTAAATTTCTCATTTCAACATACTCATTTGGCAGAAACACCGTATTTCCATGCCAGTTCAAACATAAAATAGAGAAAGGGGCATATAATAAAGGGAAAGGGGCTAGAAGGGTTTTCTAATTAATCAAGACATGGTTTCAGCACTTCATTTAGTTTGCCTCTGAAAGAGTACAGTGTCCCACACACATTTGTGGTTGTAATAAAGAATATGCATCTTTCGATATCATAAAAGGAAAAGCAAGCATTGAAATAAAGTGGAAAATTGCTTGGGTTCTCTGCTCAGAACATGCTCCAACAGCGTTGTCTGTGTGTCTTCCTTCCTTCCTTCCTTCCTTCCTTCCTTCTTTTCTTCCTTTCTTTCTTTCTACCTTTCTTTCTTTTTAAGACAGGTTTTTCTTGACTCAGGCCAGCTTAAATGAATGATTCTTCTGTCTCAACCTCCCAAGCTCTGGACTAGTTGTGTACCACACACTCAATGGTAAAATGCTACATGGATTCACAAAACTATTGCCAGCAGTTTTTCCCAAGTATAAAAGCAGTTTGCAAAACTGTTATTGTTTCTTTGGAGATAACATTCCCATTTTTCCATGAGAAAGGCAGTAATGGGAGGATGGTATCTAGCTACAGCAAGAGACTTGCCTCCTTCTGTACATTAAGCATCAAATACACCACAGAACGAAGAGGAAATGCAAAGAAAGAGATGTTGGCAATACAATGCAGTGGTGGGGCTGAGGGAAGGGGTGTTTTAATGCCTTATGGGAGGACTCACAGCTATAGATATCACAGATTCCAGCTGGGATGAGTATGATAGCAAGCTTAGCACTTATATTCTTTACTTTCTTGTTACTGTGATAAAATGCCATGACCAAAAGTAAGAAAAGGAAGGGTTCATCTTGGTGGAGGAGTGATGTTAGCAGGCAACCAAAGGAAGAAGCTGAGTGCTCACATCTTTAGACACCTACAGGAAGCAGAAAAAGTGAGCTGCTATAAATGCTCAAAGCCTACCCCTAAGGACATACTCCTTCAGCAAGGCCATAACTCCTAACCCTGCCCAAACAGCACCACCAACTGGGAATCAAATAGTCAAGACTAGGAATCAAATGTCTAAGACTGAGGAAAACATGCAACCACCACACCCCTGATCTATATTTCCAGGTCCATACTCACTTATATTTGGCTCTGAATAAACCACTTTATAGGGGTTAGGGAGGTATTTTCATTGGTAGAGTGCTTATCTAGCATCACAAAGTCCAAGACTCAGTTCCCAGTACCACATAAGCCAGGTGTGATGTGACATACCCATAACCCAGCACATAGGAGGATGATGGGGAGTTCACAGTAATCCTCAGCTATATAACTTCCAGGCCAGTATGGAAGATGTGAGATCCTGCCTCAAAACAACATAATATTTTTAAATTTTCTTTAAAGCCAAACTGTCATTTTATGAGTGTCCAAACTAACAGTTCAGACCATTTAAGTCACATGCTTCCCCTGCCCTCTTGGAGAGACAAAGGTGAGGAAGAATTGTTGGTGTTTTTAACGTTTCTACTGTGTATCAACATTGTTAAGTATTTTCTATAGTTTGTATCATTTAATCATTATATCAATTCTCATTATAAAGGAAATGCATTTGAAACAACCTGGCTTCCAATAACATGCTTACAGTAGTCCATGCCATGGCTTCCAATGACTTGTCTAGGGTAACCCAGCAAGTGGGAGGAGGGTCTGCACCTGATCACTCTGACTTTGAAACTCAGCTCCACACTACATCTGTTTATGTGTCATCAGTGTGAAACTGGTTTTAATGAGACCACTTGGTATTAATTAAAGCAGAAATTGAAATGCTATCTGAAATACTTGAACTACTACTCTCTAGAGAATACACTAAATATCTGAAAGTGAGGCAAAGGTGTGTGTTAATAAGATCAGCCATCCAAAAGACTTTCTGCCATCAGGTCCAAGGAGAAGAGGGAAGAGTTTAACTGCCCCCACTTTCTAGTTCTTACTCAGGCTAAGAGCTGCTCTCTACACATTTTCTTCAACTCCTCTCCTTACATATCACATGACGTAGCTCCATTCCATAAGTGGTATAAGTGGTATGTATTGGGAACACTGACCACTGCCAACAAGAGAACACATAAAACACAATTGGAAACAATTTTCTTTCCAGTTGTTTATAATAACCTCTAAGAAGCTGTGGTGGCGCATGCTTTTAATCCCAGCACTCGGGAGGCAGAGGCAGGTGGATTTCTAAGTTCGAGGCCAGCCTGGTCTACAGAGTGAGTTCCAGGACAGCCAGGGCTACACAGAGAAACCCTGTCTCGAAAAACCATTAAAAAAAAAAAAAAAAGCTTGAAATTACAAGTTGTACCCCATCCAGCTTTTTCTTCCCCCCCAAGCCCAACTTTTTTTTTTTTTTTTCATATTACAGGAAGCCAAGAACCTAGCTTTGAACACACTTCAATTCTCTGGTCCACCACCCCAACAAGATCTGTAATTAATTATCTCAATCCTTAAATATCTGTACTTTGTCTTGTCTTCGCTGGTTTCCTGGACATGATTCACTCTCGCTGAACATTCCCCTGCTTACCTCGGTGAGCAGATTTTGTCTCCTAAGCTTCCCTTTCCCTTATGCGATCTTCCCTCAACACCTTTTTAAAAATGGTGTTCGATTTTCTCTTCCTTCACAGGAAAAGACTCCAAAGCAGAGATAGTCCAAACTTATGAATATACAAGGTCGCTGAAAACCTAGAAATATCTGCATTGCACCCAAACACATAGCTAAAAAGAGACAACATTAAGTCAAAGGATACACGATGGGGGAATAGCTCAACAGGGCATGAGCGGTTTCATAGTGAGCATGCAGCTCTGGGCTTCATTCTCAGTACTGACGAGAAATGTGAGTGCTCTCGTTACCACCTGGTACAACGTGCACTTCTGTGTCTTCCAACCAAGGAAGTTTTAAAGGATAAGGTTATAGCCTAAATATTTCAGAAAGAACTACAAGGCCCAAGGGAGGAAGGGTGGATGGGATGGCTTGGACTTCACAGGCAATACCCAAAATTATTAAACTGCACACTTTTTGCTATAAAGAATTTGGGAGAGACAGGTACACACCATTTTTTACTCTTACCTGAAGGTCCTCAAACAAACTACAAATGACTACGGCAAACCACTTAGAGAAAGAGACCATAGAAGCCAGACTTACCATCAGTGTGGCTTGAGAGCCTATGTCCTTTATACCCTCACTCACATTCCGAGTCTTTCGTTTTATTCTTATTATTTATTATCTTTGTATGTGCGCATGCACATGTGTGGAACTCAGGGGACAATTTGTGGGAGCTGATACTTTCCTTTTCATCATGTGGGTTCCAAAGATCAGGTGATCAGGGTTGACAGCAAATGCCTTTAACCACTGAGCCATCATGACAACCCTTTATTTTATTTTTGAGAACGGATTGTACTTTAAAGCATAGCCTGGCCTGGAACTTACTATATAGCTTAGACTGGTCTTGAACTTGGAACCCCAGACTCTGGGAAACTAGGATTATAGGTGTAAACCACTGAGCCTGATTTAAATAATGTCTTTGATTGCCCTGTAAAGCCTGTTACATTTATGAGCACTGAAAATAGAGGTCTGCTTTTAGACATAGAAGGAAAATCCACAGCACCTGTAAAGAATATAGTTGTTATCCTCCAGGGCTGGCCTCATAGGCTTGCAGGTTATGCTTAGCTATCTCTGGTCCTAAAGTTCCTGAATTTTGGGAAGAGTTTCATTTCATTCTTCACTGGGTTCCACAACTCATACCGTCTTTACTCTTCCCTCTCCTCATTAACTTCTATGCCTAGTGCCTTCTTTGATGTACACTGATAGAACTTTGTGTGTTCTTCTTGTTCCTGTCTCTGCCAAGACTATGTATCAATTCATTGGACCCATTTTTCCCCTCCCTAACCAATGCTCAGTTTTATTAGTACCTAAGAATTTTAACATGAACCTATAGGGAGTCCTGTGTTATTTCAAAGGCTTTCCTGACTTTAAGATTCTCAAAGTACTACAGATTCACTGCCAGTTAGAAGAGTGCTTGTCTAGTAGCCCTGGGTTTGAGCCCCAGCATTGCAAAAACCCAGTGAGGTAGCACAGGCCTCTACTCCCAGAAAGGGGGAGCTGAAGGTAGGAAAATCAAAATTTGAGGGACAACCTTGGCTATATTGTCAGTTCAAGTACAGTCTAGGATGAAAAAGATATAAATAAATAAATAAATAAATAAATAAATAAATAAATAAATAAATCTATGATTTTAATTTTATTTGAGTACTAATTAATTAATTTTGTGACCATGTTATTTATAGCAACTTCACAAAATTACTTGTAGACTGTTTTAAAGGCTGGTGTTTTCCACTGTAAATTAAAATAAAAATGTCCTGTAATATTACTCTTAAGAAAGTTGTTCAGAACCTAGCTGGTATAATAGCACAAGACAGCACAAGAGATGCTAAGGCAGAAGGAACATGAGTTCAATGCAAACTTGAGCTAACTACATAACAAGATTATTACAGAAATAAAAACATAAATGACCTGGGTGTGGTGGCCCATACATGTCACCCAAGTTCTCAAGAGGCTAGGCAGAAGAATCACTGACTTTCAAGCCAACTTGATATATATATATATGATATATATATATATATATATATATGTATCATATATATATCATATATATATACACATATATATATGACAAAATGCATAAATTAATGAAAAATATCAGAAAGTTGTTTGAATTTCAGTAGACCAACTATAAATATTTTCTACTAATTATTAAGTTAGGGCATGATAGCCATTTGACATTTGCCAAGATTTTTGTTGCTTTTATTCATTGATTTCTTAGTTTCTTAATTTCTTTTTATACTCTAGATTGTGTGCTGTTGCACTACCTAAGCCAAAACTTCCATTTCTAGGGTTTTTGTTTGGTTTTGTTGTTGTTGTTATTGTTGTTCTTTTTATCTCTGTAGGGTCTTGAGAATTGAACCCAGGGCCTCATACATAGTAGACAAGAATATTACCTTGTTAAGCAACAGCCTTTCTAATTAATAACAAGAGGACAAATATCTAATGTTATGAGTGTACAAAATCCAGAACAGATAATAAAAGGAGTTAAAAGAAAGAAAAAAACACGGTTTCCATGGAAACATCAAACTGTCTCTTCTAAAACAGGAAGGAAACCAAGATCCCTCCTTCTCACACAACCCTGGGTTCTTTCTTCCTTTTTGAAAAGTACCATGGCTCCAACCATTTATTGAAAGTGAAATTCCCTCTGTAACATGTAGACATCACTGGGGTGGGGACTGTATGAACAGAGAAGAGGTAGACTCCATAAATTTCTCCAAATAGATCATCTCTATGAGATAAGACTGGGGAACCTATTAGCTCTTCCTCAGCAAACTGGGAGCTTTGACCATGGCATGAGTCTATTTAAAATCTTCTTTGATTAGCATAGGTCTGACATAGTACACATCTATTGGTGTATAACAAATATTTTGAAAGAGTCTGAATGAATGACTGTTGCTGAATCATTCATTCATAACAGGCTTCTCATTCTTATAAATACCAGCTCTCTTTAGATGACTGCAATCAAGAATTTGAATACTTGAGAAGACGTGTGTCAGAAGAAACATGCATCTCTAACTTCAGTTATCAACCTAGTTTCCTATGTTCCTAGCATCGGAACAAACAATGTAGATGCTGCTAATGTTTTTTGTTAGTGTCATGAGAAATCTCATCCAACCTGCTTTCAATGACCCAGGATCAACTAGAGATGATATAGTGCAAACAATAAATCAGAATACTAAACACTGATTACAAGTTTGATTATAGAAACACATTTGTCAACATTGAGAACAATGATGACACAGCACTCAGTGGAAAGAGGGAACTGATGCCACATGCTCCAAAATGACTACCAATTGAATGTCATCAAGATTGTGGATGCGTATCAGGATATGGGGGTCACATATCTTTAATCCCAGAACTGTGGAGAAAGGTGGATGTCTGTGAGTTAAGGTTAGACAGATCTACAAAGAGAGTTCCAGGCCAGCCAGTCCTACATAAGACCCTGTCTCAAAAACAACAAAGATTGTAGATTGGGTTGAGATGTAGTTCAGTTGATAGAATGTTTGTCTAGCATACACAAAGTCCTGGATGTGTATAAATTGTCCTCCCATAACTGAGTGTAGTGGCATATACCTGTAATCCCAGGACTTAGATATGGTGGCAAAAGAATCAGGAGTTCAAGGTAATCCTTGGTTATATAATGATGTCAAGGCTCTTTATGTTGGGTACATGAAACCTGTCTCAGAATAAATATTTTTAAAATTCTAAGCATGGGCTGGAGAGATATCTCAGTGATTAAGAACACTAGTTTCTCTTCCACCATCTACATGATAGCTCACAGCCATCTATAAAGGGATCTGATGTCCTCTTCTGATGTGCAGATGCAGACATAGCACCCGCATACATAAACTACATAAATAAATAATTTTTTTAAATGCTGGGTGGGCTGGAGAGTTAGCTTGGTGGTTAAGAGCATTGGCTACTCTTCCAGAGGTCCTAAGTTCAGTTCCCAGCAACCACATGATGGCTCACAACCATCTATAAGGTGATCTGATGCCTTCTTCTAGCATGCTGGTGCACACACAAATAGAGTACTCATATATATAAAATAAATAAATAAATCTTTAAAACAGATCAAAACAAACAAAACAAAAACCTTATTAGGCATGGTAGCATATTACTGTAATGCCATTAATCAGGAGGCTAAGCCAAGAGGATCATAAGTTCTAGATAAATCTGGGTTACGTTGTGAACTCCAGGCTAGCCTGTAGAGACACCACTCAAAGACAAGCAAACAGACCAAAAAACAATTTAGCTTGGGGTTTATGTGAGACTTCTAATAGTGGGAATGCAGGGCAGTATACAGTGCCTCTGACCCTTTGCCTGATCTTGGGACCCCTTTCCTCTTACTGGGTTGTTTCATCCAGCTTTGATATAAGGGTTTGTGCTTAGTCTTATTGCATCTTGTTATATATCCTGTTTGGTTGATCCTTTTGTTTGGTTGGTTGGTTAGTTGGTTGGTTGGTTGAATTTGTTTTCTTGAGACAGGGTTTCTCTGTGTAACCCTGGCTGTCCTGGTTCTTGCTCTGTAGACCAAGCAAGCTTAGAACTCTGAGAAATCTGCCTGCCTCCACCTCCCAAGTGCTGGGATAATGTGCCACCATCGCCTGGTGCCTGTTCTTTTCTGATGGGAAATGGAGGAGCAGTGAATCTGGGGTAGAGAGGAGATAAGATAGTATGATGGTTTGTATATGCTTGGCCCAGGGAGTGGCACTATTAGGAGGTGTGGCCTTGTTGGAGTAGGTGTGTCACTGCTGGTGTGGGCTTAAGACCCTCACCTTAGCTGCCTGGAAGTCAGTATTCTGCTAGCAGCCTTCAGATGAAGATGTAGAACTCTCAGCTCCTCCTGTACCATGCCTGCCTGGATGCTGCCATGTTCCTGCCTTGATGATACTGCACTGAACCTCAGAATCTGTAAGCCAGCCCCAATTAAATGTTGTCCTTTATAAGACTTGTCTTGGTCATGGTATCTGTTCATAGCAGTAAAACCCTAAGACAGGTAGCAATTAGAAAGACTGGAAAAAGAGGAGGCTTGAGTAGTGATGCATTGTATAAGAGAAGAGTAAATAAAAAGGAAAAAAAGAAACAAACAAAAATTCTAAGGGGTGTGTATAAAGCAATTAAGAGGAACCTGTAAGTTCACCAGGTCAAAGGCTCCCACTGAAAAGTATATTCCTCATGTCTTTGTTGCTATTTCTGCCCTAGAGTATACCTGCATTCATTCATTCTGAGTTCAGGGTATAAGATTAATACTACACAGATGAGCTACTTGAATGCATGCATGCCACAGTACACAGAGGACAATTGTCAGGATTTTATTCTCTCCTTTCACCTTGCATCCTCCATGAATGGAACTCAGGTCCTTGGGTTCGATGGCAACCACCCTAGCCAGCTGAGCCATCTCATGCCCAGGGCACTGCACTTAAAAGAAGGCTTTGTGTTAATGTATCCAGAATGGCAGTGAGAGACCAGATATTTTGGGTTCAGACTCCATTTTAAAGAACCTGACCTTAGGTTGAGCTCAAGTTAACTAACAGGCCAGTACCTAGCATCAGTTTCCAGATTACCCCCAACAAGACCTGTGTCTAACACCAGTTTCCAGGTTACCCTCCCCCAACAAAACCCGCATCTAGCACAGTTTCTAGGTTGTTCCCAAACAAATGTACACCTCCAGGTTTCAAGTCCGCCCTTGATGCTTCAATTCCTAAAAGCCACCAATCAGGAGGAAAGCAGAGGTTGTTTATGGTTTGGTTCCCAGCACCCAGCCAATTATGTTAAAGGCCATAATGCCCCCTCCCCAATCAGATGTATACCAGGCTACCTGGCATTCCCTTTTCTTGATACTAAAAATGGATGTCTGAAACTGTACTGAGGGATCTACCTTCCCATCCTGCTGTGTCAGGGCAGTCAGGGAGCCCAAGCTTGCAATAGAGACCCTAATGCAATTGTATCAGAATCAGTTCCTTGGTGGTCTTTGGGTTCATGAACACTTCCTGGTACAACAGTAACTTGAACAGGTAGACTTTCCCATGTAGTTTTATAGTATTGATCTCACATTCAAGAGCATATCTGTCAAACCATATTGGTTCTGTTGACTTACAATTCTAACTATAAAATGTGTAAGTGTGGAAATGCCTAAGAAGATCCTATAGAAAGTAGATGCCTCACGGCACGAGAGCCTTGCCTCTGCCACTTAATAGTCGTACCTGTAGATACTTAGATTTAGCATAAATAAAGTAATACAAAAACTATCCCTTTCCTCGACTTAGTCTTCCTCCTGGAAAGTGCTTTGTGTAAGACAGAGATGGTACTGTTATCATGTGAGACTGAGGAGCTGGGTTTTAGGATGCCCAGGTTTTAATCTCTGTTCCAGTTGTTTACCTCTGGAGACCATCCCTCAAGATGCTTAGGCCTGCTGATTTAATGTCAAAAGCAGGTATTTGTCTAGGGACTCCCTCAAGACATTTTAGACCTGAAAATTCTATCATATTCAAGAATAATCTTTGGTGCTGGAGAGATGGCTCAGTGATTAAGAGCACTGACTGCACTTCCAGAGGTCCTGAGTTCAACTCCCAGCAACCACTTTGTGACTCACAACCATCTGTAATGGAATCTGATGCCCTCTTCTGCTGTGTCCGAAGACAGCTACAGTGTACTCATAGACATGAAATAAATAAAAAAATCTTTAAAAAAAAAAAAAAACTAATAAATTTCGATTATTCTCAGTTTTGTTTTTTATCATGGAATGAAAGATTGAATCTTGAGTTTGACTTTCTGGATCATTACTTGAAAAAGAGCTCATATGCCCAGGGAATATTGGAGAGAGAGGGGCAAAAGGAAAGATGGGAGAAGAGGGAGAGGAGACTAGAGGAGAAAGGGATAAGATCTACCACAGGTATAGATCGGGAAAGCAGACCACCTGCGACTGAGGAAACAGGGGCTCCATGTATGGGGATGGGAGCAGTGCTCAGGACATCATTTTTACCTTCTCTGGTTGGGAGTGAATCCTCAGACTTGGTACCTCCATTTATCTGCCCACTAGCCCAACAGATGTCCCCACTACACCATGTCTCCCCTAAACCTGATTATATTGTAGCTATTTGCTTGTTTATTTTGTCTAAGAGAAAAATGATCCTTATCTATTTTGGACACAGCAACTTTGATGAGTGAAAGAGCCCTTGGGAATAGTTAACACAAGCAAGCCTACACTGGACTGTGAACAGTTTTCTGTTGAAATCGGGTTCATTCCACTGTTCCCAATTAGGATCCTGCCTTCTGGGTCTCAACTTCAAAGTTGAGTATTTTGTATTTTCTCTTTGTGGTTGCCAGAGATCTTGTGCTGCCATGGCTGTCTTTGGACAGTAGTTGATATGATCGTATCTAGCCAGGTCCTCGAAGGCAAGTCTAGGACAGCCGGGATTGAATTCCTGGCTAAAGAAGGTTAATCAAGCCAGTGTGTTCTTGCAAAAGCCAATAAATAAACTTGCTAGCTCATTTTTGGTAGGTTTTAGACAAGACTATTTTAGACAATTAATTTTGTTCTCTAGTTTGTCATGTTTTCTTAGCACATGTTCTGAGAAATGCCAAAATTAAATTTAGAAAATATGTCATTCTGAAGGATTTCTCGGGATATAAGAATGCTGGAGGCTCTAGAAGAATTGAATCGGAAATGTTGGAAAAAAGTAAGTACCCGGGCTTCTCTGTTGGGAATTTACAAGCCAGAGGGGCTGGGGGCTCCCTTTGTCTCTGGAGAAGCCAGAAAGCAGCAAATCTCTCAGTCATCCTCTCCACCCCACAGGAAGCAGCAAATCTCTCAGTTCATCCTCTCCACCCCACAGCCTCTACTCTGTGCTAGGGATCCACTCAGGACCTTGCACTTGCTAAGCAGGTGCTCTACCACTAAACTATATCCTCATGTCTTTTTGGTTTTTCTCTTTCATTTTTCAAATATATTTTTTTAACTGTGGTAAAATTTATAAAGCCAAAACAATCAACTTAACCAATCTGTACAATTTATGGCACTAAATCCATTCTTTAAAAAAAATAATTTATGGTATGTGTACATGGTATATGAGACTAGGCAGTAGGATTGCTTTGAGCTCAAGGACAGCCTGAACTACCTAGTGAATTCAAGGCTATCCTGAACATTTGCCATATTTCTAGCCTTGTCTTTGTAGAAGTCCTATGAAGGAGGTTTTATTGTCCTGCTTTTATCCTGAAGGAATGTGATGTTCAGAGAGGCTGAGCAACTTGCCAAATGTCACACAAATAATAAATAGTGTAACTGGGGATGTATACCTGGCTCCAAAGCCTTTTCTCTTCACCTCTCCCCAGATCTTCACTGAAGATCCAGTGATGGAACATGACTTACAGCTTGTGGTAATAAGTGTGTGTCATATGAGGCAGGGACTGCTGTGGATCCAACACCAACAGAAGATATTGCTAAATGTTTACATTAACAGGATCTCATGTAGTCAGCCTTGAACTTTCTACCCTACAGTTTCCAAATACTGAAGGACTGGTGTGCAATGCCACACCCTGCTGAGGGATTTGTTCCTGACCTTACTGAAAGGCAGGGTCAGGGCAACAGTACAGACTTACTCAAAGAGCAACTCTACTGACCTACAGCCAAGAAAAGATATTGTAATTGTCTTGCAATCACTTTGAATGTGCTTCACCCACATTTATGCTCATTAGTGTCTGGCAAACATGAGAACATTGAGAACCACCTCTGTATACCTCCAAGTGCTACCTGAACCAAGCAAATCTTAACAAGTGATAGAAGATCCAGTATCTTCCCAAGAGTTGGTCTCCAAAGAAGATTTCAACTAAATAAAAATGAGGACATGACTGCCCAAAGGTATGGTTGAGAAGGGTTTTATTGTAGACATAAAGAAGAGTTCAGCCAGAGGCATCTGGAAAAGTCCAGACTGAACCAGGCCGTGGGGATGGAGGGAACCAGCAAAAGAGGAAAAGGAGAAAGAAGAGATAGGGCAAACAGATCAAGAGAGCACATGGCTGAAATGGAAGGTTCATATAGGAAAGAGAAACTGGGAGGAGGGAAAGGAAACCCTTGGGCTGAAGAGGTTTAGGGGAGGTGGGGACCGGTGAGAAATGCTGGGAGGAACCACAGGTACTGAGTGAGACTCTTGTCCTGGGTTTCTTTGAGTTCTGACACTAATTAAATCAATCTTTATTCTCTTAAGAAGGTGAGGAAATGAGACTGCAGAAGTTTCTTTCCTAAGATAATACCTGTGTGGTATGTTTTCTTAAAAGCCAGTGTAATTTCACTTTTTTGTTTGTTTATTTGGTTAGTTAGTTGGTTGGTTGGTTGGTTGGTTGGTTGATGTTGAGTTTTTTGAGACAGAGTTTTTCTGTGTAGCCCTGGCTGTCATGGAACTCTCTCTATAGACCAGGCTGGCCTCAAACTCAGAGATCTACCTGCTTCTGCCTTCCAAGTGCTGGGATTAAAACCATGCACCACCACCTCCCTGAAGGTTGAAGTTTTGTTGAAATACAGTTGAAGTGAATGAAAAAATATTTCATATGATTTTTAGCAACAAACTGTTTTAGCATAAAATATGTAAATAATGAAAGAAAGAAGAAAAGGTCTTTAGGGTACTGAGAAGGTCAGAGAATTTTTCAGAGTTAAAAATTTCTTCAGGGCCAACAAGATGGCTCATTAGGTAAAGTATTTGTCACCAAGCCTGACTGGAGTCCCATCTCTCCAATCCACACAGTGGAAGAAAAAACTGACTTAAGTAAGTGGTCCTCTGACCTCCCACACATGTGCCATGGTACTGCACACCCAAATAGATACAAGCATTCACATTATTAATAATAAAATGGTAAATATAATAAACCAATAAAAATGTAATAAGAATTTTTAAATGCCCATTCATTTGGGTCTGGTTATTTAAAATAGTCCTTTAGTCAGTCATGGTCATTGTTAGCTTACAGGCAATTCCACTAGGCTCCTCCCAAGGACATAGCAAAAGCTAACATCATCATCTGTCACTGCCACTAGGTAGGCCAACTGTTGGTTGCTTGTAAAAGGACTGCAGGCCACCCCAGCGCTCTCTCTCTCTCTCTCTCTCTCTCTCTCTCTCTCTCTCTCTGTTCTTGGCTGGTTTCTCCTCCTTTCTATTCTTCTCTGTGATCCATCCTCTTCTCTGCTCTCTTGCCTCTGCTCCAGTCTGTCTGCCTGTCTCCATGGCTACCCAGTTGCCTCTAACCCTTCCTAGGTCCTCGCTCCTCTCCCCTTCCCTAAATAAATACACTTTATACCAAATCTGTTGCATGGCATAATTTCTCAGGGGGTCACCTTGGCATGGGCCTGCCAGGTATTCCCTTACCTCATTATATTTTGTAACAGTATGGTGGCTTGCATTTTAATCCCCAGGTACTGGAAAGGATGAGGCAGGAGGATCCTCTGTAAGTTGGAGGCCAACTTTGGATATATAGTGAGTTCCAGGCCAGCCTGGGCTGCAACATAAGACCTTGCCTCAAAGAAGGGGAAAATTCAATGGGAAATCTTTCTCTTTTCCTCTCTCTCTCCTTCACACACACACACACACACAAAATCTTTTTCCATGCAGAGTCTCAGTGTATAGACCAAGCTGTTTTCAACTTACAGAGATCTGCCTGCCTCCACCTCCTTAGTTCTGGAATAAAAGGCATGTACCACTACATCTGGCACAGATTTAAAAAAAAAAAAACTATGAATGTAAAATATGAGTACAAGTGGAAATAGGAGACATTGAATTACTGGTTTATGATGTTCTCCATTGTGCTTTGCAGATTTTCTCAGGGCTAGTGATGAATTCAGCTGGAATTAAACTTTAAATTTTAGGAAAAATCTATGCATATCTTTGAAGAACAACATGGCACTAACATTTTCAATATTACTCTTTCCAAAAATTTTACTTGTATAGGCATTTTTACCTACATGTATGTCTATGTACCACAAGCATGTCAGATGCCCATGAAGCTAAAGGAGGGGTCAGATACTCTAAAACTGGAATTATATGTCTTTGCAAACTACCATGTAGGTGCTGAAATCTGGGTCTTTGGAATTTTTAAATCTGGGTCTTATGGAAGAGTAGAGCTTTTTTTTTTTTTTTTTTGGTTTTTCAAGACAGGGTTTCTCTGTGTAGCCCTGGCTGTCCTGGGAATCACTCTGTAGACCAGGCTGGCCTCTAACTCAGAAATCCACCTGCCTCTTCCTCCCAAGTGCTAAGAGTAGAGCTCTTAACCACTGGATCAT
The DNA here is from genome assembly GCA_019843965.1 of Rhynchomys soricoides. Classification (NCBI taxonomy): domain Eukaryota; kingdom Metazoa; phylum Chordata; class Mammalia; order Rodentia; family Muridae; genus Rhynchomys; species Rhynchomys soricoides. The sequence continues at coordinate 114,363 of JADRCH010000086.1, forward strand.
CTCTCCATTCTAGTGTTACTCTTTTGGAAGAGAACCATCAGAGTTTTATAATGAAATAAATCAAATCTCTAAAAGTTTGAGAAAAAAGATTAAAAAAATGATAAAACAATCTATTTTGACCCAGGAATGGTGGCTCATATCATCACCCTACTATTAATCCTACCAGGTGGGAATAAGACCACTACCACAATTTTTGAACAAAATTTGAAGCAAGCTCTATTCAGTGTTGGACAGGACAATGGACACTGACCCAAGTCCATCTGGGATACCCAGAGAATGGTGCTGAATTACACTAGTCAGGTATTTATAAAAGCAAATTCCACAAGGTTACATGCTTCTTGCCCTTTTCCAATCAGGGGCAAGCATACGTCCTGATATAATTCTTATCTATGTACTTCCCACCAAGTGGGATTAGCCACATCCTGTGCAGTTGGGCAACCAATCTTGTTTACAGAAATGAAAACATTGGCTTATTATCTTACATGAATAGCCCCCAACATTCCAGAAAGTTATCTGTTCTTGGGCAAGTAGGGTCTACAGATGAAGCTTACAGGATATAGGCATTTTTATTTTATAAATCTCTTAAGTACAAAAATTAAAACTTAAACAACTTTATCCTTTACATTATCATTCAGAAGGCTGAGACAGGAGGATTGACATGACTTTATGTAGCCAGCCTGGGCCTGAAATAAGTCATGTCTCAGAAATAAGCAAACAACAAAAACAACAAACAAAACCATGAGCCTTATAGCTGGACCTCATGGAGGCATTTCCTCAGTGGAGGAATTTCCTCTCTGATGACTCTAGCTTATGTCAAGTTGACATACAAAACCAGCCAGTATACTGTTGTTGTTATTGTTGTTGTTGTCATTATCAGTGTGTGTTCTATGTCACACATGTGGCACTCAGAGGACAATTTGCAGGAGTCAGTTCTCTTGCTCTATCATGCAGGTTTCAGGGATGAAACTCAGTTTCTAGGCTTGGTGGCAAGTACATTTATTTACCTTCTGAGTACTTCACTCAGCACTTCTGACTACAGATATTTGGGAGGAGTTTTCCAAAAACGAAACAATCATTTCCCCAGTATACACTAGCTGGCTATTCTTTTATTCATTTCTGGCACTGCTTCCAGGTGGCTAGTGACAGATCCCACAGGTTGGTTTCAGTCCCAAAAGTCCCTAGTCAGTTTATACTTCTGACTAGCACAGGCTGTAAATCCTATACCCCTCTCCTTGACAGTGGTTTATAGAATCAAGGGATAACTTTAATACAGTTTATCAGTAATGCCAGGGTATAGACAAGGTACTAGATGGAAAATCTGCACAGGGTTAAGCAAGTGGGATCAGGTGCAGAGCAATGATGTCTTCTCAGAGTGTGCTCTCCAGGAAGTTCCACGGATTAAGACACTCAGAAGTTTCCTAGACCATCTCTTTGCATTTTTAATAAACACTTTAATACATAGGCATGATTAAATATGTAGTGTCTTGTGACACACTAAATCTTTATTAGCTCTGTTTTGAAGACTAAGAGGTTGAAAGTCTCAGTTCTCATCAGGTCTCATTCTTCCTAGTGACCACTCTTAAGCCTGAAGTTATCTGGGAGAACCTAGACTATTGGAAAAATCACCTCATTAGCATATAAGGACACTTACCTTTCTGAAGAGTTCAAAGATTTGAGAAGCACAGAAACAGATGAAAACTAGATACAGGTTTCATTGTCACATGACCAAAACAAGAAATTACCCCACCCATCATTAGGCAAAAATCAATATATGAGCATAAAATTCTATTGAAAGGAAGTGAAGAATATATAAACACAATAGACAAAACCTAAACTTTCAAAACAAGATGTGATTCAGGGGAAATTAAATGACTGGAAAAACAGGCTCACACCTACTCCAGGCTGGCCTCAAACTATGTAGCTGAGGATTGCCTTACACTTCCAATCCTTCTGCCTCTACCTCCTGGGATTTTATTATTTCAGGCATGTATCACTGTGCCTGGTTTACTGTATGCTAGGATGGAACCCAGGGCTTTGTACTCTACCAATTGAGCTACATCCTCACTTCCTTTAAAATCATTTTCATTTCCTTTAAAGATCTATTATTAGGGCTTAGAGAGATGTTCAGAGGTTAAGAACATTGGCTACATCCATGACCTTAAGCTGTATTACAGAGCAATAGTGATTTTAAAAAGTGTATGGTATTGGTACAGAGACAGGCTGGTAGATCAATGGAATAGAATTGAAGACCCAGAAATGAATCTACACACCTATGGTCACTTGATCTTTGACAAAGGAGCTAAAACCATCCAGGAAACAAGAGAGCATTTCAACAAATGGTGCTGGTTCAACCAGCAGTCAACATGTAGAAGATTGCAAATTGATCCATTTTTTATCTCCTTGTACATAACTTAAGTCTGAGTGGATCAAGGACTTCCACATAAAACCAGATACACTGAAACTAATAGAAGAGAAAGTGGGGAAGAGCCTCGAACACATGGGAAAAGGAGAAATTTTCCTGAACAGAACACCAATGGCTTATGTTCTAAAATCAACAATAGACAAATGGAACCTCATTAAATTTCAAAGCTTCTGAAAGACGAAGGACACTGTAAATAGGACAAAACGGCAACCAACAGATTGGGAAAAGATCTTTACCAATCCTACATCCGATATAGGGCTAATATTCAATATATACAAAGAACTCAAGAAGTTAGACTCCAGAGACTCAAATAACCCTATCCAAAAATGGGGAAGAGAGCTAAACAGAGAATTCTCAACTGAGGAAACTCGAATGGCTGAGAAGCACCTAAAGAATGTTCAACATCCTTAGTCACCAGGGAAATGCAAATCAAAACAACCCTGAGATTCCACCTCACACTAGTCAAAATAGTTAAGATCAAAAACTCAGGTGACAGCAGATGTTGGCAAGGATGTGGAGAAAAAGGAACATTCCTCCATTGTTGGTGGGATTGCAAACTGGTACAACCTCTCTGGAAATCAGTCTGATGATTCCTCAGAAAACTGGACATAATACTCCCTGAGGACCCAGCTATACCACTCCTGGGCAAATATCCAGAAGATGCTCCAACATGTAATAAGGACACATGCTCCATTATGTTCATAGCAGCCTTATTTATAATAGCCAAAAGGTGAAAGAACCCAGATGCCCTTCAACAGAGGAATGAATACAGAGAATGTGGTACATTTACACAATGGAGTACAACTCAGCTCTTAAAAACAATGAATTCATGAATCCTCAGGCAAATGAATGGAAATAGAAAATATCATCCTGAGTGAGGTAACCCAATTACAAAAGAATACACATGGTATGCACCTAAGATATAATTCAGACCATATGAAGCTCAAGAAGAAAGAAGACCAAGTGTGGGTGCTTCAGTCCTTCTTAGAAGGGGAACAAATATTCATGGGAGGAAATATGGAGACAAAGTGTGGAGCAGAGACTGAAGGAAAGGCCATCAAGAGACTGTCCACCTGAGGATCCATCCCATATACAGTCACCAAACCCAGACACTATTGTGGATGCCAAGAAGTGCTTGCTGACAGAATCCTGATATAGCTATCTCCTGAGAGGTTCTGCGAGAACCTGACAAATACAGAGGCAGATGCTCACAGCCAACCATTGGACTGAGCATGGGGTCCCCAATAGAGGAGTTAGAGAAAGGACTGAAGGAGCTGAAGTGGTTTGCAACCCCATAGGAAGAACAACAATATCAACCAAACAAATCCCCCTAGATCTCCCAGGGACTAAACCACCAACCAAAGAGTACACATGGAGCAACCCATGGCTCCAGCCACAAATGTAGCAGAGGATGGTTTTGTCAGGTAACAATGGGAGAAGAGGCCCTTGGTCCTGCAAAAACCCAATGCCCAAGTGTAGGGGAATGCCAGGGCAGGGAGGCAGGAGTGGATGGATGGGTGAGCAACCTCATAGAAGCAGGGGGAGGGGCATAGGATAGGGGGTTTCTGGAGGGGAACCCGAGAAAGGGGATAACATTTGAAATATAAATAAAGAAAATATCTGTACTGGCTGGTTTTGTGTGTAAACTTGACACGAGCTAAAGATATCACAGAGAAAGGAGTTTCAGTTGAGAAAATGCCTCCATGACATCCAAGTGCAAGGCATTTTCTCAATTAGTGATCAAGGGGGGAGGGCCCCTTGTGGGTGGCACCATCCATGGGCTGGTAGTCTTAGGTTACATAAAAGAGCAAGCTGGGCTAGCCAGGAGAAGCAAGTCAGTAAGAAACATCCCTCCATGAGCTGCTTCCTGACCTACTTGATTTCCAGTCCTGACTTCCATTAGTGATGAACAACAATGTGGAAATGTAAGCTGAATAAACCCTTTCCATGCCAACTTGCTTCTTGGTCATGATGTTTGTGCAGGAATAGAAACCCTAAGACAATATCCAATGAAAGAAAGAAAGAAAGAAAGAAAGAAAGAAAGAAAGAAAGAAAGGAAAAAGACTGGCTACTCTTCCAGGGCTTGGAGCTTTTTTTCCCAGCATCCACAAGGTGGCTCAAAATTGTCTGTGATTCCAGTTCTAGGGAATCCAATTCTCTCTACTGGATTCCCTGAGTACCAGAATATATATGGTGCACAGACATACATACAGGCAAAACACCATACACATAAAATATATTTTCAATATTCCTAAAAGTAGCTTAAGGGAGCTAAACAAATGGCTCACTAGTTATGAGTGCATACTGTTCTTTCAAAAGACTCAAGTTCAGAGGAAGGAGCCTTCCAGTTTCCATCTGTGGCAAGAGATCTCTGCCTGGGCCACTAGGACTCCATAGTCAAATAGGGCTGGGAGAAATCTAGCCTCCAAGGAGTGTGGAAAAGCCCATGAGAGGACTAACACTGCTCAGCTGGACTCACCCAGAATCCTTAGGACACAGGGACTGAGGAACAGCCAAGAGGAAGGAGCCTTCCAGTTTCCATCTGTAGTGGGAGACCTCTGCCTGGGCCACCAGGGTTCCATAGTCAAATAGTGCTGGAAGAAAGATAACCTCCCAGAAGTGTGGACAAACCTGTCTGCCTAGAGGGACCCACGTGGAATACCTAGGACGGGGTTCTGGTTTCTTTCAGTGGCTGGAGAGCAGATCCTGTGACACAGGGCTTCATACTCAAATAGTGCCAGGAGAGAGCTGGTATACCAAGAGTGTCAACACACCATCAAGCACAGGCAAGACCATCACTTCTTTTCAAATTCACTGGACCAAGAGGGATCATGCAGAGGATCAGGACAAAGGAAACAAGGGACAGCTGGAGATTACATCCTTCTTGTTTCTGTCTGCACCACAGAGCTGACCCTGCACCACAGCTCTCCAAACCCAAATTCCTCTCAGGAGAACTGGTCTTCAAGGAGTATTTGCACCTAGGCTTGCAGGAAAGACAAGCCACAGTCAGAGACAGTACAACCAGCTAACACCAGAGATAACCAGATGGCAAAAGGCAAGGGCAATAACACAAGGAACAGAAACCAAGGCTACTTGGCATAGTCAGAAACCAGCTCGCCCAAAACAGCAAGCCCTGGATACCCCAACACACCAGAAGAAGAAGGCTCACACTTAAAATCACATCTCATGAGGATAATAGAAGATTTTAAGAAGGAAATAAATAACTCCCTTATACAAGAGAACACAGGTAAACAACTAGAAGCCTTTAATGAGGAAACACAAAATCCCTTAGAGAATTACAGGAAAACACAATCAAATGGGCAGAATTACAGGAAGATACAATCAAACAGACGAAGGAAATGAACAAAACCATCCAGAAAGTAAAAGGAGAAATAGAAATAATAAAGAAATCACAAAGGGAGACAACCCTGGAGTTAGAAAACCTAGGAAAGAAATCAGGAGTCATAGATGCAAGCATCACTTACAGAATACAAGAGTTGGAAGAGAGAATCTCAGGTGCAGAAGATACCATAGAAAACATGGACACAACAGTCAAAGAAAACACAAAATGCAAAAAGCTCCTAACCCAAAACATCCAGGATATCCAGGATACAATGAGAAGACAGAACCTGAGGATAATAGGTATAGAAGAGAGTGAAGATTCCCAACTTAAAGAACCAGGAAATATCTTCAACAAAATTATAGAAGAAAACTTCCCAAACCTAAAGAAAGAGATGAACATAAATATACAAGAAGCCTACAGAACTCCAAATAGATTGGACCAGAAAAGAAATTCCTCCTTTCACATTATAGGCAACACACCAAGTACACAAAATAAGGAAAGAATATTAAAAGCAGTAAGGGAAAAAGGGCAAGTAACATATAAAGGCAGACCTGACAGAATTACACCAGACTTCTCACCAGAGACAATGAAAGCTAGAAGATAATGGGCAGATCTCATACAGACTCCAAGAGAACACAAATGCCAGCCCAGGATGCTATACCCAGCAAAACTCTCAATAATCATAGATGATGAAACCAAACCCAGCCCTACAAAGAAAAATAGATAGAAAATGCCAGATCAAGGAGAAAACTACACCCTAGAAATGGCAAGAAAGTAATCGTGCAACAAACTCAAAAGAAGATAGCCACACAAGCATAAAAATAATATCGAAAATAAGAGGAAGTAAGAATCACTATTCCTTAATATCTCTTAACATCAATGGAATCAATTCTCCAATAAAAAGACATAGACTGGATCCATAAACAAGACTCAGCATTTTGCTGCATCCAAGACAAACACTACCTCAGAGGAAAGGGCTGGAAAACAATTTTCTGGGCAAATGGCACCAAGAAACAGGCTGGAGTAGCCATTCTAATATCAGATAAAGTCAACTTTCAACCAAAAGTCATCAAAAAATAAGGAAGGACACTTCATACTCATCAAAGGAAAAATCTACCAAGAAGAACTCTCAATTCTGAACATCTGTGCCCTGAATGCAAGGGCTCTCACATTCATAAAAGAAACTTTACTAAAGCTCAAGCACACATTGCACCTCACACAATAATACTGGGACACTTCAACACCCCACTATCAACAATGGACAGATCTTGGAAACACAAACTAAACAGAGACACAGTGAAACTAATAGAAGTTATGGACCAAATGGATTTAACAGATATTTATAGTACATTTCATCCTAAATTAAAAGAATATACATTCTTCTCAGCACCTCATGGTACCTTCTCCAAAATTGATCATATAATTGGTCACAAAACAAACCTCAACAGATATAAGAAGATTGAAATAATCCCATGCCTCCTATCAGATCACTACGGAATAAGGCTGGTCTTCAATAGCAACAACAACAACAGAAAGCCCACATACACATGGAAGCTGAACAATGCTCTACTCAATGATAACTTAGTCAAGGAAGAAATAAAGAAAGAAATTAAAGACTTCCTAGAATTTAATGAAAATGAAAGTACAACATACCCAAACCTATGGGACACAATGAAAGCAGTATTAAGAGGAAAACTCATAGCTCTGAATGCCTCCAAAAACAAACTGGAGAGAGCATATACTAGCAACTTAGCAGCACACCTGAAAGCTCTAGAACAAAAAGAAGCTAATACACCCAAGAGGAGTAGAAGACAGGAAATAATCAAATTAAGGGCTGAAATCAACCAAGTAGAAACAAAAAGAACTATACAAAGAATCAAAAAAAACCAGGAGCAGGTTTTTTGAGAAAATCAACAAGAGAGATAAACCCTTAGCCAGACAAACCAGAGGGCACAGAGAGAGTATCCAAATTAACAAAATTAGAAATGAAAAGGGAAATATAACAAAAGATTCTGAGGAAATTCAAAAAATCATCAGATCCTACTACAAAATCCTATATGCAACAAAATTGAAAAATCTGGATGAAATGGACAAGTTTCTAGACAGATACCAAATACCAAAGTTAAGTCAGGATCAGATAAACCATCGAAACAGTCCCATAATCCCTAAAGAAATAGAAGCAGTCATTAAAAGTCTCCCAACCAAAAAAAGCCCAGGACCAGATAGGTTCAGTGCAGAATTCCATCAGACCTTCAAAGAAGACCTAATACCAATACTCTTCAATCTATTCCACAAAATAGAAACAGAAGGAACACTACCCAATTCATTCTATGAGGCCACAGTTACACTGATACCAAAACCTCACAAAGACCCAACAATAAAAGAAAACTTCAGACCAATTTCCCTTATGAATATCGATGCAAAAATACTCAATAAAATTCTTGCAAACCGAATCCAAGAACATATCACAACGATCATTCATCATGATCAAGTAGGCTTCATCCCAGGGATGCAGGGATGGTTCAATACCTAAAAATCCATCAATGTAATCCACTACATAAACAAACTCAAAGAAAAAAACCACATTGTCATTTCATTAGATGTTGAAAAAGCATTTGACAAAATTCAACATCCCTTCATGTTAAATGTCTTGGAAAGATCAGGAATTCAAAGAGCATAACTAAACATAGTAAAAGCAATATACAGCAAATCAGTGGCCAACATCAAACTAAATGGAGAGAAACTCAAAGAAATCTCACTAAAATCAGGGACTAGGCAAGGCTGCCCTCTCTCTCCCTCTCTATTCAATATAGTACTTGAAGTTCTAGCTAGAGCAATTAGACAATAAACGGAGGTCAAAGGGATGCAAATTGAAAAGGAAGAAATCAGAATTATGCCCTTTAACAAAAGAAGACAGCAAATGTGATGGTTTGAATATGCTTGGCCAAGGGAGTGGCACTATCAGGATATGTGGCCTTGTTGGAGTAGGTGTGACCATATTGGAGGAAGCATATCACTGTACAAGTGGACTTTGAGATCCTCTGTCTAGCCATGTGGGAGCCAGTCTTCTCCTGTTTGCCTTTGACACAAGATGTAGAACTCTCAGCTCCTCCAACACCATGCTGGCATGCATCCTGCCATGATGTCAAAGGACTGAACCTCTGAAACTATAAGCCAGCCCCAATTAAATGTTTGCCTTTATAAGAGTTGCCTTGGTCCTGGTGTCTGTTCACAGCATTGGAAACCTTAAGACAGAAGTTGATATTAGGAGTGGAATATTGCTGTGATAGGCCACACAATGCTTTTGTTTGGAGGAATGTATCTTTTGGGACTCTGGAAAGCAATGGAATGCTTTAAGTTGGGCTTCACGGGCTATCCTAGTAGAAATATGGAAGATTTTGTTGCTGAGGGTGATTTGAGCTGTTGAAGCCTGGTTATAGAGATTTTAAAGGAGAAGAATTTTAGTATATGACCAAAAGACTGTTCTTGTAATATTTTGGTGAAGAATGTGGCTGCTTTTTATCCTTGTCTTAAGAGTCTGGCTGAGGCTAAAATGAAGAGTCAAATTAATTGCTTTGACTAAGGAGGTCTAAAAACAACCCAGCTTAGACTCTATGTGTTTTAATAAAATGTAGCAAGCTTAAAAAAGAAAAAATACAAAATATATGGTTCAAGTATCAAAGGGGCACCAGCAAGTAGAATGGAGCTGAATCCTACATTCTTGGTGATAAACAGATTAAGGGAGTGGTGACCTGGAAGCAAGTTCAGGCATGGTGATACACACCTTTAATACCAGGAGACAGAGCCAAGCAGATCTCTGAGTTCAATGCCAGCCTGGTCCAGAACAAGTTCCAAGTAGAGACAAGCTTAAGTTCAAGTGTGGTAGTACATGCCTTTAATCTCGGCATTCATGAGTCAGAGCCATGGGGATCTCTGAATTCAAGATCAATCTACAGAGCAAGTTCCAGGACAGCTAAGCTTAAGCAGTGAAGGAGTTGGAAGACAGAAAGCTGGTGATAATGTGACAGAACAACTGGGTCATGTTCCACCCAGAAAGCAGCAGAGCTTAGCAGCTTCAGCCACATGGCTCTAGCTTTAGAGTCAAGAGTAGAAAGAATTACTGAGACAATCGATGCTAGTTAGCTGGAGCTAAGAAATTAGTGGAGATTAAGAAGAGACCAGCATCACTGAGATGAAATCTTCTGGGAAGTGTTTTCTGGTAGCACAAAGAAGGTTTATTCCAAAGATAGGCAAAGTTGTACTTCATGTTGCAACTGGACTTGGTAATGTGTAAGAATCAATGGTTTTGAAGGCATAAAGGGATCATGGAGAACAGCCTGAGGCTTGCCACTGTGAGAGGCCATGGAAGGACATACAGCCTCAGTTACAGTTAACAGCCCAGGACTGAAGGGACCATGGAAAGAAGTTGATGCTTCGCACCATAAAGGGAGCCTATAAGTTGCATTGAGAAATCCCAGCGTGTTAGAGATGTCAGTACCATAGGATACCCACCAGGATCAGCAGGTTAGGGTTAGTGGAGTTAGAGCCTAGAGTGCTACAGAAGGCAGAGGTGGAGAAGTGACCCAAGCCCTTTTGAGAAGCTCAGAAGATCATGTGTGGATCCCAGATGTTTGAACAAGAAGCTGTGAAGTTGAAATTGACTTGGAGACTCCAAGATGGTAAAGATGCCAGAGCTGTGGGATGCCTGCTGAGGAAAGCTGCTAACAGGGAGTGGAACCAGTCCAAGAGAAAGAAGTTTGTTGCAGTCAACAAAGATGATAGGAGTTTGAAATCTGAAGAGATCTGACATCAGACATGGAGATGCAAAGTTTGGAGTTTGCTGAGCTAGTTTTGTTTTGTTTTGTTCTGTTTTTGTTTTGTTTGTTTGTGTTTGTGTTTGTGTTTGTGTTTTTGTTTTTGGCCTTGTTTGGTACAGAATTTTATTACTATAATGTTTTGGAATGTTATTGTATATCCTGTGATGATCCTGCTCTTTTGATTTTGACTTTACAGTTAACTGATTGAATGAATCTCAGAAAAGACTCTGAATTTTGGACTTTTAATCTTGTTGAGACTTCTATAAACTGTGGGGACTTTTAAAATTGGACTAAGTGTATTTTTCATTATGATATGTTTAGGTATGTCCCTCATAGACTCATGTGTTTGAACAAGCCTATGAGGACCAGGTAGTGGAATGTGGTTTGTATATGCTTGGTCCAGGGAGTGGCACTAATAGGAGGTGTGGCCTTGTTGGAGTAGGTGTGGCCTTGTTGGAGGAAGCATATCACTGTACAAGTGGACTTTGAGACCCTCTTTCTAGCCATGTGGGAGTCAATCTTCTCCTGTTTGCCTTTGAAGTAATATATAGAACTCTCAGCTCCTCCAACACCATGCTAAGTTTAAGCCTGCCATGATGATAAAGGACTAAACCTCTGAAACTGTAAGTCAGTCCCAATTAAATGTTTGCCTTTATAAGGGTTGTCTTGGTCATGGTGTGTCTTCACAGCAATGGAAGCCCTAACTAAAACAACAAACATCTGGCTTATTTGCTTCTCCAATAGAAGCAAAACTTGCATGGTAAGGAATTCTCTAAACAGAACAGGATTTCAGGTGCCAGACATCCCAATACAAAACCAAATGTCTACTGCTATTCTTCTCCTCATCAACAATAAAAAGTAAGAAAATTATAGGTGAGAGAGCATCTCACAAAACCCAGAAAAACAACACATAAAACCAAAATAAGTAAAAGGTATGACAGCTAAGACCAGGAACAAAATGTAGAAACCAGTCTAAAACTTCAGAGAAGAGCAGTGCTCTTTCTTTGAAATGATAATTCTATCAGATGTTAGACAGCATCAGGACAGGAAATCTACATGTCCACTGATGAGATTGGTACTTTGACTTAATCATAAGCAACCATTGAACTCCATGCCAGTGAACCTGAGAAAACTAGATGAAAGGGGAAAGTTTAGAATGACCTAAAAAACAACTAGATATTTGCATCTGAAATTCAGTGAATTATAGGTAGGAGATCAAAGTAATGAGAAAAAGATATTTATTAAGGCCTTGGAACTACAGCCCCATAGATATAAGATATTTTTATTACTATTCAATTTTTGTTTGTATAGTGATGTCAGTAGAATACAGGGCAAGAACTCTACCACAGAGCTACAACCCTGCCCTGGAATACTCATTAAATGGAAGTAAGAGGAAGCAGAAAGAAAGAATAATGAGCAGGGCATGGAGATGCACAAAGAGCCTATCACCCAGCAGATTGAAGGAGGAAGATGGCCATGGTTACAAGGTAAAAATCGTGTCTGGAAAAGAGGAGAGGGAGGGAGGGAAGGATGGAGAGAGGGAGAGAGGAGAGGAGACGAGAGGAAAAGAGAAGAGAAAGAGAAGAAAAGAGGAAGAGGAAGAAAAGAGAAGAGAAGAGAAAAGAAGAGAAGTTACTAGAGAGATGGATCAATAGTTAAAAGCACTGACTGCTTTAGAGAGCCCAGTTTCTATTCTCAGCAACTCATGGCAGCTCATAACCTCTGTAACTCTAGTTCTAGAGAACCCAATGCCGTTTTCCAACTTCAGTGGACATTGTAGGCACATGGTGCACAGACATATATACAGGCAAAACACTCATACATAAAACACAAACTTAAAAATAAAATAAATCAAGAAAAACAGAAACCTCTGAGAGTTAAGTGGTGAGAATTAGTACTAGAATAAGAGCAGCACTGTGATCACATTAGAGGGAGCAGAGAACTGTCAGGGTATACTGGCTAGTTTCGTGTGTCAACTAGACACAAGCTGGAGTTATCACAGAGAAAGGAGTTTCAGTTTAGAAAATGCCTCCATGAGATCCAGCAGTAAGGCATTGTCTCAATTAGTGATCAAGGGGGGAGGGACCCTTGTGAGAAGGACCATCTGTAGGCTGGTAGTCTTGGGCTCTATAAGAAAGCCAGCTGAGCAAGCCAGGAGAAGTAAGCAAGCCAGTAAGCAACATCCCTTCATGGCCTCTGCATCAGCTCCTGCTTCCTGACCTGCTTGAGTTCCAGTCCTGACTTCCATTAGTGATGAACAGCAGCATGGAAGTGTAAGCTGAATATACCCTTTCCTCCCCAACTTGCTTCTTGGTCATGATGTCTGTGCAGGGAATAGAAACCCTGACTAAGACAGAGGGTCTCAAAGGCTCTAGGATGTCAAGCATAGAATGCAGAGTCCTGGTGGATTTGGTCTTCTTGTAAGTAGGGTTAGTGCCATCTTGTAGCAGTATTTAAAAGCTGCTGGGAGTAGGAAGGAAACATGTCACACAGAGAGGAACACACAAGTAGGGATGGCTGTGATAACCCAGAGAAGTGGGGGTAGAAATGCTGCTGGAGAGAGAACCTTGAAAGCAGACAAGAGGCCTCTCCCTTTGAAAACAACAGGAAGCTCCAAACCAGGTAATAGGGGCAGACGTTGATAGAGTGGAGTATGGGACTTCTGCCAGATAAGAGAAGGAAATGAGGTCATTGCTGAAAGTAAGAGGGAAGGGAACATTTAGATTGAGAAATCTTTTCCCTCTCTACTTGGGATTGAAATACATCACCAGATCTATTTTCAAAAAAAAGGGGGGGGGGTGCCTAGAGAAATGGCTCATTAGTTAGGAGCACTTGCTGCTCTTTTGCTCCTAGTATCCACAAAGCAATTCCTGTATGTGACTCCAGTTCTAGGAGATCTGATGCTTCTAGGAATGCACATGGTCCATATACATTTGGTCAAACAAAACATCCATAAACATAAAATAAAAATAACATCTTTAAAATATTAGCTCAATGGGTAAAGGAGCTAGTAACCAAGCTTGACAATGTGAGTTAGGCTTCCAGGCCCATACCCATAGGGTAGGAGAGGACTGCTTCCTGCAACTTGTCCTCTGACCTCTATATTTGTTTCAGAACAGTTTTTTCTTTTCTTTGAATTTACTTTTTTAATTTATGTACGTGCACATGTGTGTATGTCTGTGTGTGTATATTTGTGTACATATACATACATGCCACAACACACATGTGAAGGTCAGAGAACAATTTGCAGGAGTTGGTTCTTTCCTCCATTGCATAGATCCTAAGGATTGAACTCAGCCCAAAGTGGAAGGACAGAATCTTTTGTCCCCACAAAGTTGTCCTCTGACCTCCACATGTGCACCGTGGCACATATCCACATACACAGATGTCTCACACACTTCACACACACACACACACACACACACAATAGATAAAAGGTTTTATAAGTACTTGTGGGCCAGGTGTGATGGTGCACACCTTTAAAACAGCACTGGGGAAGCAGAAGCATGTGCATGTCTAAAAGGTAGAGGCCAGCCTGGTCTCCATAGGAGTTCCAGGCCAAGAGTTCCATAACACAGTGACTCTGTCTCAAAAAAACCAAACCAACCAACCAAACAAACAAACAACAAAAAAAAAAACAGAAAGAGAAAGGAAGAAAGGGATAAATATTTAAGCTTAAAGTATAATAGACTGTTTCTGTGGAAATTATAAAGTGGAAAGAATTATTTGATCTTGACCTCAAATTTTTAAAAATATGTCATTATGTTATTTATAGATATTAAAAACAGTGAAAATTCCCCATTATTTATAAGAAGTATGTAGTAAAGTAAAATCCCACCAATCTTCCAATAATACACTGCCAATAGATAACTCCACAGCAGAATGAAACCACTCGTGGCCTCACCAGTCTTGACTTATTTGAGATTTGAGACAATTTTGACCAAAACTTAGTAAGTCTACCTTTTCACTATGATTAACCAAATAATAGTACAAACTATATTCATGAAGTTACTGTTTAAATTACTTTGAAGAATAAATTATGTTCTAATATCCTGAGCATATCATACTTAGTAACAATTTACATATGAATCATAAATATCTTAATTTTAAAAATTCTTAAAGTTCTCTAGCAGCTCTATTTTTGTTGTTGCTTGATTTTAAAGTAAAATTGATTCCTCAAAGATATCCTATCATTCAAATTTTAAATTAATTTTACTAGGCTCTTTCTTATGTACCCAGCCTATTATTTCATATCTGTTGCATGTAGTTTTAAAACACTACAGCCTTTTCCTGGGAAGGGCAGCACTACCAGCCCCTCCCAGCTTCCCTTTCTACCTGCCTTAAGCTCCAGAAGATGATTGCCCCACCAGCCCCCTCCTGAGACCCTTGAATCCACGGATAAAACACTCGCATAGTTAAGACCTGTATAACTTGCATTCTTGGTACAATTACTGGGTGCAGGTATCTCCTGCTGAACAATCATGTCCTTACCAATTTATTATCTCCATCTCTTCACCTGCTCTAAACTTAGTGGCTGGTCCCACCAGTCCCTGCCAACATCCTTGACCACCCACCTGTAGCAGAGGCCACTGGTCCTAGCTCTCCCCAAGACCACACATGATTGATTAATTAGAACCCCCCCCCTTGCATCTCCTTTTCCTCCTGGGACCCAGAAGTCCCACATGTACCTTCTGCCCAGCAATTGGCCCCCCAGCTTTCTTTACTGACAAATCAAGAACCAATAGGGGAACAAGACCTTAGTATCAGAACTGCCCCTTACACATATCATATGATTGGACAAAGATGATTGGATCAGATGATTGATGTCTTTTGTAGAGAATTCCTTGATATTTGATTTAACCTATAAACATTGTCTGTTATACTTTAAATCCTCTCTGCGTACTTATAAACAGCTAATATAAATGCTACATAAATAGTTGTCATCCTATGTTGTTTGGAAAGCTGAGAGCTAGTCTGTAGATGTTCAATACAGCCATAGATATTTGCTTATTCTTTTTAATTTTGTTTTGTTCATTTTTTAAAGAGTTATTTATTGTTATTTTATGTTGGTATGAGTGCTTTGCTCACATGTATGTCTGTGCACCACATGCATTCCTGGTGCCCTTCGAGGTCAGAAGAGGGTGTCAAATCTCCTAGAACTGGAGTTGTGAATGGTTGTAAGCCACCATGTGAGTGCTAGAAATAAAACCTAGGTCATTGCAAGAGCAACAAATGATCAGTGGGTTACCCCTACTCAACATTTATTTTTTTGAAAAATGTTGATCACCACTGGCAACGTACCTCAATGGTAGAACTACCTGGCATATGACGACCCTGGGTTTGGGTTGAAAGAAAATTGGAAGATTGCTATGAGTTTAAGGTCAGCCTTGGTTACAGGTCCTGTCTTAACGATAACAACAACAACCACAAAATAAACAAAAGCAAGGATGGAGAGGAATGTAGCTCAGTTGGTAGTGTTTATTGCCAAACATTCCAAAAATAGCCATGGGTTAGATTCCCCAGCACTACATAAACCAGGTATAGGCACAGACAAGCGCGTGCGTGCACACACACACACACACACACACACACACACACACACATTCAAAACCCAGAGGTAGAAGCAAAAGGATCAGAGGTAGTGGTGGTGGTGGTGGTGGTGGTTTTTCAAAAGACGATCAGAAATTTAAGGTCATCCCCAAATATACATTGATTTTGGGGTCAGGCCAGCCTGCAGTACATGAGATCATGTCTTAGGGAAAAAAGAAGAAACGAAAAATTTTGATTCTAGGTTGGTGAATTCATCAGAGGTAAGAGTCTTCAGATACAACCCAGGATAGCAAAAACTATTCTCAACAATAAAAGGATTTCTGGGGGAATCGGCCTCCCTGACTTCAAGCTATACTACAGAGCAGTAGTGATAAAAACTGCATGATATTGGTACAGTGACAGGCAGGTAGATCAATGGAATAGAATTGAACACCCAGAAATGAACCCACACACTTATAGTCACTTGATCTTTGACAAAACAGCTAAAACCATACAGCAGAAAAAGACAGCATCTTCAACAAATGGTGCTGGTTCAACTGGCAGTCTGCATGTAGAAGATTGTGAATTGATCCATTCCTATCTCCCTGTACAAAGCTCAAGTCCAAGTGGATCAAGGACCTCCACATAAAATCAGATACACTGAATCTAATAGAAGAGAAAGTGGGGGAAAGTCTCGAACACATGGGCACAGCGGAAACGTTCCTGAGCGGAACGCCAATGGCTTGTGCTCTAAGACCAAGAATCAACAGATGGGAGCTCTTAAAACTACAAAGCTTCTGTAAGGCAAAGGACACTGTAAATAGGACAAAATGGCAACCTACAGATTGGGAAAAGATCTTTACCAATCCTACATCCTAGAGAGGGCTAATAATACCCAATGTATTCAAAGAACTCAAAGCTAGACTCCAGAGATCCAAATAACCCTATCAAAAAATGGGGAAGAGAGCTAAACAGAGAATTCTCAACTGAGGAAACTCGAATGGCTGAGAAGCACCTAAAGAAATGTTCAACATCCTTAGTCATCAGGGAAATGCAAATCAAAACAACCCTGAGATTCCACATTACACCAGTCAGAATGGCTAAGATCAAAAACTCAGGTGACAGCAGATGCTGTTGAGGATGTGGAGAAAGTGGAACACTCCTCCATTGCTGGTGGGAATGCAAGCTGATAGAACTTCTCTGGAAATCAGTTTGGCAGACCCTCAGAAAAATGAACATAGTACTACCTGAGGACCCAGCTATTCCACTCCTGGGCATATACCCAGAAGATGCTCCAACATGTAATAAAGACACATGCTCCACTATGTTCATAGCAGCCATATTTATAATAGCCAGAAACTGGAAACAACCCAGATGTCCCTTCATGGAGGATACAGAAAATGTGGTACATTTATACAATGGAATACTACTCAGCTATTAAAAACAATGACTTCATAAAATTCGCAGACAAATGGATGGAACTTGAAAATATCATCCTGCCGGGCAGTGGTGGCGCACGCCTTTAGTCCCAGCACTTGGGAGGAAGAAGCAGGTGGATTTCTGAGTTCAAGGTCAGCCTGGTCTACAGAGTGAGTTCCAGGACAGCCAGAGCTATAGAGAGAAACCCTGTCTTGAAAAAAACAAAAAAAGAAAAAAGAAAAAAAAAAAGAAAAAGAAAAAAGAAAATATCATCCTGAGCGAGGTAACACAGTCACAAAAGAATGAACATGGTATGTACTCACTGTTAAGTGGTTATTAGCCCAAAAGTTTGAAATACCCAAGAGTCTCTCCACAGCAACAGTAGGGTTGAGTGTGAAGTCCCAGATGGAAGAGTTTGAGAAGGAACTGAAGGAGCTGAGGGAGTTTGCAGCCCCAGGAAGGGAGCAACATTAGTAATTCGCCTGACCCCTTGATGCTCCAGGAGACTGGATAACTAACCAAAGAATACACATGGAGGGACCCATGGTGCTGGCCACATATGTGACCATGGAGGGTCTTGTTAGCCATCAGGGGGAGGAGAGGCCATTGGGCTGGAGGGTGTTAGATGCCCCAATATAGGAGAATGTCAAAGAGGGAAACCAAGAGCGGGTGGGTGGGCGGGTGTGGTAATAGCCCCATAGAGGTAGGGGGATGGGGGAGGGAATCAGGATCTGGAAAGCAGGAAACATTTGAAATGTAAATAAAGTATCAAGAAAAAAAAAAGAAAGTGAGATCTAAAAGTGCACCATATACACATTTTAAGAGATTCTATTAAAATGTAGAAATTTTAAAATTAAAAAAAAAAAAAAACAAAAACAAAAACAAAGGACTGGCTTACTATATAGTCCAAAACATGTCTGGATTTTCAATGATCACATTTTCTGTGTGTTTATTCTGTATTCATACAGTGCTTATCTATTTTTCATGTTAGAGTTTTTGATCTACAAAAGGTTTTGGAAGGTCACCCAAATGTGGATTTGTAAGTAGGAATACTTATGCCTAGCCTTGAGAGCACTGCCCTGCAGAGAAGAGGTACTTCAGAGGGCAGGACCCAGAGACAAATTCTACTGAATACCAGAAATGACAAAACCAAATGGAAGGGGAAGTCAAAGTAAATCCTTCCACATCCATGTTACTGCAAAAGACACACATTGAAAGCAAAGTCAAACTCTATAAGCCTGGTGTGCATCCGTCATTAGCGTACAGAGTCCAAGTGTGATACAGCTGAGACCTCACAGAACAACAATCATGAACATTTTGTTCATGAACAATAGAACAAATTTTCTTACTGTCTGCCCTGTGAATTCCCTATCATAGCACAAAGTTGTGGTCAGAGATAGCAAAGGAGACGCCTACATTTCCAACCTGACAACCTTAAGGATCCATGTCTTTTTTCACTAGCCCATGCCTTCCCATTGAACTTAAACAAAGGCTCTCACACCAGTCCTAATAAGTAGTCCTGCAGTGGGCTAGAAAAGCTATTTCACATGGCTCCTCACGTAGAATAAAGTATAGACAGCTCTCTACATCTATAGTTCCTATCTCTTGGGGGTCAACCAGCCACAGAGCAAAAGTATTCAGAAAAAGATTTCCAGAAATCAAAACTTGAGTTAGCCATGAAGAATACCAAATTTGTAGGAATGAAATGATGTACAGGAGTCATAAATTAGGCAGACTTTAAAATAGGGGATGGCTTGGGATGCAGTGTAGTTGCTAGATAGTTTGCCTAGCTTGTATGCACAAAACCCTGGGTTTGAACTCCAGAAAACACATAAATCTATCAGTCACAGCAGCGCACACTTGCCATGCCAGCACTCAAGAGGCAGAAGCAAGAGCATCATTCTGACACTTCACAGTCCTTGACTACTGTGGTGGTCTGAATGAGAAATGTTCAAGCATTTGTGTCCCCTCCAGGCCATATACCCTTGGTCCTCAATGGTTTGGGGGAGACTCTTAGGGGCCTTACTGAAGCGGAGAAATCTCTAGAGGTGAGCTTTGCAAAGTTCAGTCCCTCTGCTTTCCTGTGTGTGGATGGAGGTATGGGTTCTCTCTCAATTTCCTACTCTGGCCATCTGCTGCCATGCTTTCCTCGATATATATACTCCCACTCTGGAACTGTAAGCCAAAATAAATCTTTCTTCTATAAGATTCATTTGGTCTTGGTATTTATTACAGCAATAGAAAAGTAACTAGTAAAACTACATAGCAAATGTCCAGCTTATCCAAATGAGACTCTATATAAAAAAATAAACAAACAAAATCCAGAATGATAGAGAGAGAAACAAAGGAAGAAGGAACAAGAAAATATAGATGTTAACAGTGCACTCATAAAATGCCGAGGCAGAAGGATTGCAAATTCAAGGCCAGATTGGTGTACACAGTAAGGTTCTGTGCCAAACAAACCAACCAACAAATAAAAAGACAGGGATTGTAAGTGTTCATAGAAATCCTCAAAGCCAGTCTTCCCCAGATATCCAGGAGTGACTTAACTGACTTTTAAGACAACCAGTGAGCTGTCCTTCAAATCTTGCTTTCTCAAGTTTGTTTTAAAACCAAAGAAATTGAAGTGTTAATTGACCCAGAGTAAGAGAAAAGAAAAGAAAAACACCAGCTTCCAAAGACCCAGAGACAATCTCTTTCTTTATCCAAAAAGTCTTTTACACAGTTCCCAAACATAATCACATCTCAGAGTTTGGAGACAGCAAGCACCTGGTGTCCATGCCAACCCTCTTGGTACCTTTGTAAGAGCTGTCACATTTTAGTGAGCTTGCTTGACTATACATTGGCCATGACTATACATATTGATGCAAAAATACTCAATAAAATTCTTGCAAACCGAATCCAAGAACACATCAAAACGATCATTCACCATGATCAAGTAGGCTTCATCCCAGGGATGCAGGGATGTTTCAATACCCGGAAAGCCATCAATGTAATCCACTACATAAAAAAAACTGAAAGAAAAAAACCACATGGTCATTTCGTTAGATGCTGAAACAGCATTTGACAAAGTTCAACATCCCTTCTTGATAAATGTCTTGGAAAGATCAGGAATTCAAGGAGCATACTTAAACATAGTAAAAGCAATATACAGCAAACCAGTGGCCAACATCAAACTAAATGGAGAGAAACTTGAGGCAATTCCACTAAAATCAGGGACTAGACAAGGCTGCCCTCTCTCTCCCTACCTATTCAATATAGTACTTGAAGTTCTAGCTAGAGCAATCAGACAACAAAAGGAGGTCAAAGGGATACAAATTGGAAAGGAAGAAATCAAAATATCACTATTTGCAGATGATATGATGGTATACTTAAGTGACCTGAAAAACTCCACCAGAGATCTGATACAGCTGATAAACAACTTCAGCAAAGTGGCTGGATACAAAATTAACTCAAGCAAATCAGTAGCCTTCCTATACTCGAAGGATAAACAGGCTGAGAAAGAAATTAGGGAAATAACACCTTTCACAATTGTCACAAACAATATAAAATATCTTGGTGTGACTCTAACCAAAAAAAGTGAAAGATCTATATGACAAGAACTTCAAGTCTCTGAAGAAAGAAATCGAAGAAGACCTCAGAAGATGGAAAGATCTCCCATGCTCATGGATCAGCAGGATTAATATAGTTAAAATGGCCATCCTGCCGAAAGCAATCTACAGATTCAATGCAATCCCCATCAAAATCCCAACTCAATTCTTCATAGACCTAGAAGAGCAATTCTCAAATTCATATAGAATAACAAAAAGCACAAGATAGCAAAAACTATTCTCAACAACAAAAGAACTTCTGGAGGAATCAGCATCCCTGACTTCAAGCTGTACTACAGAGCAGTAGTGATAAAAACTGCATGGTATTGGTACAGTGACAGGCAGGTAGATCAATGGAATAGAATTGAAGACCCAGAAATGAACCCACATACTTATGGTCACTTGATCTTTGACAAAAGAGCTAAAACCATACAGTGGAAAAAAGACAGCATCTTCAACAAATGGTGCTGGTTCAACTGGCAGTCTACATGTAGAAGATTGTGAATTGATCCATTCCTATCTCCCTGTACAAAGCTCAAGTCCAAGTGGATCAAGGACCTTCACATAAAACCAGATACACTGAATCTAGTAGAAGAGAAAGTGGGGAAGAGTCTTTAAAACTTGGGCACAGGGGAAATGTTCTTGAACAGAACGCCAATGGCTTGTGTTCTAAGATCAAGAATTGACAGATGGGACCTCGTAAAATTACAAAGCTTCTGTAAGGCAAAGGACACTGTAAATAGGACAAAATGGCAACCTACAGATTGGGAAAAGATCTTTACCAATCCTACATTGGATAGAGGGCTAAGATCCAATGTATACAAAGAACTCAAAGCTAGACTCCAGAGATCCAAATAACCCTATCAAAAAATGGGGAAGAGAGCTAAACAGAGAATTCTCAACTGAGGAAACTCGAATGGCTGAGAAGCACCTAAAGAAATGTTCAACATCCTTAGTCATCAGGGAAATGCAAATCAAAACAATTCTGATATTTCACCTCACACCAGTCAGAATGGCTAAGATCAAAAACTCAGGTGACAGCAGATGTTGGTGAGGATGTGGAGAAAGAGGAACACTCCTCCATTGCTGGTAGGAATGCAAGTTGATACAACCTCTCTGGAAATCAGTTTGGCAGACCCTCAGAAAAATGAACATAATACTATCTGAGGACCCAGCTATTCCACTCCTGGGCATATACCCAGAAGATGCTCCAACATGTAATAAAGACACATGTTCCACTATGTTCATAGCAGCCATATTTATAATAGCCAGAAGCTGGAAACAATCCAGATGTCCCTCCACAGAGGAATGGATACAGAAAATGTGGTACATTTACACAATGGAATACTACTCAGCAATTAAAAACAATGACTTCATGAAATCGCAGTCAAATGGATGGATCTTGAAAATATCATCCTGAGCAAGGTAATGCAGTCATAAAAGAATGAACATGGTATGTACTCACTGTTATTAGCCCAAAAGTTTGAAATACCCAAGAGTCACTTCGCAGCAACAGTGGGGCTGAGTGTGAGGTCCCAGATGGAGGACTTGGAGAATGGACTGAAGGAGCTGAGGGAGTGTGCAGCCCCAGGGAGGCAGCAACAGTGACAACTGGCCTGACCCCCCGATACTCCTGGAGACTCATCTACCAGCCAAAGAATACACATGGAGGGTCCCATATTGCTGGCCACATATGTGGCAGGGGAGGGTCTTGTTGGCCATCAGGGGGAGGAGAGGCCCTTGGGCCTGAGGGTGTTAGATGCCCCAGTATAGGAGAATGACAAGGAGGGAAGATGAGAGTGGGTGGGTGGGTGGGTGGGTTGGAGAATATCCCCATTGTGGCAGGGGGAGGGCGGAGGGAATGGGGAGCTTCCAAAGGGGAGATCTGGAAAGGGGGAAACATTTGAAAAGTAAATAAAATATGAAAAAAAATAAAATAAGGAAAAGTTAAAAAAAAAAAAAAAAAAAAAGATAGGGTGTCTTGCTGAACCAGAACCTTGTTATCTCAGGTGACCATGTTAGCTCACAGGCGATTCCACTCAGCTCCTCCCAGGGACCTAGCAACAGCTTACATCATCACCTGCCACTACCACCAGGGAGCCATGTGTGGGCTACCTATGGAAGGACTGCCAGCCACCCCAGCTAGTTCTCTCTGTTCCCAGCATCCTCTCTCTTCTCCTTTCTGTCTTTCTCTGTGCCTGCCCCTCCTTCTATGCCCTCACGGCTCTGACCCCCCACCATCACCCCCCATCTGTCTGCCTGTCTTCATGTCCACTGTCTACTTCTACCCCTTTTCCAGGTCCTCAATATTCTCCCTTCCCCCAGTAAGCCCCCTTTATACCAGATCTGTTGCATGGTGTAATTACTCAGGGGCACACCTTGGCATGGGCCCACCAGGTATCCCCTTGAAACACTATATTTCATAACAGACTGGTTGGCCAATGAGTCTCCACAGCACTAAGATCTGCCCGTTTCTACTCTACCCCTGTGATGGTTTGTATAGACTTAGCCCAGGGAGTGGCACTATTAGGAGGTGTGGCCTCATTGGAGTAGGTGTGTCACTGTGGGTGTGGGCTTTAAGACCCTCATCCTAGCTGCCTGGAATCCAGTATTCTGCTAGCAGCCTTCAGATGAAGATGCAGACCTCTCAGCTCCTCCTGCAGCATGTTTGCTTGGATGCTGCCACATTCCTGTCCTTGATGATAATGGACTGAACCTCTGAACCTGTAAGCCATCCCCAATTAAATGGCCTTATAAGAGTTGCCTTGGTCATGGTGTCTGTTCATAGCAGTAAAACCCTAACTAAGACAACCCCTAACACCCCAAGCTCTGTTTACAAAGCATGTTCCTCACCTGGCCTTTATGTGGGTGCTGAGGATCTGAAACCAAGTCCTT
>JADRCH010000086.1:153377-164512 GCA_019843965.1 Rhynchomys soricoides
TGAACTTTGATTAAAGTTAACAGCCCCCAGCTGTTCTGGCTCCATAGATGTTGTAGCATTTTCTCCGTCTGGAGCCAACACACTTCTGTGTTTCTTTCTGAGAAAAGAAATGGGGCTTTAATATGGGAATGCAGCCACACAGGGCCATAATTCTCCATTCATGCCCCAGTAGAGCAGACTGGACCCTGACCCTCCCTCCCTCTTCCACATAGCAGCAGGTTTCTGGTCCATACCGTGTGTTACCCTGATTTCCCTTAGGGTGAGTCACTAAGTAGGACAGTAGTAGAACTGAAGAGGACACCAAGAATTACAAAGGAACACAAAACACATGGACTAGAAACTATTGGAAAATAAATATTGGGATGACTGTGTGTTTTGAAATCAGTAGACATGTGAAAGGTTTTGAGAAGGTCCCTTGTAGTCCAGGCTGACCTCACACTTGCTGTATAGCAGAATGCATACTTGATCCCCAGTCTCCCAAGTGCTGGGGTTACAGGTATGTGCCAGCCTGCCTGGCTGAGAAAACATGGTGTAGTAGTACATGCCTGTAATTCTAACAGTTTCAAAGGTTGAGGCAGGAGGATCACATGTTCACCTTAGTGAGACCTTGACTGTGAGTATAAAATCTTAAGAGGTATAGGGATACCTTTTTAAGGTGTTAGAGCCATAGCAGCTAGCAACATGAAGACCTGGGTTCATTCCCTCATACTACAGAATAAAATCATTAAGCAAACAAAAATTAAGGTTACAGAATTAAAAAGGTGACACAGAAAATATTCAGTTAATTTTATGACCACATTACTAGTTAAGAGGGTGGGGAGCTGGTGCAAAAATAAAAATTAGCACATTTTGAAAAGAATTTTAATCTATGGGGTTAAATTACACCCTGGAATTGCCAACTGGTGACTCAGAGTCTCCTCATGTAATGAACTGAGAAATGTCCAGAGAGCATAAACAGAAAGGAGGAAAAGAGTGAAGACAGTACAGACAGAAAATTGGGCACATGTTGAGCTGAGAAACCTTGAAGTTCCTGAGACTGGCATGGTGGCACACACCCTTTATCCCAACAGTTGGAAGGTGGGGGCAGAAGGAGCAAGAGTTCAAGGTCATCCTCAGCTACAAACTGAATTTCAGGCCAGCTCCGTAAGATCCTATCTCAAAACAAACAAGCAAACCAATCAACAAAAGGAAAAGAAAGATGATCCTGCTGTGGAGTTTTGGGGTTGTGTTTCTTTAAAAAAAAAAAAAAATGAAGCCTTCTTCCCCAAGGCTGGAGTAGAAAACTGCCTTTAATTCCACAGATGTAGAAGGTAAGATGTGAGTACATTGAATCCTTAGTCAAGTGAATGAGCTGGATCTGAAGTTAGAATAGTCTGAGTTTTATATCAGGCTAGTGTCTGGGGATAGGATCTTACATTAGGTTGAGGAGACGTCTCATCTTCTGTGTCTGGAAAGAGCATCCTGCAGCTTGGGAACCCTAACATGGGTCTAGCATCCCTATCCAGGCCTCCCACTGGGGAGGGCTGGGTATTTTTACAGGTTCTAGAACTCTGACCAAATTCTTAAAAAAGTAAATAGGTTTTCAGTGTAGTCTCTGCATGCAACAGAGCCACAGAGCCTGTTTCCTTAGGCATTTGTAGGATTGAAAAAAGAAACTGGATACTATAGAGAGTTATATTATTGTCTTATTTTAGAAATGTCTTATTTATACAAATAAAATAAAAACAACTTGAATTTCATACAGATGAGCTAGGGGTTATTCTCAAATAATTTCCAAGTAGGCTTTTTCAAAAGTTATTCATTCATAGTTACTCAGCAACATTCACTGTGCAAGGTCAAGGTTATTTATATCATAATACTGGTTATTTTTCAGATTCCTCACAAATTACAGGAAGGCAGAAAATGTTTGGTCTAGAATATACTGTAGCAATTTTTTTCTTGTACAGTTATCCCTTGTTCATTTAGAGACTCATTATTGCATTTTAGTCTCAAGTAGGTCTATTTTCTTTTAGACTGTCAGTATGTTAAAATTGTTCTGTTCTGAAAATTCTAAAGATGTCTAAAAATGATGACAGAGTGAAGCCTGACAATTTTGCCACTGATTTGTTACACAAAAAAAGCCTCAACAAGAGGAAACTTTAAAGAGATAATTAAGTGAGCATCCTCAGGTTTTAATCAGGCTTGTGGGTCAGCATCTCTTGGCCTCACTTTGCAGAGCTAATTTGTATAACTTTGGTTACAGCTTGACAGATGGCCTTTTCTGAGCCATGAGACAGGCCTGTGTGTGTGTGTGTATGTGTGTGTGTGTGTCACTGTGTAGCCCAAGCTGACCTCACATTTGTGGACCTTTCTGCCTTAGTCTCGCATTTGCCGGGATTACAGAGATACTTTGTTACAGAAGTCCTCTCTGTTTTTACTTTCTATGCGTACTGCTATTTACTCTAATGATACCTTTTATTTATTTACCAATCTCTTCTTTCTTTCTTTGTTTCTTTCTTTCTTTGTTTCTTTCTTTCTTTCGTTTTGTTTTTGCAGTCAGGGTATTTTGTATAGTCTTGGCTAACCTAGAGCTAGCTCTGTAGGCCTTGAACTAACAGAGATCGGCCTGCCTTTGCCTCCTAAGGGCCACCACCTGACTATCTACTTCCATTAAAAAAAAAAAAAAAAGTCATGCTTTCCCTAAGAAAGAGCTAGAGATATAACTCAGTGGTAGAGAACTTGTCTCATCATTGTTTGCTATGTCCTAGGGTTCAGTTTCTAGCACCACCAAACAGTAATTACAGAAACAAAATAAACCTCTCCATGGCTCTGGAATCCCTCATTATCCTACTTAGTATCATGCTGAATGTCATAGATGTTCTCTGTCCCCCACAACCCACTTGGCACCTGTCTATGTTGGGTGATCAATAGACCAACTTGGTCTCATTAATTGCTTGCTGTGTTGTTTTTGGATGGTGGCCTGGTTTAGTAATACATGTCCACATTGCAATGATGAAGGAGCAAGAACTTATGAGCTTATAGGCATAAGCTTATGGCTTAGCTTATGAAGAGCAATGTTGCATGCAGCTTTTGCTACCTTGCTAAGCTCCAGCCCCAGAGAATATTGGATCTGAGGATGAAAAACACAGACCCACACATTGCTTAATTTCAACCCACCTTCTTGGCTCAACTGCTGGGCGCCTCCAATCTACCCTGGCGTACCCTTCCCAATAGTCTTAGTTCATCACCTCTCAACCTACTCTACCTTCAGTCCCAGTTTAACACCGCAAGATCTCACATGGCTGGTTGGCGTTTCTCCCTCCAAAGCTGAAAACTTATTCTCCTCTCTCCTGCATCTGCTAGCTTGCCTGCCGGGACCCAGAAGTCCTACCTATTCCACCCAGCTTGTTGGCCGCTAGCATCTTTATTGATGGATCAAGAACCAATTGGGGAACAGAACCTCAGCATCAGAACCAACCCCTACAGAGCAAGGGCAAATTTAAGGGTTATAGTGAGTAACTGTGGGCAGCTGGAATTATTTCCTGTTTGTGTTTAACAAACCAAACTTGGACGAAATTGCTGGGGCTGAGGGTGGTTGGGAGCAATGTTATTAATGACTATGAAAAATATCTGAAAAATCACAAACTAAAATAATAGCAAAATGAAAGTAGCTTACTATGAAGTACAAGAGGGTTGGTAAAAAAATTAGTGAAAATAGTCCAAAGGAACCACTAAAGAGGGGTACAATTGAAGACAGCATGAAGAATGTCCCTGAATTATTTCGTTTATCCACAACTTCATGGGTGTCTTACAGTTATAGTTTCAAATAGGCCTGGCTTTTCCTCCCTCTTGAAAAATAATTATGAGCCAGGCGGTGGTGACATACACCTTTCATCCCAGCACTCAAGAGGCAGAAGGCAGGCAGATCTCTGTGAGTTCAAAGCCATGCTAATGGTCTACAGGCTAGTTCCAGGACAGCCAGGGCAACACAGAGAAACCTGTCCCAAAAACCAAACAAACAAAACAAAATTCTAAAAAAATAAAAATAATTATGGACTGAACTATTATTACTCTTACTTTTATTTTAAGAGCTGAGGTCTTTGCTATATTGCTCAGACTAACTTTTGAACTCCTGGGTTTTGAACTCCCAGACTCAGCCTTTAAATGTAGCCAGGACTGTAGGTGTGTGTCATCCACCACACACCTCTCCGCAAGATCCTTTAACAGGTTACCTCAAGCTGCCTAAGAAATAGGTACTCCTCTCCTTTGAGGCCACCCTCTAAAGGGATAAGCTTCAACTTTGAGCTGCTTTTAGTTAGATAAGAGGCTTACAAAGGCTTACAGAAATGAAATGTCTGGTTTGTTTCATCTCTTTATTTGGGGATAGAGTCTTGCTATGGGCCTCAAACTTGTGATCTTCCTGTACCGGACTCCATAGTGATGGAATTAGAAGTGTGTGTCTTCTACCACATCTGGCTTCACATACTGAGAACGTATAGAGCAGAGGGTGGAAACATGACTCAACAGTTAAGAGTACATGTCCCACTTGCCCAGGGTTTGGATCCCAGCACCCAAGTAGTTGCTCTCAACCAGGGGTCCATCATCTTCTGGCCTTTCTGAGCATTGCATGCATATGGTGCACAGACATGCATCCAGGCAAAACCCTGTTACATAAAATTAATAACTCTTTACAAATAAGTAAAAAAAAGCATAAAGGACCGACCACTTAGACTTCTGGAAGACCACTACAAATATATGCTGGAAAGAAATATTAATTGTGAGCCCTTGGTAAATTTCCACTTTCACTGCAAAAAAACCCATGGACTCTCTCTTCCTCTGTGTTTGTATGTATGTGTATGAGTGTCTCTGTATGAGTCTGGGTGTCTGGGTGTGTCCTGGTGTGTGTGTATGTGCATGTCGGGTGTCTATGTGTCTGTGTCTGGGAGGGATGTATGTGTGTCTGGGTGTCTCTGTGTGTGTGTGTGTGTTTGTCTGGTAAGGGTTTATGTATGTATGTACATATGTCTGAGTGTGTGTGTTTGGGGGTGGGGGGGGTTGGCTCTAAGCCCTCTCTTATACTAAGCCCTGCCTGCCTTTAGCCACACTCCCAATCCATGCAGAGAGCTCTTCCAGATTTTGCCAAGAGGACACTGAGCTGTCTTTGTAAATTGCTCAAAATGAACACTCGGGTGTCTCCTCCTTTGGCTGTTGGGCTGTTTTTTCTCATCTGGGATTCTTCCTAGAAGCTTGGATTAATTTTTGAATTTGTAAAGGGTGTTCTGTGTCATGTGCCCCCTTGCCCTACCCCTTCCTGGGGAAGAATGACACCTGGAGTGTTTAGCTGGGCAGTAATGGGAATGTCAGGAATCCAGGAATGTCCTCATTTCCGGTGGGGAGCTTCTAATTGAGCCCAGCATGAGGCTGTCCTTTAAGCTGCACCTTTCCCAAACATCTCTGCGTAGAGACCGCACAAGAAAAAAGGCTAAGCCTGTGGGAGACAAGGGCAGGGAAACAGGGTTTGACTTGGTGCCCTTTGAAGGGCTCCTTTGAAATGTTCAAAGCCTTTTGCAACACTTGGTGGGAGGGGTTATTGATTCATGTTCCTGATTTTATAAGAATTTGGTGTCAGATGGCATGTGGAGAGATGGATACCAAATAAATAGGTTCTCAGGCGAGATTCTCACGCAAGGGGATGGCTCATCTGGACCCCAAATAGGTTCTCAGGCGAGATTCTCACGCAAGGGGATGGCTCATCTGGACACCAAATAGGTTCTCAGGCGAAATTCTCCTGCAAGGGGATGGCTCATCTGGACACCAAATAGGTTCTCAGGCAAAATTCTCCTGCAAGGGGATGGCCCATCTGACCCATTTTGCTCCCAAGCAGGCAGGTGTGGTTCCTAATACTAAAGGGAGAGTTTCCTGACTGTTGCCTTTTTTCAGATAATTTAGGGGAGATTTCATATGTTTTGTACCATTAATGGTACCACAGCCCCATTTGCCAACAGTATCTCCGCCCCCCCCAGAGGATTCTTTGGTAGAGCTAGTCCCTGCCTAGCCTTTTCTTTTACAAGTAAATGCTAATCGATGCATTTCCCTGTGAAAGACATGTTAAGACACAGATTTTCTTTTTCTTTTCTCTGCCTTTCTTTTTTAAACCATTTTTATATTAAAGAAAGGGCTACATAGCCTTTCTAGAATGTCTTTTGTGTGCTCAGCAATTTCAACTTTTTCATTCATTTAATTTTTTCCATTATTATCCAAAATCTCATTTATAAATCCCAGGGATTTATAAATGAGAAACCGAGGCTTGTGGGTTAAGTGATTCCGCGGGGCCCAAGTTGTAGCTCAGCACTAGAGCATGGGAACTTAGCATGAGGGAGAGCCTAGGTTCAATTTCTAGTACAAAGAATCCCAAAAGGAGAGGGAGCATCTGACTTCAGAACCCTGTGTTCCTTCATAGAGCACCTCAAGATTCTGGGGGTGAGTAATAATGTTCAGGTGGACTCCACCACCCTTTACACCTGGCTTTACATGTGGTAGTCTCTGTCATTGTATATGGAGTAATGGGCCCTGAGATTTCCAACCATTTTCAGGCCTCACACCACAACCCCTGGTTTTGTTCACTGATGAATCCCAGGGAAGTGTGGAAGAAGAGGAGGAATAATTGTTTTTCCAACAATTAAGTTGAAGTCAAACATGGTTTGTTTTTATTTGGGGAAGTATTAGAGGGAAAACATCTTCTCAGTTGCTCTACTACCAAGAGAGCATGAGGATAACAGGCTGTTTCCAGCAATTGTCTGTGGAGTTCAGGGTGGGAAAGAGTTCTTCAGTAGGCAGTGACTCTAAGCAAATAGAAAGAGATGAGCCCTGGAACTTCCCTTAAAGGGTTTGAGCTGATTGGAGGTCTCCTGAGGAGAGAACTGCCTTAGGCTGTAGACCATGTAGCCTTCAGTGAAGTTATGAACTAGAGTGACTCTCTTTCTCTATCACTTTGCCTCTGGTGTCCTTGGGGTCCGGAGGCCAGACTTAAGAGCAGATCACCCTTCTTATGCTGGCTTTGCCCCTTACCTGCAAGTTATCATCTACCCTCAGCCTTACTTTGTTCATCTGTGAAATGGAAATGACATGAGTACCTTATGTGGCTAGCATGACAATGAGAACACCTACCCATGATACATGTGATAGATCTTCAGTAGACTGTGGCTATCCATAAAGCTGCCACTGCTCTGAACGCTCTTGCCTGCTGCTTTGATCCCTGCTTTGAAATGGTTGTTCTTATCTCTTCCATCAAAACCTCATTGTCCTAACTCCTCGTTCTCTACCCTGCATTATGGCCGTGCTTTGTTCATAGGTAATTAAAGATGTTTGTTTCATAGCAGGGTTTTTTAAATTTAATTTTTTTTTTTAGTTTAAAAACTTGGTGGAGACGTAAAATACTGTGAAACTGATCTCTTGTCCTGAGTCATCACTGCAATGCTTTTGAAGGAAGGGAGTGTGCTAACAAATCTGAGCAGCTTCCATGGAGCCTTGGAAAGCATCTTGGCTAAGGCTTAACACAGAAGATAGAATCTGACTGTTTGCAGTTTCTAGCTTACCAGGAAGCAGCAGGCTAGCCTTGGACAAGTTAGCCCCTCCCCTGACTGTGGCATCTATGGTGGTGCTTAGAGCAGTGTTTTGTGTTAGAAAGAGATATGGCAGTGGTCACAAGATCACTGTAGCAGTTCTAGTGGGTGAAAGTCACTGCTTCTGTGCTACCTTATGGAGAGCAGAGGGGTTCTCTTGGACAGGGCTGAGGATGCTTCCCTGATCTGTAGAGTGACTAATCTGTGGCGGAGGGATTAATATTATAACTGTAACATGAAATATGATCATATTTAGAATTTAATGCCTGTAATGACCATTATAGGACAGTTCCAGTATACGCAGGTATCTTACAATTTTTCATACCTGTAAAATTATCTTTGTTTGTTTTTGAGACTGGATTGCATGAAGTGTAAGGTAGCTGAAAATGACCTTGAATTCCTGATTCTCCTGCCTCTATCTCCTTAGCACTAAAGTCACAGAGGTGTACCACAATGCCCAGCAAAAGACATGTTTCATATAGTGCACTTAAAAATTCACTTTATTCACAAAGTAATTATAAATTGACTTGGAAATTGTAATTTTTCTAGAAATGGTGCTAGATGGTGTCAAACCCTCAAAACAGAAGTGTTGGATTAGTAAGAAGAGAAAGTCCAAAACCAGGGCCAGGGGATGGAGGAGCAAATCATTGAATCTGCATTATTTTGTTTTCAGGAACTTAATATTGTCTGTTCTTTTAAACAGATTTTTAAAGGAGTGTGTGTGTGTGTGTGTGTGTGTGTGTGTTTTGTGAAAAGGAACTAAAAGAGAAAGTCCTAAGGATCAGTGGCTACAGTTCTTGCCACATGAACTATTGTGAAACTGTTCTGTTCTGCGTCATCACTTTCTGCTCCTGCCAGCGCTTCACTTTTATCCTTTTATAGTTTTGCCTACTGGCATTTGGCCCTGGTTGATACAAGCTTCTCATTTTTTACTTGAATAGTTATTTTCCATGAGTCAGTTTTGGTGGGAAGATCAATTCTTTCATGTGCTGTAGAGGGTGAAAGATTGTGGACTTGTCAGGAAAGTGAGAAAGATTCAGGCGTCTGTAAAAGTTCGGACAGAAACTCTGGCCACATTGGTGCCTACAGAGTTTAGGGATGTGTTATAGTCTCTAATATTTGAGATAGTCATTCTAAGCTGTCCTCTTTGTTCAAAACATGTTTATTTGTATTGACTTTTATATCTGGTAAAATCGCTCAGTGGTAAAAGCACTTACTTGACAGCTAGCCTGGTGATCTGAGTTTTATCCCTAGGATCTAACATGATGGAAATACAGAGAACCCACAAGGTGTGCACTGATCTCCACATGGATGCCATATCATGCACTCCCCACAAACACAAGAAAGGTTTAATTTTTTTAAATTAAAAATTAATGGCTTTTGAGGGAGACGGAAGCACACTGTGCTGCGAGGCTGCACTGGCAGCTTCCAGAGCAGCAAGGTCAACATAAGCTACTGCTGTGTGAAGACCAGTGGGGACATGACTGACCAATCAGAATCCGAAGTGACGAGGCGGAGAGGAACCAAGCGAGGGAGGATGGTCTCGAGGAGGAGACATTAACTGTAGGAAATCCCCAAACAGGCCAGAGGGAGGAAGGTTGAAACTGGGAACAACATCAGTAACACCGGGCCCCGTATACCTCATATCTGTGAGTTCTGGACCCCAGTTCAACCAGAATGGATAGAAACATGTTGGGAAGAAATAACATCTGTTCTGAGCTCACACAGATGAGCCGTTCTCTAAACCATACGGGCATTTATCATATTAAGTATCACAAATGATCCTAGGGATGGTTCATATTGTGAGGAAGGGCTGTAATGTGAACACTTTTCGGTTTTGTATGAGTGACTTGAACATCTGTAGACTGTATCTTCAGGGTGCCATGGAAGCTATGCCCCCTGTGATCATGGAGGAACGACCAGCCTGACTTCAAGGGAAAATAGACTGGGGTCTGTATATAGAAGGTACGCACACGCACGCGCGCGCGCGCGCACACACACACACACACACACACACACACACACACACACCATTCTCCTGGCTAACATCATATGATAACATGAAATGTTGCACTTATTAGGGACCAATTGTGTACAAGGTGTTGTGTGGAGTTCAGAATAGTAAGTTCTGAAAGATAGTCCAACCAAGTCCAGAGAGCCCGGGTTACTCACATGAAGCAAGTTAGTTAGCTAGTGGAGTTCTGGAATGAAGATGAGTTCAGACAAGAGGAAATCAGAAAAGGGAAAGGAGAGGCTATAGTAGCCCAGCTGTTGGTACAGCCCATGGAGGCAGGAGTTAGCTTGGGCTGCATGCAGGGGTGGAGTCAAAGACTCCAAATAGGGGGCAGTATGGGACCCAGAAAATGGATGAAAGAATTTTGATTCCATTACATACAATAAGATGACTGACCCCTGAAAAGATTTTTAGAGAATGGTCTGTGACATTAGATGTGTGGTGACTCTACTGTCCAGAAATGGGAGTAGCAGTGGGTAAAAATGGGAGCTTATGGGCAGAGAGCACTGTATGAATGAGTGGATAAGCTGATGATGGACATGTGGAGGCAGGAACGAAAGGAGTATAGTGAAAGACTTGAGGATGGGTGTCTTAATCAGAAAAGAGATTAATGTTGTGCATAGTTCTGTAAGTCTAAGGTTGATAGCTTCCCTGCTTGTAGAGTTTAGAGGTGGCATAGGTTATCTATTATATAGGTAGAACATGCATGTGTGTGCCTACCCCTTCTGGTCCTTTTTAAACTTCCAGGAGTCAATCCTTCCCTGCCCTGCTTTTGCTCCCTGCCATGAGATTAACTACCTCTAATTAGCTCCTAGGACACTCTAATCACCAGTCAGATGATTTCTTCCATCATCATACCTCATCACAGGAATTCTAAGAGAGATTCTTCAACCATATGTAAACATTTTGCAAATTGCATCCCGCCTGTGCTTTCCAGGCATACAGCCTCTTCCCCCCTTCAAGCTCTCTTAGTGAGGAAAGATGTCTGGTTTTACATAGAAATCTATCCATGAGAGAGTGCCAAGTTCTGTGCATGCTGACTCTCACAAGTGGGCATTTGTGCACATGGAAGACTTGTGATGGGGCAATGTTTAACTTCAAATGCTACAGGACAAATGCCTTGTCAGCTTTATAGCAGGTTGATTGACAGATAAAACCTGTTGGCACCCTTCAGATAGTTTTTGTTTGGTTGGTTTTGATATATAGGGTCTTACATAGTACGAGCAGGCTTCAATCTTACTGTGGAGCTCAGTCTGGGATTACAGGCTTATGCCACCACTCACAGCTTGGAATCCTTCAAATACTAGGACAAGGAGAAGTTTTTCTACCCATTAAGAAGAGTTGCTCTGTCCTGAATCAGTCAGAATACCTCCTTAGAGTGTAGGAGATTCCCAGGTGTGGTGGCAAACAGTGTGGAAACTGAGTTACTTCATATTGGGGTGTGATCAGATGGACAAAACCATGAAAGGCTTCCAGTGGGTGGACATGTCCAGCAAAGGCAAATGCGGTCCGTTTGTCAT
>JADRCH010000086.1:174727-214727 GCA_019843965.1 Rhynchomys soricoides
GTGTGTGACCTGTCGTCTCAGTTAATTCTTACTATAATCTTACACAAGATGCTCTAATAGGTGAAGTGTTCCATTTGATTGATGAAGAAACTAAGGTGTAAAGACCTCCATAAATTGTCTACAGGCCAGCAGGGAGCACAAAATAGAAACCAAGTCTGTCTGATTTCACAATCTAAGATCTTATTTACTCCAAATCACAAATATTCAACAGAACAGTAATAATTCAAAGTTTCTTCTAACAGTTCATAAGTAATCATTGATGCTAACAATTTACTCAATACCTATTCTGCTTAATGCTTGATCATGCAAGCTCAGGACATTTAAAGAGACTTTGACTTTTTTTTTCTCAAGCAATTTATAATCTAGGTTGGACATAATATCATTTTTAAAGGAGATAGGAATAGGTTAGTATATAGCAAATAATTGGGTGTAGTAAAAAATTATAAATCTTAGGTGAGAAAAAGTCAGCATGGGTCATAGAATCAAGGTGATACCTTCCTCTATGATGTAATTGTTCTTTAACTAAAAGCATATAAAACAAAGTAACACTTGGGTTGTATCTTGTACACCAAAGGCACATTTTTGCCAAAATCTAATTATAAGAAATATTGTAACATTTGTTTTTGGAAGTCCCCTCCCCCCAAAAATCTACTCCATTTGGCATAGTTTTGCTCTTTGTTATGTGTTAATTTTGATTCTTAAGTTGAGTGGGTCTGGAATCACCTAAGAGACACAGCTCTGGGCATGACAGTGATGGACAGATACAGTACACTAACTGCTATGCTTTCATCACCACTATGGACTGGATCCCCTCAAATTGTGAACAAAATATATTCTCCTTTAAGTTGCTTTTTGGTGGGTATCTTGTCACAGCAGGAAAAAAACATTTGTGTATATATAAAATAATGCAATTTGTATACAAATCTGTGAACAACATTTACTATCTTCCATGTGATAGGTATTTAAGATTCCAAGATGAGGACTGGAGAGATGGCTCAGTGGTTAAGAGCACTGACTTCTCTCCAGAGGTCCTGAGTTTATTTCCTAGCAACCATGTGGTGGCTCACAACCATCTGTAATAGGATTTGATGCCCTCTTCTGGTGTGTCTTCTGGTGTGACAATGTACTCACATATATAAAGTAAAAACCAAGTCTTTTTAAAAAAAGATTCCAAGATTCCAAGATGAATGAGACATAGTTTATGCTCTCAGAGCTCAGGTGAAGAAGAGCTTCACGTGAGAAGGATGAGGTGGGCAGGTGTGTGAAAAAACAGCTAACAGTTGATGGCAATAGCCCAGGCTATAGGGATCTGTATTCTTTGGAGAAATGGGGAAAGGCTGCTATAGCTAGGAGCAAGAGGGAAAATAAGCAGAATGGGGAACACAGTGCAGAAAAAAGCTGGGTAGTAGACATACTACCAAGGCTTTGCCTGGACCAGTAGGAACAGTGCTTTCTCCTCACTTGTAGATGAGGAGGAAAACAGCATGCTTTTAAAAGAAGATAAGTGTTTTGTGCTTGTTAAATTTAGAGTTACAGTTAAATTATTTCTCCCAAGAGCTGTTAGAATTCTAACCACCAGTTTCAATGGATACGGTGATATCATTTGAAAGAAGAGGGGAGTAGGTGTGTAGGTTTATGCATGTAGAGGTCAGGGAATAATCTTGTCTGTCATTCTGTAGGTGCCATTCATCTTTTTCTAAAAGGTCTTTTACTGGCTTGGAAATCAACTAGTAGATTAGACCACTATACCATTTGCTGGGTTCTGCCTCCCCACAATGGATTATAAGCCTGGCTTTTTGTTATGAGTCAGATTTAGGTCCTCATGTTCACAAGGGAAGTGCTTTAATGACTGAACTGCCAGTCCAACTGTGGAAAGAGAATCTTTACAGGTGGTGAGATTAGAATGAAGTCATGGGCATGATCATGGATTTATTTATATTTGTAGTCATACACATGTAGGAAAATGAAGCCAGAGAACTGGGTGAGGTAAGAGAAACCACTGTGCCAAAGATTGCCACAAACCACCAAGGTTCACAGGCTCAGAAGTTCTCAATCCTGCAATACCTTTACCTTTTCAGTTATAGCTGCCATGACTACTGAGAAGTGGTGACTTTCAGTTGTTTGTGGTGCTTTTTCACTGCTAAAGATGTGAGTGTTACATTATATCATTTTATTATGGCTTTTGTTACAAATTCTCCATAAGCTCAGTAGTATACACACAGTTCTGGAAGCCAGAAGTTCAACCTCAGTTTCATTGGTCCAAATTAAAGAGTCAGCAGGGCATTTCCAGGAGGGTGGATCCTACTGCTTTCTCTCCACCCCTGAGAACCAGAGGAGGGCCATGATGTTGGGGGTAGTGGTGGTGGAAGGCTCTGATGATCTTATACGCACAGCAAAGTCCCTTCAACATAAGCAATTCTTTGATGGTACAGCCATTTGACTTTCAGTTACATATAGAAAAGGGAAATTGTGTGCTTGTTAGTAACAAAGGCTAGGGAAAGCATGGAAGTTACAGAAAAAAATCACAATAGATTTAAAAAGTAATTCAGTGTGTGACTATCTCATTTAATGACAAAATCTCCAACTGCTCTAACCAAAAGGAGCCCATCAGCAGAGAGGAAAAGCAGTATAAATTGCCAGGAACAATCATTAAGATCTTACTAAACACCCAAAGTCATGGAAGTCAGCTTTCCAGTAGTATACCAAAATAAACTACAACAAACAGCTTACAAAGAAGAAAGGTTTACTGTGGCCTATAGCTCCAGAGGTTTCACTTTATGGTCAGTTGACCCTGTTGTCTAGGGCCTGTGATGAGACAATGGTGGAGCCCTTTACTCACCTCATGCTAGTCTAGAAGCAGATAAATGTAGGAAGAGGGGATAGAAGAGAACATGGAGTGAAGGGAGTAGTCGGAGAGAAAAAGGGAGAAAGTGAAAGGGGGGAAAGGGGAGAGAAACAGTGACTCCTAGACTCTGCCTCCTTAAGTTTCCACCACTTTGGATAGGGCTGTTGGTTGGGGATTAAGCTTTTACTGCATGGGCCTTTGGAGGATGTTGCAGATCTAAATTATAGCCCAGATAAACTATCAAGAGACAAGTACATATGGTTTTCAAAAGCTTATTGATAGATCTGTGTGCCTTAAGAAACCTAAATTCCAAGGATAATTTGGGCCAGGGCGGGAAAAGTCAGATGGGAAATGTGAAGGGAACATGCCGTTCTGTTTGCTTTCAGTAGTGTGCAGCATGTAAGTGATTGGCTGACACAAAGTTGCAGGGTATGCTAAGATCAACCGCATTTCCTCTAATGAGACAGAACCATGTAGGAGTTTCAAAGTATTTCATGCAAATAGTGATGGAACTTACAGAGAATTAGAGTTGCTGTAGAAAACATCAGAATCTTCTTCTCCATTCTTGTTTACTTCATTAATTCACTTACACACACACAGACATACAATGTTTACACATCACATACTACAGTTGATAAGTCTCAAAGCCTGGGACAAATGGCTGCGGTATCGATTTAACATATCAAAGCACACCTGGCCATCAGTTTGTCCCAGGGTCCCTCTGTCCCTACCTGTTATAGTGTATGGCTCATACCCTGCCCTCTACCCCTTCCTTACCAACTCTCCAGCTGAGGGCCTGGGTTGCCCTTGCCCCAGAGGCTCTTTCCTGTATAATCCAGCCATTTTGGTTATACCCCCTTTTTTACCCTTTGCCCTCCTGGCTGCTATACCTGGTTCTCCTCTCCCTTCACCTTCCCGCTCTTCTCCCATGGCTCAGAGTCATGTCCATGCTGACCTCTCCCAGATGTCCCTGCCTCTGACATGCTCTCCCTTTTATCTACAATGAATTCTCCTCCACCACACTGAGGAGCAGTCAAGTCCTTCCCTTTATTTCTTTTTTCATTCAACAATAAAAAGATAAATGTTAGAGAAGTCTTGACGTTCCTTAAAGTTGAATATAAACTTTTTTTATGTGTATAGTAATTGATTGTATGGTGTGTGGGTTAGATATGAATTAAACTATTAGTTCAAAAGAAGATAAAATTTAGGTTCCCTACATGACTTTCATAATTCTGAATAATTGGGCTAAAAATGAATGATCTCAAATTATAATGTGGATGGCATCCTCAGTGGATGTCTCCTGGGAGAGCAGCGCCCCCCAGGGATGAAGGCACTCTGAGATCTACAGTGTACAGAATCTGCTGATGTGTGTTGTGCCACATTGGGAGAACAAGTACATATTATTTCCCCAAACATTTTGCTTCAGAAAAAGTTGGGACATATTCTTAGAAATCATCTCTGGAAGTACCATGTCACAAAATTTAATTTCATAGATGCTTCTTAAAAGATTTTATTTTTATCTATGTATATGTGTGTCTCTGAAATTACAGGCAGCACCAATATGGATGCTGGAAACTAAACTCTGATCTCAACAAGAGCAGAAAGCACTCTTAACTGCTGAGCCATCTCTCCAGCCCCTCATAAAGACTTCTTGTATTTTCCATTGTCATTGTCATTTAGACTCAAACTTTATGTGTATAGCTTCATTGACTACAGAGATGGTATGTCAGTTTTAGGCTTAATTTCAACTTCATCAGCATTTTCATCTCTCTGTGATTGGGCCAGACTCTTGCTATGGATTCCAGCCTGTGAGTCAGTGACCTCCAAAGTACAATATAATGTATTTATCATCATCTCAGAGACACTTAGATCATAATGCCGTTTACTGTACTGAGCAACACAATGTTTGTGTACAGCTTATAAAAATTAATACCTACACTCTGAAGAATGCCTAGTCATTAGTTTGCTTCTGAAAAGAATGTTTGATCAAAGTTTATAGAGCACTGTCTTTTGTTTCTTGGGCTTCTCTTTCCTGCCATAGCCTTTGTCTCTACAGCTGCCCAGCCATTGTGTGGACCACTGGTTCTCCCTCCCTTTACCCTGTACCACGAGGCAGAGGGAATGCAGGCAGCATCAGAAACCAAGAGCACCTCAGAGCTCTTGAGCAGAAACACACATTCCCCTAAAACCAGAGTACAGCTATACATTCAGGGCCCTCTTTTAACCATAATATAAATAAGAGACCCAAGAGAATATTTAAATAGCAACAACAAAAAATGAGAGTGGTTTCACTTTACTAACCAAAAGATGTGAAAATGAGGGCACAGGTTTGCTTTCTTTCATATTAGACCTTTGAAGGTTTTGTTGTTGTTCTTTCATTTTTAGTTATTTTTTGGTTTTTTCCCAGCTATCAGCAAATGAATGTGTCCATCTTTCCAAATTTGAAGACTTTAAACAGTTGAACTCCAATAATAACAGTCAATTAAATAATCAAGTACACACTGTTTTCACAGTCAAAAAAATTTCTACTTCAAGGACTTCAACATAGTGGAAAGAGACCATGCACAGAGGTCATGTTGCATATACATGCACACATGCAAATATGAGCCAACTTTGTTTTCTTAGTATGTGTTTACTATCAATGTCTAGACTAAACAACCCCTTACAGGACTTGTTCCTTTAAGGTCTATCTTTTCAGGATTATGCAGAGAAGTGGTTCTCAACGTGTGGGTTAAAAACTCTTTGGGGTTCAAACTACCCTTCCACAGGGGTCACATATCAGATATCCTGCATATCAGATATTTACAGTTCAGAATAGTAGCAAAATTATAGTAATGAAATAGCAACAAAAACAATTTATGATTGGGGTCACCACAACATGAGGAACTGTACTAAAATGTCAGCATTAGGAAGATGGAGAACCACTGTAGAAAAACATCTCATAAATAAGTACCAGTCCATGAGTTTGGAGGAAGCAGAAATCACTCTGGGCTGAAATGCTGCAAATTTCACAAACAAAACGAAACTTGAACTGCAGTAGGGTCAAGGTGTGCAAAGAGGAAAGGACACACAACTTCTCTTGCTGAGGGGCAGCTGTTCACGTGGATGATAAACATGGACATGGGTTTTCCCATTCACTGCCCCAGCAGTTTCCTTAGGTCAAGCTTCGGTGTTTGTCCAAGTAGGCAGACTGTCTGCCTTGTTTAGTCTCTGATGTTGGGATAGCTAGAAGGATCACTGGAGATGTGAAAGATTGGTCATTGGTCTATCCTGTCACCCAACATAGACAAAGCATCTCTAATATAAAAACTTGAAATGCAAGAATCTTCAAAACTCTGGAAATTCTTGAACACTGACATGATATCACACATAGAAGACTCCATAGATAACCTCAAGTGAGGGGTCATCATCAAAACATGGTGCTCTTAAACTCCCATGTAACATTGTTTTTAGGCTCTGTGTATAAGTGTATCTGAAGCATGAATAAACTATTTGAACAAAGATCCCATCCTTAAGATACCTTGTTAAGTATCTGTAAGTATTCTAAAATTCTACAAATAAATCTAATCTCAAATACTCGTTGTCCCAAGCATTTTAGATATGAAGTTTTCAAACTGTGTAGCATTTGTCTGAGGAGCCTTGGCCCTATTGCTCTATGAAAGCAAGAAAGGAAGGATAGAAGTAGCTGTCCTTGTGACACAGTCCTCCTGCCTTGTGTGAAGACCTGCCTTGTGTCAGACCTGTTGCTAGGGAGGCTGCAGCAGCCACATCAGAAAATGGGATGAGAGTCACCATGCAAACTGACTGAAAATGAGGGAAAGAGGGCAGAGAAGACTATAGAAATAGATATGTTTACCTTGGAACACATTATTGGAGACAACAGTGGTGTATTTTGAAAACCAGGAATCACAGTGAGAAGCATGTGTTGGGCAGACAATGGACATCGTAACTGAAGTCTTGAATTGATGACCTGTCTCATAAGTAAATATTGAAAAGATGAAAAAAGCCACAGTACACAATGGAAGAAAGAAACTGCAGACCTTCCACTCCTTTGTAACCTCTTCTCTGTCTGGCATTATATGGAGACTTGTGTCCTTACCATAAAGGAATATAATACTACATTCTGACTCAGAAATCTTTGTCTAAAAGAGAATTCTTCTCAATCCTCAGTAATGTTCATCAGAGTACATTGTTTTTTGAGACAGTATCTTGCTACATAGCCCAGGCTGGCCTCAAACTCACTGCCAATGTCCTCCTGCCTCCTTCTCTTGAGTGCTGTGTTAACAGGTGTGTCTGGCAGAATTGCTAGTGTGCACTTGCATGCATGCATGTGTACATGCTTGCGTGTGTACATGCTCCATGTTTTCTATTCTTTGTACATTCACCCATCTAATGAGTATCAAGCGCTGAAGATAATGGATTAGTTGGTATACTTAATGGGTAATAACATGAAGGAAACAAAGAAAAACTTAAGGCACTCACAGTTTTTAGGAAACACACAAGGACCTCCATATATAGCCCAGGCTAGCCTCAAACTCATGGTCCTGCTGTGTCAGCCTCCTTAGATTTGGGATTACAGGCATGGTCCTCCACCCCTGATGGTAACACATGGCAGGAAAGAAAGTACCACTGTGGAAATTTAGGCAAAGAATTCCACACTGTGCTGTAAATGTGATAGCTCACCAACAATAAAGGAGAGGCAGAAGATGCAGATGGCTCCTCACACTGCCTCTTCTGGATGAGGCAGAAAATAGCAGCCACTCCTGCTCAGAGTTAACTGTTCCCAACTCCTTTATGATCATTCCTTCCCTGTACTTGCAGCCTTGTGGTCCCACCATTAAGGGCCTCATCACCTAACTTCAGGTATGGCTTGTGTTCAGTTTGTAGCTTCTAAAAGATCCAGTGAACATTAGTAGAATAGGGTCATCAGGAATTCTGGAGTGAGGATCTGGGATCCTCTTGTAGCTCCTTGGCCTTCTTTTTATAAAGTAAGCTAAATATGATATATACATCTGTGAGGT
Source organism: Rhynchomys soricoides (assembly GCA_019843965.1). Lineage (NCBI taxonomy): Eukaryota > Metazoa > Chordata > Mammalia > Rodentia > Muridae > Rhynchomys > Rhynchomys soricoides. Next base: position 182,594 of record JADRCH010000086.1, read on the forward strand.
ATTGAATGTAAAACACAAATGTTCACTTCAGATTTGGATATTTAAAAGTTTTAAATAGTTGGCAGAAATACAGACTGTATTAAAATTTGGAATGAGTTGTAGCTCCATGATATAGTACCACTTATGTTTGAGTGTGCTCCCAACGTGGAAGAGGAGAGTTCAGAAAAGTGAGTTATTAATTCATATATCATCCTGAGCATTAGCAGCATGAGTCTGTGCTGGCAGCCTTGCAACATCTGAAATCAATCACTCAGGGCTGTTCCTTAAATAGCCAATAGTCTATCGATCGCATTAACAGCATGAGTTTGTGCTGGCAGCCTTGAAACATCTGAAATCACTCAGGGCTGTTCCTTAAATAGCCAATAGTCTATCTCTACAATCAAAAAAATTTTTTTAAATGTGGATTTTTTACATGACAACCTAGCACATATGCCATCTTACTCCTTTCATAATTTTTTAAAACTCAGAATATGACATGGAATTCAGAGGTGTAATTGATGGTATACATGTAACATATGTGTATATACTGTAAATTTTTAAGGTGTATTTCTTCAGAAATATGTGTACTGTGTGTTGACCATTAGAGCTTTAACCAATGTTTCCTGGGTCTATTTTGTTAGTTGAAGAATGTGAGAACATTTCCCTCCTTGAACTTGCAGCTCACAGAATCTATTAAGTGAACTAATAGATGCACTATGAACTTTGAACTTTGAAAAGTACCTGGCCATAAATGCGTGCTGCTACTGCTACTATTATTTCTCCAAAGTCTATTCTTTTAACTCAAATGCTGCTGCACAGAGTTGACTTAGGCCACACCAGAATATAGCTTTTTACCACTGGGTTCCTTTCCTCTACTTTTTAATCTACTTGGAATAGTAGATACACTGAAGGGAGTTACCTCAACCAGCTTTCCACAGAGCAGATGACTATACTCACCTCATTATCAACACCCCCACAGTGAAAACCAGACTTCAAGTGAAGAGAGAAAAGAGACTACAGGAACAGACTTGAAATAAACAAACTAGATTAAGTCAAGAGTCATGGGACAGATCAAACTGGGCAGAAGACTTTCAGAGAACTGGAGATGGTGTGCAGGTAGTCACCCTGAAGCTATTTTATCTTGGGTCATCTGTGATCTCTTCCAGCTGTGAACATGTCTGCTGTGGCTCAGATGGAAGATCTTGATCTATATGCTTCATAGCCCATACAGTGAATGCAGAATTGGAACTTAAATATGGTCTTTTGTTGTCTTAGCATCAACATTTAATGGAGCTGTTGCCTAAAAATAGTGAGTTCTAGAAGAGAGGCCCTGGTGTGGGCTGAGACATACTGCTCTGTTCCATGGTTTCCCTCAGTATCTGGTGCCTCTCTCCCTCCATTGCAGCTGTCACCTCCTCCTGAGTTTGTCTTTTTGTCAGTTGCCTCTCCCCTTAAACTCTAGCATTTTGTTTTGAGTTTTTTCCCGAATAATGAACTAGGAATGTGTGGAAAAAGCATAGAACTGATGCTGTTTATCTTTTTTAATGGTAAAGTCAACTAATTGACAGGTACCTATTACATTTGTGTAACATATGTCAGTTGGTGACTCTCCCATGTGAGACACTCAAAAGAAATAGAAAGAATGAGCCTTTGTCTCAGTATATTTCGCCTGGATATGGGTGAGAGAGAACACATGCCTATCATCACAGAGCAACACAGTTACTTTCATGGCTGTCTAAAGGAAGACAGCATGTATTCTTGGATATCCTTAACTGTGACTTTTGGTTCAAATGACTCCTGGACATATAGCCTGCAAAAACCAATTGAACAGAGATATAATATCTAGACCAAGTCGGTATTTATGGATTTCATTTTCAGAAAAGCCACTTTTTTCCTTTATTACCTATTAAATCATCAGATAACTGCCTAAGAAGACCCCCTATCTAGTCCCCAGGAAGAGGAGAGGAGAGCATATGTTTTCAAGATTTTAAAGTGTGTCTGTTGATTGGAACTATATAGATTATAATCCCTCCATCATATATGTAGTAAACAGTAACATTCAAACCAAAATAATTTGCTAATAACTTCTAATATTAAACATATAATAATTCTAATAACAATAAACATCCAAACTGCTATTTACCTGGGACTTAAATTTAGGCAATTTCCCAATTTGTAGATATGAATAATCCAACTTTAACATACCTCTCTCATTGTAGAAGTTTGCTCTGTCACTGATTTGGCACTTCTTGCCTCTGATGTTCCTTAGAGACAGGACTTTGAACTGTCTGCATACTACACTTTGATCAATGTTCTGGAGTCAGCCTACCAATAGCAGCTTTGTGCCTACAGCCTAAGTGTACTTACTTACCAAAGTACACTTCTTGCAGTTTCCCCAGAATTTCATAATCTCCCACATCAGGGAGATTATGTTCTACTAGTCTCAAATCTGCTTTATTTTCCCTACAGGTCACCAGATAATATTGTATCACAGAACAGAATTTTCACCACTAAGCAGGGCTCTTTAATGAAGCCAAATAACTTGGCCAAGAAGTAGTATTATGATCAAGAGTTGATGGCCAAGATGTTATTTATGTTACTTGTTCTAGCTGTCATACCATGGACATTAGTCATGGATTCTGACTTAAATTCTGTCCAGAGACAGCACAAACATATGGGAAAGGAAAGGGACAAGGTGAATAGTTATTAAGACTATGTAGCTGCCAGAAACACAGTCAGACTGTTATGGACATTTGCCTCATACAAGATGAAGAGTCTGGATGTCGTTCTAAATTTCTGTCATGTGTTTTCAGGACATTCTTTAGGCTGACCCATCAAAACAAGTATTCATTATCTTTCAACACTTTTTGTGTCCTGACAAGATGTAAACTCGATATAATGTTAGGCTCTAGATGTTGAAAGTACTAAGTTTTTTTAGAAGTGGGCAAAATTCTGAATGCTTTAACCCTTACTTACCTCTTGATATTCAGAGAAAGCCAATGTATAAAAAGCCTATGTATGTGTATGTGTGTACCTCAGTGGGTGCACACACACACACACACACACAGACAGACAGAGAGAGAGAGAGAGAGAGAGAGGAGAGAATTTTGTTTCACATCTTTTTCTAAGTTCAAATTTTAGTGGCCTTAATAGAACATGCATAATAGGCAAGAGAGTAGACTTTTATACAATTTATATTTGTTTGTGCATGTGATTGTATGTACCCACTGAGGCTACAAGGACACACTGGATCTCTTAGAGATAGAATCAGAAATGTTTGTAAACTGCCCAGTATGAGTTGCTGTCACCTGAATCCTCCTCTGACAGAGCAATAAACGCTCCTAAACCTCTCCAGCTTCAAATGGGCTTGGTGCTAAAATCTTTAAGAAACTCAGAATCCATAGCTGGGCAGGTACTTCAGTCAGTAAATTGCTTGCCTCAAAAATACAATAACCAGAGAATAATCCCTAGAAGCCATATAGAAACACACACACACACACACACACACACACACGATAGCCCTCTTTTATAATCACAGATCTGTGGAGGTAGAAACAGGAGAATCCCTAGGGTTTGCTAGCTAAATAATCTAACCTAATCTGGAAGATGATCTCATCTTCAGGATGACTAAGTTGAGCTCTAGCCTCTACATGTACATGTTCACACATACATGCACACATGTGCACCTGCATTCATATTAAATTAACACACATGTATACATGAAATCCAACAAGAGAAGTATAAGTGAAGAGAATTGTAATATCAAAAGTAAATACAAAATAAACACCCCAGTGCTGCTAGTCAAAATTGGAGAAGCTGAGACAACAGATGAAAGTGAGAGGCTTGACATCTATGAGCAGTAAATGGTAAGAGTATTGGTTGACCTGAAGTGGGGTCAGGTAGGTGACTCATGGAGCTGCCATGAATATGTGGATAGTGACAGGGAAAAATATTCCTTATACAGTTAATTGGGTTGAAATGGGTATAGTGTAAGATCGAGGTAACTGGTGTGTGTTTAGTTGGTGAGAATGGGCTTCAAACATGTACTTTTAGTGTCTGTTGTAATGGCTGTATGGTCATGAAAATCAATTGAGATGGGTATTGTCTTACTTATGGTTTCTATTGCTATGAAGAGACACCATGACCACAGCAACTTTTACACAGGAAAGCATTTGATTGCACTGGCTTACAGTTCCAAGGTTTAGTCTGTTGTCATCATAGCAGAAGGAATGGTGGTACACAGGCAGACACAGTGCTTAAGAATTAGCTGAGAGTTGTACATCTAGAGCTGAAGGCAACAGAGAGAGCAAGTAGGCCTGGCTTCTGAAATCTCAAAGTCCACCCGCAGTGACACATGTCCTCCAACAAGAGCACACCTCCGAATAGTGCCACTCCCTATGGGCCTTTGGGGGCCATTTTCATTCAGACCACCACAGATATCTAGAAGGAATTTGACATCAACTACTATGTCACACCAGGCAGGGATTGCAACAGGCAGAGCTGATAGGGATATTCATGAAGGTCTCTCTTGAGGAAGTGGCCTAAAGAGAAAGAATGGTCTAGGTGTAGCTGCTGAGAAGGTAGGTATGCAGGTGCAGTAAACATGAACTCTAGGCTGGGCCGTAAGTCAGAGTTAATTATAAAAACAAATAATTAGCCCCAGTTGTGGAGAGTTGCTATGAAAAAAGGTGTGAGCTGCATTCATATTTGGGATAATTATCCGGCAGTATTAAAAAGCCTTATAATTTTGCACAGTATGTAGCTGTGTTTGCTTTTTGTGACTTCAAATGATGCCTTGAAACACTTTTGAACCATTGACTGATTCTCTTACCATCTATTGTTATCAGTAGAAAGTCTATATTTTTTTCTGAATAGTTTTCTATATGTATATATGTTTATTATAATCATTGACAGATGTAAATTAATAATAGCAATATAAAATTAGGACATGAATTAATTTTAAACATTAAACATTATGCATTTATGCCTCTGCCACAGGATTTTCTCTTTTTTTCATACTTTATTTACATTTCAAATTTTTCCCCCTGCCTGGCAGTGGTGGCGCACATCTTTAATCCCAACACATGGGAGGCAGAGGCAGGCAAATTTCTGAAATTCGAGGCCAGCCTGGTCTACAGAGTGAGTTCCAGGAAAGCCAGGGCTACACAGAGAAACCCTGTCTTGAAAAACAAAACAAACAAACAAACAACAACAACAAAACCAACAACAACAAATGTTTCCCCCTTTCCAGATCTCCCCTTTGGAACCTCCCCATTCCCTTCCCCCTCCCCCTGCTACTATGGGGGTATTCCACCACCAATCCACTCATCCACTCTCGTCTTCCCTCCTTGGCATTCTCCTATACTGGGGCATCTAACGCCCTCAGGCCCAAGGGCCTCTCTGCCGCATATGTGGCCAGCACCATGGGTCCCTCCATGTGTATTCTTTGGTTGGTGGATCAGTCTCCAGGAGTATGTGGGGGGGGGGTGTCAAGCCAGTTGCCAATGTTGCTCCCTCCCTGGGGCTGCAAACTCCCTCAGGTCCTTCAGTCTCTTCTCCAACTCCTCCATCTGGGACCCCACACTCAGCCCTACTGTTGCTCCAATGTGACTCTTGGGCATTCCAAACTTTTGGGCTAATAACCACTTATCAGTGAGTACATACCATGTTCATTCTTTTGTGACTGCGTTACCTCGCTCAGGAAAGTGTACATTTTAACAATCCCTTTTCACAGTGAAAGTGGCTTAGTGATTTTGGTGAGACATTTTAGTAGTGATATATTATTAGGAACGGGAAGACTGGCCTTACATATTTGATTTTTGGTTGGTTTGTTTAAAAAATTCTCTTTAGCCTTTTACATGTGAGTACCATATTTACATCATTGCTGTCATTCCCTCTCTCCTTGCAATTCCTCCTTTGTCCACCCAGTCCCTTCAAATTCATAACCTCTTACTTTTAAATTTTTGTTACCTATGTCTGTCTCTTTGTTTATCTATCAGTTTATCTGTCTTTATCATTAGTTACCATCTATCTATCATCTATCTATTCACATACGTATGTGTAAATTCAGCCTACTAAATCCATTTATCATTGCTTGTATACATATTTGTTTAGAGCTGACCCCTGGGGATTAGATATCCTATCTGGGTGGGGTCATAGCTTGTTCCGGAAAATCGACTTTGCAGCAGCCATTTTGCCTGAAGTTCTTCATTTGGGGAAGAGCCTTGTAAGAGGCTCGCACACACACACACAGGCACATCCAATGGTGGTATTGTTGTACATGTCTTGTATATGCCACCATACTTTTGAGGTCCCATGGCTATAGCTTTCCTGTCACATGTGAAAGACACTGTCTCACAGCGTGTATCCTCTTTACTCCTCTAACTCTTAGGGTCTTCCACCTCCTTCCATGACATTCCTTAGGTGTAGGTGTAGGGGTTGTGTGACATTGTTTATTACTGGAGTTGAGCAGTCCATGATCAGTTAAAAATAGAGACCGCTTAATGAATTTTCATATCATACCACACAGAGGCCATGCTAATCTTTTCTATATCATTCCAATCTTAGTGTATATGCTGCTGAAATGAGCACTTATAGATTTGCTTAATGATGCAGTATTGGGGTCTCATGTTGACCTTCATGTAGACTTTTCAGAGTATCTGACACCCTTTATCCCTTGTTCTTATAAAAATTACCACCTTTGTAATCCAAATTGTAAGTACACACTCAGTTTGATGGTGTGACTTGCTTCATTTTTTTTCCTTACAAAAAAATTGACAAAGAACTTACTTTCAGCCTCCTGTTGGTATGGTTCAGGTAAATTTCATTTACAAGACTACTGAAGGGAAATACTGAATCTAAAAACAGCCGGGCGAGGTGAGGCAGAGGCAAATGTTGATTTGAAAGTGATCTCCCAACAGTTGTTCCTGGAGTAACAGATCTCTTGTCTTTCTGAAAATCACCACACTTGTACTGGCTGGTTTTATGTGTCAACTTGACACAAGCTGGAGTTATCACAGAGAAAGGAGTTTCAGTTGAGAAAATGCCTCCATGAGATCCAGCTGTAAGGCATTTTCTCAATTAGTGGTCAAGGGGGGAGGGCCCCTTGTGGTTGGTGCCATCCCTGGGCTGGTAGTCTTGGGTTCTATAAGAAAGCAGGCTGATCAAGCCAGAAGAAGCAAGCCAGTAAGCAGCATCCCTCCATGGCCTCTGCATCAGCTCCTGCTTCCTGACCTGCTTGAGTTCCAGTCCTGACTTCCTTTGGTGATGAACAGCAATTGGAAGTGTAAGCTGAATAAACCCTTTCCTCCTCAACTTGTATCTTGCTCATGATGTTTTGTGCAGGAATAGAAACCCTGACTAAGACAACACTGTTTCATATTCATGCATTGAAAACCATAGGCTAATGGGGGAATTAGAGTATGGGAAAACAGCACCCCCAAACTTCACCTTTGCCAGGTACTAAAAAAGAAATAACTTAATACAAAAAGTTATCACAGGCCAGTGAGATAGCTCCGCAGGTAAAGGCATGTCATGGAATCTGGTGACTTGAGCTTTAACCCTAAGTCTCCTGCAGGTTGTCCTCTGACCTCCTTATGTGGCACATGTACCACCCCCATACACAAATACATGAATGTAAAATTTTAAAATAGCATGGTTTTATGCAACTCAGTTTTTAAAAAAGCATAAATATTACAGTAAATAGAGTACTTTCAAAGCATTGCTTCCAGGGCTGGGCACTAGCAGTGGCTTTTGAGAATTTCTGGGGTGGTAGGAGGCCCACCTGAAGTCAGGTGGATAGTTTAAACAGCAGATGTGGGTAGGTGTAGCTCTGACACTGCTGACCCTGGACAGCTGATGGATGTTAAGATGTCAGTGTGCACACCTTGTGTTTTTTAGCCTTCCACAGTTCAGTGAGCTTCCTGTGGAAGAAAGTCAAACTTCATACACACTTAAACTGTCTTTAGTATATCTGTTGTGTTGGAACAAATTTTTATTTTCAAAGTAGGAGGTATAGCAGAATTAATTATAATCTTATCCTTCAATTTTGTGTAAGGAAGCTAAGACTGAGTGAACCACAGTACATGTGGTATGGTGGCCATGTTAGTGGCAGAACAGATCATGACTCCTACTAGGCTTCAGCCTCCTTCCCCATCAGTTGTGTGCTATACTCTGTTTCCCCTTTCACTGTGTTATAAAATTCCTATCATTAAAAAACAAATTCCTGTGTGGTGGTAGCACACAGACAGACTTCTGAGTTCAAAGCCAACCTGGTCTACAGAATTACAGGACAGCTAGGATTACATGAAGAAACCCTGCCTCAAAAATAAGTAAATAAGTAACCACTCACCTGAGGTTTCAGGGCTGGACAGATGGTTCAGTGGTTAAGAACCCTGGATGCTCTTTCAGAGGACCCAGGTTCATTTCCCAGCACTGACATGGCAGCTTACAACCATTTGTAACTCTAGTTCCAGGGAATCTAACACTCTCACACAGACACACATACAAGCAAAACACATGAAATAAAAGTAAAGACATTTTTTTAAAAAGCAGTATAAAAAAGAAAAAATCCCTCCATTCTTATAGTTTTTGCTGTTGTTAATTTTATTTTAGCCCATTTTTTTTTTAAAAAAAAATTAGAATTCATCTAGCCTTTTAATTAGATACTAGCTCTGCTCTGGTCAGACATGGACCATACTGCTTATGTTATTGTTGAATTTTATATTTATCTTATTATTGTGTATGTACAGTCATGTGTGGGACTGTGTCCTAATGTGCATGTGAAGGTCAGAGGACAACTCTGTGGAGTATCTTCTCAGCTTCCATTCTTACATAGGTTCTGAGGGTTAAACTTAGATCCTAGGGGTTGCATCATTGCTATACGCACCTTTCTTCACTGAGCAACCTCACTGGACCTGGTCAGTATTTTAAACTTAAGATTTCTCCCCAAATTTTAAATTTTATAACATACCACTTAATCTTTTAGCTTTATTTATTTCCCCACACTACCAAAATTTACCTGCTCCATGGGAAGAAGGTTTTTCTGTTTTATAGGAAATGCATAGCCCATGGTGAACCTTCAATCAAGATTGAGTAGCAGAAGCTCCTAAGCTGAACCTCTACAGAACAGACAGCAGCATGTGGAGAATCGCATGTTTTACAAAAGTTTAGATAGGGGTAGGGTAGAGCTTAGAGGCAGCGCCCTCGCCAGGCTCACGTGAGGCCATGGCCTAAACACTAACACTAACATAACAAAACACAAACCCACCAAAGATTTGGAAAAGACCAGAAATGCTCCTTGTGCCCTACAACAGTCAACAGGAGAACAGAATTGTGGGGCACATCTGTTCATTCCCCACTCTTACAATACTCAGAATCTCCCATGGTAGAAACTGGTACCACTCACAGTGAGTGTGTTTTCCCAACTCAACTAAGATAGTCTAGATAATTCCCCACAGACATGCCCAAAGGCCCATCTTTCAGGTGATTCTAACTTGTCAAGTTGATAGCACTAGTCATTTCAAAGTGCTATTGGGTTAGCAGTAGTCTTCATGCCAGCATGTTAATGGGCTTGTACTCAGTTCCATTCAGTGCTCAACTGAAGATTATTTATGAATTATACAGCTCAAGAAAAGCCTTTGAAAGGCTAGATCTGAGAGGTTACATGGGACAGCTCTGAATATCAAGAGCAAGATGTGCAACCTGTCCACCTTCATTTGCTTGATTTCCTATTCCTGCCCCATTATTAGTCTCACTATAATTGAGTGTTTTCCATCTTCAAAGCCCAGGTTTAATAATGGAGGATACAGGGACCATCCGTATAGCCTATGATGCCCATCTGTCTTAGTAGGAGTCATTCTTGCTAGCAATACTGACTTTGTCCTCCTGCGTGTCCTCCTGCATATACTAGTCTTCCCTGCATGTTTGTCACTTTACAAATAAGACCCAGAAAGGTAAATTACTTGCTCAGGACCCAGCTGAGCCTGGCCTGCAGTGCTGGTCTCCCAGTTGGAGGACAGGGCTTTTTCTGTGAACTCTTGCCTGCTCCTTCCCTTATCTCATTCTGAGTAGAAGACAAATGACTTCTACTCAGCACCCCAAGTTGTCTATCAGTGAAATGTCAGTCAATATTAGAAATGCAGATGGTTACAACTTCTGCTTCCCATAATTGTTTGGGTGGGACCACAACTATCTTAGGGCATATTAATACCAAATATGATAAACTCCTTGGTGGTTGAGTAAGAATTGCCCCCATAGGCTGATATGTTTTACTGCTTAGTCCTCAGGGAGTGGCACTATTTGAGAAGGATTAGGAGGAAGTCTATCACTGGGAGTGGGCTTTCAGTGTTCAAAAGCCCATGCCAGCTCCTTTCTCTGTCTGTGGATCAGGATGTAGCTCTTAGCTACTACTCTAGAGCCATGCTTGAAGCCTCCATGCTCCCTGCCATGATGATGATGGACTAACTCCTTGAAACTGTAAGCAAGTCCCCAGTTAAATACTTTCTTTTATAAGTGTGACCTTGGCTGTAGTCTCTTCACATCAATAGAACAGTAACTAAGACAAACTCCAAGGAAAAATAGTGATGGCCTATAGGAGAGAGGAGAGAGAGGTAATCCTTTCCCTTGCTTATTGTGGACCTTGAGTAAGATATAAGTTATTCCCAAATTCTGTTTTCTCATCTACAAAATGTTGACTATAAGAACAAATTAAACACATGTAAAACTCTTACAAGGCTTTTATACTAAGTGTTCAATTAAATACTAGTATAATTTTGATAATAGCTAGCTGTTATCCAAAGGTTACTTTTAAAAGGTAAAATCATGGTTGTGGCGATATCATACAAGCTTGTATCAAGGAATCCTATGCATTAGTCAGTGAATAAATCAATAAGATGCTATAAACAATCAAGGGAACATCCCAAAGCAGATTCATACAGGCAGTCAGGAATGCTGACATGAGTTTGCTTAATAGACACCAAAGAAAATAGAGCAGTCAGTACCACTGACACTGGCCAACGTTCATTTATATACTTATATTGGAGAATCATTGTCCTCAGTGAACTAAGACTTAACAAAACTGTAAACTCAAAAGCCTTCAAAGTGCACAGACCATAGAATAAGAGTGTGGAAGGGTATGGAAGGGAGCAGCTGCTTCCCTGTCCATAACCACCCTGGCCATTAAAAATGTTTCACAGTTACCCTTAAGCAATCTGTATTATTGCTAGTTCTTTATCTCCTAGGAATATTTTGAGGACTGTACTGGCTGGTTTTGTATCAACTTGACACAAGCTGGAGTTATCACAGAGAAAGGAGTTTCAGTTGAGAAAATGCCTCCATGAGATCCAGCTGTAAGGCATTTTCTCAATTAGTGATCAAGAGGGGAGGACCCCTTGTGGGTGGTACCATCTGTGGGCTGGTAGTCTTGGGCTCTATAAGAAAGCCAGCTGAGCAAGCCAGGAGAAGTAAGCAAGCCAGTAAGCAACATCCCTTCATGGCCTCTGCATCAGCTCCTGCTTCCTAACCTGCTTGAGTTCCAGTCCTGACTTCCATTAGTAATGAACAGCAGTGTGGAAATATAAACTGAATAAAACCCTTTCCTCTCCAACTTGCTTCTTGGTCATGATGTTTGTGCAGGAATAGAAACCCTGACTAAGACAAGAACCAATAAAATGATGGGTAGATGTGCCTCTGTTTACAATGCTGTTCCATCTGGATAAGCCCATCATAAATTGAAGATGTTGGTAAACCACCTGATAAACAGTATAGCTTCACCCCACCCACCTTAATTGTGCACAGAACTCTTACATGAGTCTACAGTTGAGTGAAATCATCTATCACAAAGCCTTTTCTATAACAAAGTGTTGAAGCTCATGCAATCTATTGGATACTGGACCAAATGCAAAATAAAATGATTGGATGGGTACCATCATGAAGCAGATAAATCCTGGGTTGAACTAATGGTGAGCCAGGGACTATCTGTGTATGAGTCATGCTATAGCAGCTCCCAAGGTATATTTTACAAACAGCCGTGACAGTATACAAGAAAGAGATGAGGCAGGCCATATTGGGTCTTCTTTTGTTTTCTGTGTGACCTTGGACAAATGAGCTGACGGATTTGTGCCTTTCTTTGCTTAGTCATCAGCCTGGATGTTAAAAGTTGTGGCAACTAGATAAAAGAATCTATGGGGAAGTGCCCTGGAAAATGAAAAAAATGCTACTCCCAGAAGTGACTGTACTGTGACTCTGTTTTAGATTTGTGCTTGTTTTTCTTTAAGAACAAGAACCTATAGAATAAAAAGGTGAAGTGGTGAGCTCCTGAATGCATGCACAAGGCCATAGTTACTGCAAGTTGTAAATCATATGGAAAAGTCTTTAACTTGGTGATTTATGGCCCCACTGCTAATCCCGAAGTTCATCTTCACTGCTAACCCACATGTCCTGATGGCTCCAGAGAGGCATGGGAATGTCACTGATTATAGGGGCCATATGTCTCTAGTTAAACCTGTATAGACTGTATTTCACTCTCCATAACCTTTCTTAGCAAAGCTGTCACTCCGGTGCCACCTGCTTGTCCTGAAGGAGGTTCAACAATTTCTATGAATTTGGAAGGAAAATATTTGGATCACATACTCCTTTTATAGCTCAGTTATGGATTTTGCCACTGAGACAGGATAAGGAGAGTTTGGACTGATTCCAGCATACAACCTTGAGTATGAAAAAGAGAGGGCAGGAAGAAGGAGAATATGAATGAGCTAGAATGAATGAGGACATAAATTCTAGGTGGGGAGCCTGTACTGTGCTTGGAAAGAAGGCAGCCCTGCATCAGACACAGTGCTTCTCCAGTTCCCACCGAGGCCTGCACCAGGGGTCAGAATGTCTGCCACAGCTGAAGGGTTTGGGCTATGGGAACAGCAAGGCTTCCTGGGTTGCACCATGCTCTACATACTTAAAGCTCTGCAGAAGTCTTTAGAGATGTTGAAAAACAAGGGCAGGTCTCTCTTCACCTGAGTAAACAAGGGTAGGTCTCATTTCACTTGAGAGATAGCGACCATGCCTCTCCTGAGGCAAAGGCTTACTTCAGACTCAAAAGAGAAATCCATACTTTGTTTGACCTAGTCAGATAGTGGAGAAGAGCGAGGTTGCTGGAGCTTAACTGCCTCCTCCTCTTCTCACCCCCATGGGCGATTCCAGCATGTCTTGCTCATATGTGATATAACATTTCCTTCACTGCCTTCTGGTTGTTAGTGGACCCATTGCCACTGAGTCTCAGTTTTTGTCCCTGTCCCCAGCCCCTAGCATAGACCTGACATATACAGTTCAGCAGTAATTTTCTGACTGAACATATTGAGGAGTTACTCCTTGACTGGTCAACAGAAATCTCAATGCCCAAGACACTAGGAGAAACCCCAGTCACAACAGTATATATAGCAGGCCAACCCTGAGGCCTGACTTCATCAAACTGTTCACCATAAAATGGGAAAGATTGAGCCCAAATTTCAGTGTTCATAGTGAGACTATTTTTGGTTTTCTCAGAAACAGCATCTGTAAATAATCAGGCAGAAGCCTTTTATAAAACAATGCAGGAAAAACCTCAAATCCATTCTAAGGCTGCAACATTTAAACAAGATTTTTAACCCATAGGGAATGCCAAAATCAACATGGAGCTTCCTGTACATAAAAGCTGGAATTTCATAGCAATGTGGGGGCAAGAACTATGATCGAATTTTCCCCTTCCTAAATTATATACTGCTTAGTATTAATGTGAACAGAGTGCTGGATGGAGATGGGCCTGTAGCTGACGTAAGTTCTGCTACAAACCTGTGGTGTCTGTGGTGGTGGAGGTTAAGAGAGCCGTCAGGCTGGCTGGGCTGTGTGTTACAAAGAGGTCACTTGCAGGTCATGCCACAATTTAAGTATTCCATGAAATTTAGCATGGGACTTTTCATTTTTCATAGAAAAATAATCAGGGACATTATATAATAAGTTTTTCATGAGATGATGGTGTCCTGAATGATGGTTTAGTGATAGTTGTTAATACCATTCCAAAGCCCCTTACTTTTTCATCCCTGTTGGATGAAGGAAGAGGTAGTCTTCTATAAGAGATGATGTTAAACTTGACTTCGAATAAACTCTTCATGTGTGGGTAGGTAGCTCAGTGCGGCTACCCACAAGTTTCTGGATTCTACCCACACACACACCACTGCAGGAAACCAACAACAGCAACAATGAAGCCTTTTCATCTCTCTTAGCTGCATAATTTCTCCCAAAGAAGAGAGATTATGTATGTCTGGAAGATTCTGCAATGCTCTGTTCACCCTGAATCAGTAATGTCAGTTGTAAATACGTGGCAAACAGTGACCCAAAGCCAGCTTTCCCATTAGGCCCACCCTGGCCAGGGTGAAGCAGCCATGAGTTCAGTCCCCGAAGATCTCACCTGCAGCCTTCTCAAATTACTTGGGATTTGTTCTAGGAAGAGTCACTTCTAAGGCTCTCCTGGGAAGACACACTTAGGTGGGGAAGGGTAGTGCCTAATGACACTGAGCTGTTTTTAACTGGAATTTATTTTTGAGGGTATTTTGTAAAAGGAAAAGAGTGGGGGGAGGTGAGGTTGGCTCAGTGGTGACTCTTGGCTGTGGATGGGTGAAGACTGGAGTTTCAGTCCCTAGAAAAGCATGCAAATGCCAGGTATAATGGCTCCTATACGTTTAGTTTCAGATTGTAAAGACCCCATCTCCAGAGCAAAGTAGCTAAAGAAAACAGAACAAAACAAAAAAACCTAGCCATGTAGGCAAGCTCTGGGTTTGAGAGATTCTGCCCCAATGAAGAATGTGGGTAGAGCTATTGAGAATTGAGTCTTCACATGTATTCATTTGCACACATGTAAACACTCACAAACATGTACCACACACATGCAGAAGCATGCATGTGCACATACATATGCATACCATACACAATGGAAAAAGAAAAGGAAAAATGGAGACAGGCACATATATCAGTTTTAACCCTATGTATTCTGGATTCGGAGAGGAAGACCACATGTTCATGGTTGTATTTATAGATAGTGAAGTGTCTGCCATGTATTCTAGGCTCAATAAATACTGTTTCAGCAACTGAGCAGCGAGAATATTTACAGGGCAAAATTTTCAGGTTGGTTGGCTGTAGAGTCAGTAGTGTTGTCTTTTTGCAAACTCCAAGAAATTTATATGGGTTAAACTGTCTGCATAAGAATTTAAAAAGAATATTTAATCTAATTTTCAGTAATTCATACCTTTTGTCTTATAGGTAAATGAAATGAGACTATGACCCCTCCTACCTATGGCTAAAGAGAAGGGTTTTTTTATTATAGATAAGAGAGAACAGCCAGAGGCATCTGGAAGAGTTCAGAGCAGAGCCGAGAGAGGACCAAGATGCCCAGAGAGAATCAGGAGAACAGAAAGAGATCCAGCAGAGCACGGAGCCTAAATAACTGAGTTATCATAGAAAGAAGAGAAGCTGGGGAAGGGAAGGAAAGCTCATGGATTGAAGAGGCTTGGGGTAGGGGCAGGGGTGAGAAGTGAAGTGCTGAGAGGAACAAGGACTCTGCAACACAGGTGCCTGTGAGGCTGGGAGAGCCTGGTGGCCAGAAACCTCTTTGATAGGCTAATAGGTACTTCACTCAGCTGTTTGTCCCAGGTCTCCTTGGGAATTAACAATGGGTACCTAAAAATGTGCACACCTTACCCAGCATTTCCATGTGTGCATATATAGAATGTAATGAAGAGAGTCTTTGTGTGCACATATATACTTTGAATAGCTATAGAAAATAGGCTTTTATTTTTGAGACAAGGTCTCACTGTGTAGCTTCAGCTGGCCAGGAACTAAAAGAGATCAGCCTGCCTCTGCCTCCCAAGTGCTAGGGTTAAAGTTAACAGCAGTTATTTCCCAAGGGGAGAATATAATTGGAAAAGAGATTTTTTTTGTACTTCCATCACTTACTCCTCACTGTTGGGACCCTCCACAGTTAGCTGGGCACGGTGGCCCACACCTTTAATCCCAGCACTAGGAAGCTGAGACAGGCAGATCTCTGTGAGTTCCAGGCCAGCCTGCTCTACATAGTGAGTTCCAGTACAGCCAGGGCTGTTAAACAGAGAAACTCTGGCCGGGCAGTGGTGGCGCACACCCTTAACCCCAGCACTAGGAAGCTGAGACAGGCAGATCTCTGTGAGTTTGAGGCCAATGTGGTCTACAGAGTGAGTTCCAGGACAGCCAGGGCTACACAGAGAAACCCTGTGTCAAACAACAACAACAACAAAACAACAAAAAAAACAAAACAGAGAAACTCTGTCTTGAAAAATCAAAACAGATTGAAAGAAAGAAAGAAGGAAGGAAGGAAGGAAAGAGAGAGAGAAAGAAAGAAAGTGCAATTGTTTATCTCTGGTTCTTGGCACATGGCTTGGCAACTAATAAAACATTCAGCGTTAAATTAAATGACTGTGCCCACAGAGGATGCAGACAATTAAATCACACATCTGTCTTTGGGAGCCTTAAGAGGTAGATGAGGAGGAGGAAATTGAAGTGAGGGTTTACTTAGGAAAGAGAGTAGGAATGAGTCTGGTGCTGGAAGAGGCCCTCAGAAGTGAAGGAAGAGTTCTGGGTTGCAGCTGAATGTTTTGAGTTAAAAACAATCCTGGTGTCAGAGAGATGACTCTATGGGAATTGCTGATAAACCTGATTGCTCAGTTAGTATAGGTGAGTGCTTCCAAGCCTACCCATCTGAAAGTTCAATCCTCAGGACCCACGTGGTGAAAGGAGACATACAATGCCACACATACCCCCCCCAATGAATTAGCATATAAATACATAATAAAAAAATTTTTGATGACAACAAGAACCTGTCCTAAGGGGCTAGGAATATGGTTGAACCAGTAAAGTGCCTCTCACCTCCATCCCCACCACTTAACCATGAGGACATGAGTTTGAATCCCTAGCACTCATGTAAAAGTCAGTTGCAGAGACAGGGCATACATCTATAATCACATCACTAGAAGTAAAGATAGAGAGATCCCTGAGCTCATTGACAGCCAGCTTAGTCAAATTGATGAGCCCCAAGTTCAGAGAGGCCTTTTCTCAAAATATAAGATAGAGGGTGATGGAGGGAGACAGCAGCACCAGTCTTTGGCCTCTGCACACCCCTATCATGCTCATATACCCACATGTACATGTGCACACAATCACACCAGCACGTTCATCTACTGTCCTTTGCACACAACAAGACAACACCTGCTCTAAATTAGTTACTAAGCTGTTGTTGACAAAAACCATAGTCCTAGCAGTAATGATCTCTGTCCCTATGGATTTAGCTGTAGACTGAACAAAAAGCCAATGGCCTAACACCAAGGCCACTGACATGTTGACTTGCTCCCCTTGTAGGGCTAGATTAGGTCATGTGCATTAGAAAGGTCTTCTGGGGTCTGAAAAGATGGCTCAGTGGTTAAGAGCATTCTTCCAGAGGACCCAGGTCTGAGTCTCTGTTGGGTAACATGGTGCAGTGGTGGAGTGATGGTCCCACGTGTCCGCCCTGGGCGTTTGGTACCCCTCGGAGAGGTGGGAAGTGTGGGAAGTTTGATGGCACAGACTACCAGGTGTGTGTCAGGCTGTGAGAAGCCCCCTCAAAAACACAGCCAGGGGGTTGGGGGACTCGGCCAAGGGTCACCGGGATATACGTGCTGCTGGCTCCGTGGGGTTCCCAGGCTCTTGGGCAACAGACGCCGCTGGATGCCTCAGAAGAGCTGAGAACTAAGTGGGGGCGCACAGGCTGGAGGTGGCCTGGGCTGAGAGGGGAAGGCAGGGAGGAGAGTAGCCGGATCCTGCGGAACTAGACTGCGGCTCCTTAGACGAAGGCCGGTTTCATTGTTCTGCCATGGCAGATGAAGAGAGACAGTCCAGGGTTTCAAGGCATTTTTTGTCCTGGCGGAGAGTGGCGTGGGTGAATCCGTACCCCTGAGACTTCAGGGAGGGATGATGTTGATATAGTGACTGGGAAGGGGAGTGGCTAAGCCTCTAGGTGCCTCATTAACATGGGGATGTCTTGAGGCTATGTGACCACGCCTCTACCTGGGGCGGGCCTTGGGGCGCTCCCTTTAGTGACTGTGGAGAGCTGTGGCCACATGTCAGGAGCTGGTTCTAGGAACATGGTAAACGCTGGCCATCCCTTATAGGGTTTTTACCCCCTATTGGGCCCTCGGGTTTAAACCTTAGCTCAACCAGAAATCACGCTAGCTTCACAGCCCAACAAGTCTCCGGACCTACAAGGGTCTGCGTGGACTTCTAGCCCCAGGAGCTCTGACACTCTCTTCTGGCCTCCAAAGGTGCTTAATACATTTGGCGCATAGATATACATATAGGCAAAACACCCACACAAAAAATATAAGTAATTAAAAATTAATAACAAGGAAAGAAAGAAAAGACTTGAGTTTACAAGTCAAGTGCAAAGAGCTGAAGTGTTGTCCAGGCTGGGTTGGAAAGTGTCTAAGAGTGCAAAGACTGTATCCCCTGTAGCTTCCCTAGGTCAGCCAGATCAGTCTGCCTGATAGGTTACCTTCTGAGTGCTGAGAACTCTCAGTCTCCATCCAGCTGGCAAAACCCAAACATGGAACTCTTTTCAGGATCCTCATCTTAGCAAGGAGTTGGAGATATTTACAGATGGATCAATGGCAGCCCGGAGTTGATCTGTAGAGTGGCAGACATGTCTAGATGAGACTTAAGTCAGCAGTCAGTCATTGGAGTCACTTAAGCCTCTGACCAACTGCTACTCAGCCTCAGTCTGGGTGGCAGAGTTCTTAGACATGTATCCATGAGGTGCAGATGCAGTGTGCCACAATGGGAAGAGGCTGGTTGAAGTCACTGCCTTTCTAAATTAAAGACACAGAGGCAGCTATATAATTCTGCTAATTACACATCCCTCTTTCTCCTGGGCTCCTTTGATTCCTTCACATCCACATCTGTCTCATCAACTACAAGACCATGTGCTGAAAGCAAGCTGTAGAGGAAGATCTAAAAAGGGCCCTCTGGCCTCAAAGAAAGACGAATCACCTTGTTTGAAGGTTCAAAAGCTTCGTAATCTAATTTCTGACAGTCTTAGGAAATAGTAAAGCATTTCAGGAGAGCAGTGAATACCCTTGGTTATGTTTCCCATTTGCCCTCTACCAAGATGGGCTATTAATAAAATATCCTTGGTTTTTATTACTAGACAGAAAGATTCCAGTTCACCTTGTTCTGCATTAAAATCTATGCTTGTGGCCTTATTGTGCAGTTTTCATAATTCAGCTGTAGAGACTACTCCATTTCTACAATACACGGAGTCTTACACAGCTCAGTTGTGGTTTTCACAGAAAGGCAGAGATGCAAAGCAGTGCAAGCAGTGGTGAATTAGCCAGTCTGAGTGGTTGCTACAAATGCCAAAGTGTGGATCTGGTGTGTACCTGGTACCTGACAGTGGTATGAGAAAAGGCAGAGAGATGATTGCTTCCTGGGTGACACGGGGCAGATGGAGAAGGACTGGCTCTTTTAGTTTGCATATCAAAGGCAGCCTGCAAAGGGTGACCTTTGCTATCTTTAAGAATTGGTTATCCCTAGCTAAAAGGGTTAAAAATGTGAAAACATGCAGAAGATAATTGTATGCTGTGCAAATGAGTGGAGGCTGCTCCTCTTTTCTCTTGTCACCTGAGGGAGCCGCTATTTGCTAAATTATACAATCTGCAAAAAATTATCTAATGCATTTCACCTTTTGAGGCAAGGCCAATGAACTACTGCTACTTCTTCTTTCTCAGCTCCCTCTCTTCAAAGTTTTGGTTGGTTTTAACCTACCCATGCCCAACCCCCGCCAATCTTCAGCCTCCACCATTCCCCACCCCCAGGGACAGCTTCTTACTCTCAGTCTTAGGTGACTTGGAACTCACAACATAGCCCACACTGGCTGTGAAACTCCAGGCAAGCTGCTTCTGCACCATGCCCTGCCCTTTTTTCTTAAAGACTTTTAATGGACTTTTGAGAATGAACTTGTTATATTGGACTTTTGGATTTTTCCTCTGCGTTGTAGTTCTGTGGCTGATGTTTATTTACCCTTCATGTATTCTCTCATGCCTTCCATCTCCTTTGTTCTGCATGCTTTTTGAGATAGATAGTTTTAACACTGTGAGAAAACATGAAGTTAAGTAAACCTGAGTCCTGCATCTGGCAGAAACCTGGGGCCACATCGGAACTTTAACTCTGAATTCTGCCATCTCTTATTCTGATTTCCACCACTGGATACCCTGATGCCATCATGGCTTTCAAAGGCTTTGAGTAGCACCAACCATGGTGCCCTACAGGGCGATCCTCCTCTGGGACAAAAATGGCAGACCTCACTCAGAGCTGTTAGAGACAATGAAAGGATACATCACTAGAGGAAGTCTCAACTTTTTCTCTCCAGGGAGTTCTAACGCTGCTAGGTTTTTCCTAATTCCTGAAGAATCAGTTGCTACAGCAATGACCAGTGTTTCTTGGAACTGGCTGCCAGCAGCAGATGTTGTGTTTTATAAAAAAGGAGGGAAGAAACAGCCAGGATATATTTGATAGAGACCTTCCAGGTGTTGTGAGGTAAACTCAGGGTTACTCAGTGTGGGACTGCAGAGGCATCCCTTTCCCTAAGGTATGACAGATGTAGCACAGAATACAGTTTAAGGCCTGGAGAGGAGAGTTGAGAAGGAAGTAGAGGCAGAAAAAGGCAGAGACAGAGACGGAGACGGACCTTTGCCTGAGTTTTTTAGTTCTGGCATGCTTCTCTGCACAGCCTTTTGTAAGCTGGACTCTGCCTGGAATGCCTTCCTTTCCTTCTCTTTTTCTACCTTCGTTTGCTAAACTTGCCTTGGGCTGTTTCGAGTGTAACCCTTTTAAAATACACAATCCTATTAGACCTCAGTCTTCTCTAGAGTTGGGACCAGGAATCCACAGAACCACAGAAGGCTGTCAGATCATCAATGTGGACAGAAACTCCAAGTTACTCCCTGTACCTAACAAGAGATTTCTCAGTGAGAGAAAGGCTACTGAAGGCATTTCTAGAGAGTTGTGGATTTCTTTTAAAATACAAGAACAAGAAATTTAATTAAAATGTAAAGAAGGAAGGTAGAGACTCCTCCCTGCTATTAGTATATATAATATATTATAGATATATGATTTGATGTGTGTATGTCAGTGTGGGGGAATTGTGCCTCTGGCTCAATTGGTGGTCAGAGAACAAGTGTCGGAGGCGGGTTCTCACCTGCCAGGGTGAGACCTGCAGGGTCTTTCTTGTTTCTGTTTCTCTCTGTGTTCCTTAGGCTAGCTGGCCTGAGAGTTTCCAGGTGACTCTTCTGCCTTTCCCACTGTCTCACCACAGGAGTGCTGTGGTTACAAATATGCATCAGTTCATGTAGCTTTTTAATGTGAATTCCAAGGGTCAGATTGCCAAGCTCTCATGGCATTTGGCCAGCTGGGCCCATCTAGCCAATCTGAGAACCCCTGACTTACAGACAGCATTACAGTGACCCATCAGGTCTCTGGTCACCTCTGTCTTGCTTCATGTGCTTTTCTTTCTGTCCTTTACATCCCATAATCTCATAAAACTCTTTTCTGTTTAATGTTTGATTCCAACATCAAACACCTGCAACTCTACAACTCTGTCTCCAAGGAAGTCAACACCTGGCCTCTGCAGGCACCTGCACAAAGACAGTCACACACATAATCAAAAATACTGTATTAAAACAAAAAACAAAACAACAACAACAACAACAAACCCCTAATGTTAAAAGAGAATATTTTGATTTTCAGAGACTGAATTGTAAACTAGCCTAACTTGAAGGAAACCTTTGTTTATCAAGTCCCCAGGATTGTGTACATGATAAAAGCCACTGAGATGAGAAACATGTGATGAAGCTTTACTGTTCATTTAGGGACAATTCCATGTGATGCAAGAATAACACCATCCTGTTTTACAGATCTAGCTACTATGGCACAGTGGATTTCAATGACAACAGGAAGCTGGAAACCAGCAAACACAAGCTCTTCCCTAGGTTTTCTACCTCAGTCATTATTGCTGTTTCTTCATATTGTTGGGGAGTCTGTTCTCCCAGGACTAGGGATGAGGTAGCATCTGATTGCTTGCAAAGTTGTGCCAGATGCACATTTCCATCTTTAGACCCAAAATCAGAACTAATTTCTTACCATCCTGCTGCAGGTCTCTGAATCACCAAATTAATTTTTGCACAATGAGGTAAATTATTTTTAAAAATTTATTTGTTGTTTTTATTTTATGTGTATTAGTATTTTGCCTGAATGTATATTTATGTGCCAAGTATGTACCTGATGTCCTTGGGAGTTAGAACACATCAAATTCCCTGGAACTAGAATAACAGACAGTTGTGAGTTGCCATGAGCATGCTAGGGATAGAACCCAGGTCCTCTGCAAGAACAACAAATGACTTTTGACTCATTGAGCCTCCTCTACAGTCCCACAGGCAAGCTTATTTTTTGTTTGTTTGTTTGTTTGTTTGATTGATTGATTGATTTGTCACTTATTAATCTATCTTTTATAATAAATGGGTATTGAATTGCAAATTTAATTGTCTCAATGGCCTTCTAAATATATCACACTGGCTGAGTGTAGGAACACACCTCTAGCACTCTAGAGGTTGAAACAGGAGAATCACAAACTAGAGGTCAGCTTGGGCTACACCATAAGTCTGAGGCCAGCCTTGATTGTTGATTTCTCTTGATGTTTCCAAGATTCGCATTTAGAACTCTAGAAGTCCTTATGGTATTTCTTTTGGGGTGGAGGCGGGTTGGGGGTATGGGGTGGCTCTTTAAGGTTTAAGAGACATGGAATATATAGCTTTCCTGCTTTTCTGGCCTTCAAATAATACTGAGAGTACTGTCAGGCCTCACCCCTAAAGATTTGATTATAGTCTTTAGTAGGGCTTGGATAGCTATTTTTAAAGTTCTCACATGATCCTGAAATGTAGCCAGGGTTGACAACTTGAAATCGCTGATCCCCTTAATCTCTTACATTCCCTGATATTTAATTTTGTGTCAACTTGCCTGGGTTATGGGATATTAGTCAAACATTATTCTGGGTTTTTGATAAAGTATTTCTATATGAGATCATATAAAGTATTTCTATATGAGATCAGCTTTCTCTCCTTGCTGAGTAAGAATGACTCTACATGGACCTTCCTCCACCCCCAGTCCCCATCTTCAGACTCAAACTGAACACTGGCTCTTCTTAGGTCTTGAGTCCATTGGCTTTCAGGCTGGAGCTCAAACAGCAACTACCCCAGTCTCCAGCTTCAAGTGGATATCTCAGGACTCTGTAATTACAAGAGCCAATCCTAGTAGTGAGTCATTCTCTGTAAATGTGTATTCTGTTGATTCTGTTTCATCACTGAATCCTGGCCAATATACCTCCTTATCATGTCTTTTGGACATCTTTTCTGTCCTTGAGAGTGTTCATACATTATATCCTCTAGGACATCATCCAATAAAGCTCCTTTAAAACAGAGTTTGGATGGGCATCTCACTCATGCTCCCTAAGACTGGGTAGGTATAGCTCAGCCTCAAGAAGTTTGAGTCCGTACCCATGTTCCCTTGGTGAGTTTGAGTCTGACTGGGACAATATCTGTGAAATCAAAGGACTTATTTTCTTACTACCGAGTTACAGCTTTACTGCAATGGTCTCATCCCATGAGTGTCAGCAAAATTGGTGCTCACTTACCTTGTCCAGTTATCCCTCACAGTGCTTGGAGTTTATTCATTATGCAAGCCAGAAGCATTGGGGTCTAGGGCCCAGTAAATAAGGAGATAATTATGTAAGACACAAGAGGAAGATGAACCAGATTGGGAGGGAGGGGTATTTGTGCAAGTACACTCCTGGGCACAGTCCAGGAGTAAGCGTGCAACAAGAAAAGTGGCAAAGTCAACAGTTAGAAGTACACTCCCGGGCACAGTCCAGGAGCAAGCGTGCAACAAGAAAAGTGGCAAAGTCAACAGTTAGAAGCCTCATGGATGTTTCTAGAAGAGAACAGGACAAACTGAGGTGAGAAGGAACTGGGGAGGACAATCAGAACTTTCTACACTGCATATTTATGACCCATTCTATGGCAGCCAGCCCGTGATCATAATGGAGCATCCTAGGTGGAAAGCCATGCACTGAAATGACTAAATTTTCATTCAGCGTAAGTCTGATTTTAGTCCCATTTAAATTGTATGTGTAGCTCCATTTTTTTTCTTTTGAATATTTAACATGATAATACAGGCAAAAAATACTTTGTGAAAATAGCCTTGTTTTTTGACCTCCTGAACTAATTTGCCCTAAATTGCTACCACATTGATAATATCTTAATCAAATGCATCAGCCCTGTGGAAGTCTGTACTGCTAATTTCCATTGCTCTACTATCTTGTATGTAGACACAAGAATGATGTCCTTACATCACCATTTTGTTTGTTCTCCATATTTATAAAAGTGGTTTCTCCTAAACAAACAAAGCCACAGGAACTGGTTCAGTTGAAGAG
This sequence comes from Rhynchomys soricoides, assembly GCA_019843965.1. Lineage (NCBI taxonomy): Eukaryota > Metazoa > Chordata > Mammalia > Rodentia > Muridae > Rhynchomys > Rhynchomys soricoides. The sequence continues at coordinate 207,135 of JADRCH010000086.1, forward strand.
AATAAACAGATTCAAGGGATCAAAAGCCATTGTGTAAGTTTGTGGAGCAATCCTTTCATCAGTAGGTCACGCTTACATGTTGATGATGTCATGGTTGAAGATAAAAGCATCAGGGATTCTATTTCATGCTTCATTTTCTGATGATTTTAGTGATCTTAATTTTGCCTTAAAAATTAAATTAAAGAAACCAGGAATACAAAAGGAAGATGTCTTGAGCTTGGATGTTGGAGTTCATCCAGTTCCCAAGCAGCCAAGGAAAACCTTGTCCAGCCTCTTTTCTAGTAACTCCAGTACACGAGAACCAACAGGCACATGCACACACACACACACACACACGCACACGCACACGCACACGCACACGCACACCCCCATCTCTATTCACTTGGCTACAGGAGCTGCAGAGGCTGCCTAATGACCTGACAAACTTGGCTGTGGACACAGTTTTGACTCTTTACAGTCAATACCATAAAGAATAATTTTGGGGAAGGATAATTTTTCTTTTACTTTTGCCCAAATTAAATCATTTCCCCACTTTGGCTAGGTAATGGAGACATAACTTTAATACTATTTTAATAATGTTCAGCTCCATTTATTGTTTGTTTGTTTTCATGCGGAAATCCACACAATTATGGTTTTAGATTTTTTGTTCCTACATTCTGCAGAAAAAGGTATGGAAGTGTGCTGCAAGCCATGCTTAATATGGGTTCATCGGTGCCATCCCCCAAGATAAGCTTTTCAGCATATATTCCCTTTAAGGTATTTTTTATAGTGTGTCTTAAGGGGTAGTAGCCAACTCTGGAGATAAGAACACTGAGAAGGCAGGAAGATGGATAGTAAATCTAAGGTGCTTTCTGGCAGATTTTCCAATAATACTGAGCACTGGATAATAGGAGACAAATAAAAGTTTTTAGTTACACTCATGGTTAATTAATTTTAGATCCTAAATCCTAAGAAGATTGTAGTATGCCTCTGAAGACAGAATGAAAGAGTCTATGATGTTCTGAGGTAAAAATTAGTGGATCTTAGCCAGGCAGTGATGGAACATGCCTTTAATCCCAGCACTCAGGAGACAGAGGCAGGCAAATATCTGTGAGCTTGACGCCAGCCTGGTCTACGGAGCCAATTGCAGGACAGCCAGGGCAGTCTTAAAAAAAAAAAAAAAATTAGTAGATCCTGATCAGGAGATACTCAGAGGGCCTGTGGCTCTTGACTTTGATGATGTAATGAGATTTCACCAATGACGTGCATAGGTGAGACTGGTATTTTGTGGAGATATGTCTCGACTTTTGGGAAAAATAGACTGTCCATTAATTAGCCCAGACTTTTTTTCACTAGGGATAATGAATGCATCCTAACAAAATAAGGACAGACAGTTCACTGTTCAGGAAGCTGGACCATATGTTTCCAGATGCTGCTTTCCCCAAACCAAGAGAAGAGGTTAGGCTGCATTTTTTTTTTTTTTAAGGAAAATCAAAATATACACTCAAAATTATTATTTCCTAAAACAGAAAAACCAAACTTCAAAAATAGTAATTGTTACCAGAGCAGTAATAAATAATGGCAGACATGCCCATCTTAAACAACAAGCATGTTTTAATATTGCATAATCTACAGCCATGTGCTCAGGCTCTACAGCTGTGTGCTCAGGTACCTGTATTATGACTGAAGACACATTTCAACTGTCATGAGCATGCAACACAGATTCAAGCCTCCACTGCACCACAACCAACACATTGGCAAAACACCAGGTGTTCCTGAGAATGCTCTGTGTCCTCCAAGTTCAAATGATACAACTGAAATAGTGCATTGGCTTAAAAACTGGCCTTCAGTTTCCTGAAACCACCCTTCAGGAAACCTAATTTAAAAACATGAAATGTGCCATTTAATGCTGAAATGGCTTTCCTGAAGCATAGTGAAATCATACATGAAACACAACAGCCTTTCCATGCCAGAGAAGTAAATAGCTCATTTCCCCTGTATACCCTGGCCCCTCTTGCCCTTAAGTTTTATTACATGTTTAAATATATGTTGTTGGTTATTCATAGTGCATGAACTTCTGACAGCCAAAAAGTCTGTTCACCATGTGCACTGCTGGCCATGCTACTAGCAGGAATTGGGTTGCCTTGCTTCGGTTTTTAGAGCTCACTAGTGCTTTGTTACATAGTCCTAGAGAATTGTCAGAATTACCTAGCCCCTCACTCTTCTAGATACCTATTAATCCCTAGTATCTGGCTTCATATGCCCCTTGCTGACTGCCACACTGAGTGACACTGGGGATAGATGGAGAACAATCAATCAATCATTTATATACTATATCTTCTGAATGCCTCCAGTTACCACCCACACCCTAGCTCTAGTCTCTAGCTCAGCATAACCTGAACACTGAGCCAAATACTAGGGCTGCTGTAGGTTGGACTTTTGCCAAGCACTGTACAGCAGATGAAATAGATTTCCCAAGTGTTCCATCATAGTCTTCACCCCACATCTGTCCCAAGACCTCCTCATATGCTGATGGTCAAGGGGGAAGCATGAACCTATTTACCCTAAGCATTCAACATTGACTCAAAGTTAACAGCCCAGCTATGTTAACAGCTGGTGCCATTACAAAGTACAGTTCTTCTCTCCAAATAACTATATTTTAGCTCAAATTTAAAATCTTGCAAACAACCTCCTAAGGAGACCTGGATAGAGAAAGCTTCAAGAAATAGCAAGAGACAATGTGTGTTCCATTTTCCAGTGTCTGACACTTCAAAGGAGGTCAATAAATATTTGCTAAATGGATGTTAGTGAATGACATGGTGTGGAGAAGTAGGGTATAACCTCATTAGATTGGTTTGACAAGCAAAGATGCCCATTAGCTGGGACAGCATGTATAGTGAGGCTGCTTGGCTAGACTACCTGGTCTTCATGAGCAGGCCTGCCCCACCATTTGGCATCTGTGGCTTTTGGATTAGCCATTTGTTATGTCCAACATAGTCAAGACCAACATGGTAGAAAGCTTTCCCAGCTTCAGAAGTGACTGCGTTTTCTGGATAGTGGTTTGGGCTGGGCTTTTTGTGTTGTCTTCTGGTTGGTTTTGCTTTTTAAATAGTGCTGTTAGCTGCTGACAGAGTAGCCTGGTGTACTTGGGTGGCCCAAGAACGCTTTGGACCTATGCTGCTGTGTCAGATGGGTAACACGATCAGAGGAATTTGTGTGTGTTTACATTAGGATCTGTGTCTGGATTGTGACATTAAGACTAGCTTTTAATTACTTCTGTCCTTCTACTGCTGTTCACGTCCATGCATGTTTAGACTCTGTCCTTCTACTGCTGTTCACGTCCATGCATGTTTAGGATCTGTCCTTCTACTGCTGTTCACATCCATGCATGTTTAGACTCTGTCCTTCTACTGCTGTTCACGTCCATGCATGTTTAGAATCTGTCCTTCTACTACTTCCCAGATATAAACATCTACTTCCCAGATATAAACATCTCCGTAAGCTGAGTCACCACACTGGCTTTTCTCTTACTTTTGAAAACTATTCTAAGTCCTAAACAGTGGCAACACTCACCTTTAATTCCAGTGCTTGGGAGGCAGAGAAAAATGGATCTCTGTGAGTCCGAAACCATCCTGTTCTACATAAAAATTAGAGACCAGCCAGGGCTACATAGTGAGATCCCACAACTCCACCACCTTCAAAATAATTCCAAAGCAGAAAAGATATGAATATATACTTGACTGTGACACTAGTGTTTCCTGAAAGCCCCAATACACACTGTGCTTTCTCCTGGCTTGGCGGCATGGTAGTACTGTTTGTTGTTTGAATGCAAAAATCTTCACTCTTTCATTTCCAACTTCTAAAGTTGCAGGACATGAAGTATACTGTCTGGTTAAATGAACTGAGCAGGTGCATTTGGTCATAACCTAAGCAAAAAAAAAGGACATGTGGCTTTAAAAGACCTCTATGAAGTCAGTGTAGTGGCATATGCCTGTGTATGGGAGGTGGAGGCAGGAGGATTATAGTTTGAGGACAGTTTACGCTAGGAGGAGGAGGAGGAGGAAGAGGAGGAGGAGGAGGAAGAAGAGGAAGAGGAAGAGGAAGAGGATGACGACAAAATAGCAGAGGTGGTTGTCCACTATCCCTCCCCAAACTCTGTGCCAGCTATTATGACAAGCATTTTAATTTGTTGAACAGTTGACAAAACAAAAACAATACAACCATCAGAACACTTAAAAATTATAGTTGAAAAGAAGGATGGAATTTTACATCTAAAATAGTTAATAATTTTTACTCAAAAGTGTACTTTGTGCAGTGACATTGGCTATACAGCTAATTTATAAGATAATAAAGATTTTAGGGATATGCAGTCAGCCCTCCATAAAACTTTCACTTAAAAGACGCATATTGCTGCTTGCAGCTCTAGTTTATATGAATTGCCACTTGTTTGTTTACTTTCTATTGCCCAGATAAACAGTCATGTAGAGAATCCCTTACAGCTTACAGTGCATCCTGAAGGGCAGTCAGGACAGGAGCTCAAGGCAGGGCTGAGATCAGGAACTTAAACAGAAACCGAGAAATCTGCTTGCCCACTCACTCCCAGGGCTTTGTTCTCATTGCTTTCTCTTTTTAAATATTTATTTATTTACTTATTTATTTAATATATATGAGTATACTGTAGCTATCTTCAGATACACCAGAAGAGGGCATCCCTTCCCTCTGAGGGACCAGCCACAGGACAGTATAGTATAGAATAGAATTTACTCAGGGCATAGTATGGAATAAAGTTTATTCAGGGCATGAGGAGGGGAGTTAAGAGGGTAGTAGAGGCAGAGAGACAGACAGACAGACAGACACACACACACACACACACACAGAGAGACAGAGAAGGGGGGAAGAGAAGAGAAGCCAGCCATGAGCACGTGGAGAGAGGGGGGAGGGAACAGGGAAGGGGGGAGGGGACAGAGTGGGAGCAAGCAGGCAAGAGACCCCAAGAGAACAAGAGAGGGAGGAGGGGGCAAGCAGCCCCTTTTGAGGTGGGTCAGGCCTACTAACTGTGGGGTGGAGCTTAGACAGAATGCTAACAATCTCTCCAGCCCCTCACATGGCTTTCTTATACAACTCAGGACCACCTCCCTGGGGCACCACCCACCCTACACCAATTATGAATCAAGAAAATGTTCCTCAGACTTGTCTACAGACCAATCTTGTGGATGTATTTTGTTAATTGAGATTCCCTCTTCCCAGATGACTTGAGCTTCTGTCAAGTTGACAAAAAATAACTGACATACCACCAGCCTCTATCCTTGTACTTTGAAGCCATCCTAAATAACGAGGATGGCACTATCCTGATACAACAGATGACCTAGCAACAGAGGTGACTATTAAACGAGGAGCAGCATAGACAGTGTGGACACAGAGAACGAAGGGGTAACCAGGTCTTAGGCACAACTGAGTAGATGATGCAATGGTTTATCTCACTACTCAAAATATCGCATCCCCAGGGAGGCAGCAACAGTGGCAACTGGCCTGACCCCTGATACTCCTGGAGACTGATCCACCAATGATAGAACACACATGGAGGGACCCATGGTGCTGGCCACAAATGCGGCAGGGGAAGGTCTTGTACCCATCAGGGGGAGGAGAGGCCCTTGGGCCTGAGGGTGTTAGATCCCCCAGTATAGGAGAATGCCAAGGAGGAAAGACAGAGTGGGTGGGTGGGTGGGAGGGTGGGTTGGAGAATATCCCCATAGTGGCAGGGGGAGGGCGGAGGGAATGGGGAGGTTCCAAAGGGGAGGTCTGGAAAGGGGGAAACATTTGAAATGTAAATAAACCATGAAAAATAAAAAATAAAATAAAAATAGGACATTTTTAAACATTTATTTCGGCAATTTTCCATGTCATAATTTTAGACTGCAGGAAACTGAAATTGCAGAACAGGCAATCTTGAACAAGGGGCCACCTATGTTACAGGCATGGCAGTAAAGTTCATGTGATGTAAGTCACTCACCTATTCTCTCTGTGACCCAACATTCTGAGAACACAAAGATATAAATTGGGATTTGATCCAAACCTTTGGCCTTAATCACCTAAGTGTGGCCTTGTCCAGTGAAAGCAAGCCTCAGTACTTCTATCCCTCTGAAAGGTTACAGGAAAGAGCGAGCCTGTGGGTGCCTTCATTTGTGCATTTGATTTGCCCTGTGTAAGGGCTTTGTGTTGGGCTAATACATCAGAAGGGTACACCTTTCCCTAATCCACATGCAGAAATCTACCTTGACTGACCTTGGCACTATGAACTGGTCGCGAATCGAGGTGGTGTAGAGTCAAAAAAAACAAAATAGAATGCTATGATTAATGACTTTCCACCTCCCAACCTGGAACATAGCTGTTTAAGTCCTAATAAACCCAGTTTGCATCCTTAAAGAAGCCATCTGGATCAGTAGGCCATGTATGCCTGGGGCAGTTAAACCTGGTTCTTGATCCCAGAAATAAGACTCAGACTCAAAATATATTTACAAATACCTTGGCCGTATAGCTAAGGCTCTATTCTGACTATATCATTACTAAAATAACCCAATTATTTTAACCTACATTTTGCCACATGGCTGGTTACCTGTGCTCAGGTACCATGCATCCGTCTCATCAGCTCTTTCCAGCAACCCTCCTGCCTTCTCTCTCACCCAGAATTCTTTCTCTTCCTGGATGTCCCACATATTTCTACAACATAAGCCCATGTTGGCAGAAGTCATATTGGGTTGTAGGATGAAGCCCAGTAAGAGAAAAGAAAATGTCAAATCAGACCCATACCTGAGACGGCAGGGATGTGGAGAGAAGTGTGCGTTGGCTTTGTGTTGTAACCAGGATTCATTGAGCTGTTTCCAAAGGCAGTAAATTGAGTTTCTTACCCCATACCTGTGCTTTCCATCTCCAAAACACATGGGCTTTGGGGCTTCTCACTCTCCCAGACCTAGGTGAGGAGACGGTTGGTTATGATTTGGGTGGGAAGTGACAAAAGACATCATTGCAGGAGATGCTTTCTCCTTTTACAAAGCTGATATAAAAGTAATCCAACTCTGCCGGGCAGTGGTGGTGCACACCTTTAATCCCAGCACTTGGGAGACAGAGACAGGTGGATTTCTGAGTTCAAGGTCAGCCTGGTCTACAGAGTGAGTTCCAGGACAGCCAGGGCTACACAGAGAAACCCTGTCTAGAAAAAACAAAAGAAAAGTAATCCAACTCAGTTGAACTGCCATAAACCCTCCTCAGCAGTTCTCTGCAGTCACACCATAAGCTCTGAGGCACAGGGGCCTGTAAATTGCATAGTAATGGCTGGTTCCTCAGTGGGAATAAACATGTGCTTTGAGTTTTCCAAGTGAGTCAGACTCATGCTGCAAGATAAATGCTGATAGCAAGCAGATGTGACATGTGCTTCTCAAGAGTGACAAGAGGGGCAGGGACAACTGGAGGATTGGCATCTTTCACATGCCTTGAGGGGATGGGCTAACACTTACTGGGGACTTCTCCTTTAACAAGAAACACTGGGTAGCTGGTGAGTCCCTCCCCCCTCTTCTTTCTTTCCATAAGTGGAATCTACATTTTAAGCCTTAAATGTAA
>JADRCH010000086.1:219727-321624 GCA_019843965.1 Rhynchomys soricoides
AAGAGTAAAGGGAGATTTCTCCTGGTTTTCATCAAAGTCTCCATGTGGGATACAGTGGAAATGTCTTCAACAGTATCCCCACACTAGCAATTTTTATAGGACTGTTCCTTGTAATGTCCCCTCAGTGCAAGCCAATGGCACTCTGCCAGAGTGTAATTCAGTAAAAACATCTCTGCTCAAGCTCGAGCGGCTCAGCCCACGCCTGCCGCTTGGAGCTGATGTGGCTTGATGTGGGGATACAGTTGAGGGTACAGAGACGAATAGACGTCTTTCCCATCTTTTAGGCAATCATCCATGAGTACTGCTCCTCACATGAGGACTCTTAAAATGTATTAGCAAGAACTGTATTGGAGCCCTCATTTCATTGGCAGAGATCTCAGGAACAAATGAGTTTGAACCTTGGGTTATGTAACAGAGTATGTTTTCCAAAGATGTTTAATCTTGGAAGGGAAGTAATTGATCAAGTTGAACTAAGAGTGCAGCCCCTGGGCTGAATGCAGACTAGCCTGGCATCAGGTCCCAGATGTCACTGAAAACTGACCTGCCAGACTGAATCTTGCTGTGAACTGGCTGACGGTGGGCATACAAAAGCCCTCTAATTGTTTTTTAATCAATTCAGCATTTATTTAATTTTTTGGTTTTAATTTTTAGTTTGTTTTAATTTATTTATTTATTCACTTTACACACCCAATTATAGCCAAACACCCCCAAGGAAAGCAGTGGGCTGACTATACTTGGAAATTTGATCCTTTTTTTTTTTTTTTTTTTTAAACGAAGCAAAGCATTGTGTAAGTAGGAACTTACATGTATGTGTGTGTTGTGGTGTATAGCAGTCACTGAAAAGATGAGTACATTTAGTCAGGTACAAATAACAGGTCCTACACACCATATCTTATTGTACCATATACTGCTCAGGAACTACACTCTGGTCATTCCCATCTGGGGTATGTGTGTGTGAGAGAGAGAGAGGGGTGGGGGAAAGAGAGACAGGAAACAGACAAGCAGTCAGGCATGGGTGTATAGTTATATGTTGAGATCAGAGGAGAACTTTTGAGTGTTCGTTCCTTCTACTGTGGATTCTGGGAATTGAATTCTGGTAGCCAGTCTTCAGCAAGCATTCTTATCTTCTGCACTATCTCACTGGCTCACCAGTATGTCATGCAGATGAAAAACTGAAGCTTGCTCTAGTTATCGTGGATGTTAAAAAACCAGGATTGTCACATTTTGATTGTAATACAGCCCAATACAGAGACAGTGATTTTTAAAAATCTTTACAAAGATGCTTAGCAGCTGCCAGGCTGTTGAAAAATTCTGAGCATTGTAGGTAAGGAAAGCTTCCTGTGGTTGACTTAGGAGGAAACATCTGCACCAAAGGCAGGAATGCTCCAGTGGTGCACTGCTGGGGAGAAGGTGGGTACTTTCTGGTTCCTAGACCTAGTGAAAGGCCCCAGGTGTGTTCTGGCCAGAGATGGTCCCTGGCTTTGTGTTTTCCACCTTCTATTTGACAAATGTGGTGAGTTTATTTTCCTATATGTGTGTGAATGTGGTCTCCTGATGATACAAGGCTAGCTTACTCACATTGTAGAAACCGTAAATGATCCTATCTGTTGATACAGAGTTGCAGAATCCCCCCCCAAGGACTTGTTACAAACAAGAATATAAGATTGAACTCTATATGTTGAAAACAGAGAATAACCCTGGCCATCTCCTACCTACATTTTCATTAAACTTGGAAATATCTAAAACCTGCATCTCCTAACTTTGACCCGGTGAATTGATGGGACAGTGCAAAGATAAGGGTTAAACACTGGCATTGTTGTCTCTGATTTACAATGTGCTGAATTGTAAATGTCCTCAAAGACAGGATGCTTCTTCCAGTCAACAAGTACATGTCACTAGGGAGCCCACCATACTCAGTATAGTACAGCCCACCCATAATGCATATCTGGGAAAGGGATTCAAAGTCCTTATCCATACAGTAGACATATAAAGCAAGAAAACATTGTTGGCTGTTAAGAGAACTTCTTGCTCTTTCAGAAAACCTGCATTCAGTTCCCAGCACCTACATGGCAGTTCACAACCATCTGCAACTCCAGTTCTAGGGGATCCAGTGTCCTCTTCTGATCTCCACCAGCACCAGGCACATATGTGGTACACATAAATACATGCAAACAAGAACTCTTACACATAACTAAATCTAATAAAAACAAAATACATGTTGTAACTTCACTGAAGAAGTGGTCCCAGCTACTTGGGAAGTTGAGGCAGGAAGATGGTAGCGTGTAGTGAGTAGGAACCTGTCTTTAAAACAGAGTTAGGATAAAACAAGCAAAGCTATTTCCACTGGACACACAGCTGCCCACAGCCCTTCATGGGTATTTCCTGACAGCCTTTTGTTGCCTTGGGGATGTTGCCCACCTGTGTGCCCCAGTGCCTTCTCTGACCTGCAACAGTATCTATGAGAAAGGCATTAGAAAACAGGGCAGTCACACCTGGGGATCCATCCCATATACAGACACCAAACCCAGACACTATTGCAGATGCCAAGAAGTGCTTGCTGACAGGAGCCTGTTATAGCTGTCTCCTGAGAGGCTCTGAGAGAGCCTGACAAGTACAGAGACAGATGCTCACAGCCAACCATTGGACTGAACACGGGGACCCCAATGGAGGAGTTAGTTAGAGAAAGGACTGAAGGAGTTTGCAACCCCATAGGAATATCAACAAACCAAACTCCCCAGAGCTCCCAGGGGCTAAACCACCAACCAAAGAGTACACATGGAGGGACCCATGGCTCCAGCAGCATATGTAGCAGAGGATTGCATTTTTCTGGCATCAATGGGAGGAGAGGCCCTTGGTCCTGTGAAGGCTCAATTCCCCAGTGTAGGGGAAGGCTAGGGCAGTGAGGTGGGAGTGGGTGGGTGGGGGAGCATCCTCATAGAAGCAGGGGGGAGTAGGGTAGGGGGATTCTGGAGGGGAAACTGGGAAAGGGGATAACATTTGAAATGTAAATACATAAAATTTCCAATGGGGGGGAAGAAAAGAAAAACTTTGAGATGAACCAGAGGAAATAAATAAATATTTTATATGGTAAAAAAAAAAAAAAAATGAAGAAAACAGGACAGTCAACAAAGGAGTCATTTCTACTATTACTAGTTTGCTGAATGATCATTGTACACTGAAGGGCTTAATGGAACATCATTAAGAAAAAACTTCTGAGCCCCAAAGATTAGTTTCTACTTTGAAAGAAATTAATTCAGGTTCAGCACTGTCCCTCTTTCATAGGAAGAGCGGCCCAGGCCATGCTTGCTTCCGTGAGGCAGCCAACCATGGGGCAGCAGGCAGTAGGAGTACCTCTAGTGAGGGCCTGACTTCCATGGGAATAATGTATGTTTGCTCAATGCTTTGCTTTGCTTACTTGGGATTTCTGAAAATTAGCATAATTTCTGACATGTGATTTTTAATATTAATTTTTTTTAAAACCCCAGAAAGCTCATTTGAGCCCTAGAATGGGACAGAAATGAAAACAAACTCCAGTCATTTGAAAGCTGCAGATGAGGTTTCAGGATTGGTGTTTGTAGAGCAGATCTCTTCTTAAAAGTATTATTATACTGAGTGTCCACCGTCCTCCTCAGCTTCCAATCTGTAGTCATCACTAGGTGGACCTGAGTCTCAGGGGACAAGGACATAGGGTGGGGTGTTGTGAGGTAGAGGAAGAAGATATCACTTCCTAGGTTTAGAAGTTGGGTGCTATTATAGTACCTGAGGTTTCTATTTCTGTATGTATTGATTGCCATTTTATTCGTTCATAGTATTATATATCATGATTGTTTCAGAGAAGTGTGTGTGTGTGTGTGTGTGTGTGTGTGTACGCGCGCACGCGGTACATGGTTGTCCTTCAGTGTCCATGAGATATTGTATTCAAAACCCCTTCAGGGGCCCACATCTGTGACTGTCCAAGTCCCTTATATAAACTACATATCCTTTGCATAAAACCTACACACATCCCATGTATATTTTAAATTATCTCTAGGGTGCTATAATATCTACCACAGTGTAAACAATCTATTTTATAGGGAATAATGACAGAAAGTCTGGATATGGTCAAGACACCCCCCCCCCAATACTTTTTTTCAGTCCTCGGTTGACTGCTTAGATGAAAATCTTGCAGATACAGGAGCTACCTCTGATTTCTCCTGCTTTCCCAACACTCTTCTAATTCTGCCTGAAAAATCACATACTCGTTTCTGTTCTGTCTGAAATAACTTTTGCAAAGTTCCATGCTGAGATTCCATCCGTTCTAAAACCCATGCTACCCCTAACTACCCATAAGCTCATCTTTTTAGTTGTCTGGGAAACATATGCTGAGTGCTGGAATCTTAGAGCTGAACTGTGATTAATGCAGCCAGGTTGTTTCACCTTCTCTCCTGGCTTAGATACTCTGCATGGCAGAGGTGAGTTGGATCAAGAGCTATTTTAAACATGAGTTTAATATGGAGGATTTTAGTTGGCTGGCAGGAATATGAGCCCTCTCAGGGACAGGGAAATAAGTCCAGGAGGTGAAGAACAGTAAGGAGGTGGATACTGAACCACAGAGATAAATGCTTTTCCTTGTTGAAAATTTAACTAAGGGGGGAGGGGGTGTCAGCTGTTCTTTGCCCTAAAAGGGAGAGATAGTAGGTGAGAATTTAAGCACATTGAAACAATTTTTTGGTAAAGGCTTCCTTAACTGTCATGGTCATTGGCTGGCACACCACCAGCTGGCATCTAGTCATTTTTGAAGCATGAGCTCTGTATTACCATTTCTGAGATTCAGTGTTACAGGTAGTTAATGAAACTACTTTAGTGTTGGTTACACTACTGAGCTCTAGACACTTCAGTGTCTGATTAGCATTTGGGGAGACCCATATCTGTACAAGTATGTGAGGATATCTCTTCATAAAGAACCCAAAGTCAGCTGCTCCTTGCAAACTGTTTAAGCATGTGCAGTAAAGATGATGCCATGTTAATTAAGACTAATGGCCAAAAGAGCCATTGCAGATGATCATCTAGCTTGCAGAGTTTGTTTGAGATTATGCAGATAACTCTGATGGGAATACTAGTTTAACTCAATTTTACAAGGCCAGTATTTTAAGGTGAGGTAGTGCTTGATCATTATAAAGCACCATAATAGGTAGTTTACTGTGTCTTGTCATTGAAGAAGCAGGGGACTCCTGATGGAGTTAGGAGTTATTATTTAAGCTTGATTTTATTTTTTAAAGGGCCAACTATATAAGTGACCTGTCACTAAGTTCTTTTTGTCCCTCATCCCTCCTACTGTTTTGGGGGGATGTACATATTTTACAGTTCATTAGGCCCTTCATTAGAAGGTGGGAATGAATGAGATATCAAAGCCAGAGTGAGCCCTTGGAACACACAGCTCTAAGATGCTTCCAGCAAATCCCGCCCCCGGGAGCCCAGGGAAGCTCAGGAAAGAGGAGGCAGAAGGAATGGGGAGTCAGAGAGCACAGGGAACACCAAGAGAACAATACCCTCTAAATAACCAAGCAACACTCCCGAGCTCATAGAGACTGAGGCAGCAATCACAGGGCCTATACCAGGTCCTCTGCAGATTTACAATAGCTTTCAGTTTAGTATTTTTATGAGACTTCTGAATGTGCAAACAAGTGGGTCTCTGATTCTTCTGCCTTCTCTTGGGGCTCTTTTTCTGTTGGCTTGTCTTGACTGACTTCTATATGATGGCTTTCATTTTATCTTATTATATTTTATTTTGTTATAGAATCCTGTTGTGTTCTAATGAGAAACAGAAAGAGAATGGATCCAGATGGGAGAGGAGGTGGGGAGGAACCAGGAGGAGTGGGGGGTGGGTTATATTCGGATTATATTGTTTGAGAGAAGAGTCTATGTTCAATGGGGGATGTGTGCTAGCCAATCCAGTAAACTAATGAGCAAGCAATTGAAAGTGTTGTCTGGGACCGTTGTGTTTCCTGTGGGTTAAAAAATTTTCTTTATGTCTCTAGATCTTTATTGTTAGGGACTTCTTGACTGAACTGAATCTTTTCTGGTAGTATAAGAAGTAGAGCCAGAAGCCAGTGGTGGTACACACTTGTAATCCTAGCACTCAGGAGACGGATGTAGAAGGGTCATGAGTTCAAGACTAGCCTGAGTTGCCTAGCAAGCTTGCATCAAAAACAAACAGGAACAGTTGGCCAACACAAGATGAGCTTGGTGGTATTTTTGCAGACTTTCTGTCTCATTTTGCTTTGTTTGGGTTGTGTTTTCCTTATTGGTCTTTTGCTTGATTGTTTGGTTTCTGTTTTTTAATTTTGTGGGGTTGTTTGGTGTGTGTGTGTTTCTTATTTTTTGTTTGTTTTTAAAGAGAGGGGAAAAAAAGAACACAAAGTTAAGTGGGTAGAGAGGTGGGAGGGTCTGGGAAGAATTGAGGGAAAACATGATCAAGCTGCATTGCATAAACTTGTTCTTCAATAAGAAACAAACGCCACGCAAAAGATTCTGCTTTAAGTGATATTAGTCTTGTGACAGGTATAAGGAAAGACATTCTGACAAATCCAGCAAGATCGGTTAAAGTCACACTCAAGCTTCAGTGAGTATATTCATCAAAAAGGTTTTTTTGACAGTTTCTCAATTCTACTAACAGAGGATCTGTATTTTTTAAAACAGCATAATATTTTTAAGAGCTGAGAAAATAAGGGCCATATATGGTTGTATGTCAGCCCACAGAACTATGAAAGATTGAAAGAAGTTACTAGGAAGTTCATTGGAAGAAATCACTAAAGGATTGTGCTTTCCACAGCATTGGAGTCTACAGATATCTCTGCAGTGGAGGTGGGGAAATCACAGTATTTACTGCTGAAAAGTTAATCATGAGACTTAGCCTCCAAGTAAATAATTCTCTGGCCTTAAGAAAAATAGAATATTTGCCATTGGGATGGATTTGGGGAAAGAGAAAGGAAGGGGGAGAAGGAGGTGACTAAACAAGGAAAAGCAAGCAGCCTCAGCTAAAAGTTACTGCTTATGTGAGCTGCTCCTTTAGTTACTCTGTGTGATAAACCTCAGTGAATTCTTCAGCTTCTTGCCCTAATACAAGAGACATGCTTTGAAAGCAGGTTATACTTTAGCCCCTTTGGAAAAAGAAATAAACAGATAATTAAGGCCTCAGTGCTTAAGGGATTGAAATGTCTTGGTAATAGAAGGCAGCTAGGCTGAGAGCTTTACCCACTTAACCTGCCAGAAATGAGTGGTCACTGTGTGAGCAAGCAGGACTGGCAACATCCAGGAACTCATACAAACCATGAAGACAACAGTCCTGGAGCATGAGTAGCGGCTGTGTGGTGCCCCACCCTTCAGTGGATGTAGATATTCAGCCTCTCCTCAGCTAACTACCACACTATGCAGAGAGCCCTTCTGGCTCCGTCAGGTATATACCCAGCTCCTCTGGAACCATTAAGTGCCTAGAAGGGACCAGATGGGATGGGTAAAGTGTGGGGGATTAATGTTTGGGGCAGTTTACATACCTGTTGAAATGGCACGATTATTCTATTGGGGAGATAGAAGCGTCCTTGTTTTCACACCTGAGTAAATGGAGGGAGTGTCCAAATTTAGTCTCCTTGGTTCCCATCTCTTGCTTTTCTATGACATGTTTTCCCAGAAGCACCAAGAAATGTTTGCTACAGATGTGACTGTTAGGAATTCACTGTATGATTTCTCTGAGCCTTGACTTCGTATTTGAAATATGAGAAGTCAGAGACTCTAATGCTTCTTCTCCTTACTACTCTTCAGCCTTCAGAGGTGGGTCTGGCTGAAGTGGAGATTCAGAAGCTGCAGGGCTTGGGGGGTGGGGGGGACCTGAGCTTATGCTTCTAACAAGAGTCTATCTATCTAGGGACTGCAGATGGTGCTGGCCTACCCACAGCTTTGTGAAAGTGAGGCTGTCTAGCAGTCCCATTCCAGGCATCTGAGATGACAATAACTGTATTTTAGCCTTCTGGACAGCCCCTTATACCTGCATTTACTTAGGTGGCCAGCATGTTGGGCCCTTATTAATGGTTCTCACCTTGGACCTAGTTAGTCTAGAGCAGTGGTTCTCAATCCACAGGTCATGACCCCTTTGGGGATTGAACAACTCTTTCATAGGCATTGCCTAAGACCATTGGAAAACACAGATATTTACATTATGATTCATAACAGTAGCAAAATTACAGTTGTGAAGTAGCAGTGAAGACAATTTTATGGTTCCTCACCACAGCATGAGGAACTGTATTAAAGGGTCGCAGCATTGGAAAGGTTGAGAACCACTGCTCTAGAGTAAATGCCTCAGCAAAAGCTTGTACTGCCTACTGCTTAGTGATCATACATTTTCGTATGAGCTCTGTTCCTCCAGGGCCAAATCCTGACTCCACCACCACCACTACCACCATCTACGTTCTTGTTAAGTAAACCTTTCTCACCTAAATCCCTGTCTCCAGCTCATTCAGATTTACTTGGCCCAAAATAAGATCAACTTTGAAGGACATCTGGAAAATGCTATGAGGAAGGACCTTACTCTCTGAAAGAATTTTTTTCCAAATAAATCCCATGTGCTCTCCTGAGACACTGTTGGGTGTACCTTTTCTCCCTTTGCCCTGATAGCCCTTTCTTTGTGTTACGGTAGCAATAGATGCTCCCTGCTGTTTTCCAGTAGTGGCTCTTACTATTTTTAGGACACCCCACCCTTCTGTGGGAAAAATTCCATATTCAAGATAGATACATCATGAAGCAAGAAATAGCCATTAAAATTAATCTCTCTCTCTCTCTCTTTCTCTCTCTCTCTCTTTCTCTCTCTCTTTCTCTCTCTCTCTTTCTCTCTCTTTTATAAAAATGCCATGTTAATGGCCAGACACACTCTCCCCCCCTCCCCCGGACCTCCGGGAGACTGGACCACCAACCAAAGAATACACATGGATGGACCCATGGTGCTGGCCACATATGTGGCAGAGGAGGCCCTTGTTGGCCATCAGTGGGAGAAGAAGCCCTTGGACCTGAGGGTGTTAGATGCTAGGGAGGGAAAACAGGAGTGGATGGGTAGGTGGGGGAGCACCCTCACAGAGGCAAGGGAGGGGGGATGGGATGGGGGGGTTCCAAAGGGGAAAACATTTGGAATATGTTTGGAATATAAATAAAGTAAATATCCAAAAATTTAAAAAAAGAAAAATTAATGCCATGTTAAACCATGTGTTTAGAGTCAGGTCTAATTAAAGTGCTTTAAAAATTAAGGCTTATTACTACATTATGCCTATAAAGAAGGTGATACTATTTTTTAATGTGATCATATTTACTGTAATCATATTTAATGTGATCAAGATTTATTATAGATCTGTTTTCCTGAGTCAGACCCTCTCCCTTCATTCTGCAAAATCAGTAATTAGCCCCAGAGGATAACACTGTGTATTTTCATGACTGTCAAGGAACATAGTCAGCTCTGGTTATCTGACACCACTCCCTTCATCTGTGAAGGTGTGAGATAATTAACTCATACAACCATAGAAATGGCAGGAGTCTCCTTCAGAGTGTCTGTATCTTAAATCAGCAGATATACTTCTGGGAGCCACCACAACCCAGCTGTTTACTGGGGTCCCCACACCCCTTTACTGCTCCATTCTGAATTATAATGAACTAGATGGTACTGCAGAGGGAGCAGGCGTTTCTGTTTTCTTGGGTTTTTCCTGTAGCCTAGCCCATCATGTTTTTCCATTTGGCAAAATTTATTATAGGTTTGTTTTCCTGAGTCAAACTCTCTCCCTTCATTCTGCAAATTTGATAATTAGCCTATTAGTAGTCATTGAACCCTTGGCATCCAAGACACCTGGAATCATAGTTACAGGAACCCTAGAGGTCACTAATCCTGATGACCTGTGTCTAGTATCTGACCTCTGACAGAATCTCTGCCCAGTGATGCTTCTCTCTAGTAATATTTACAGAAATCAGTGATGAGTTGCTGACTCTCTCAACCCCATCTCATGTCCCTGGATGATGCTTTTATAAGAAAGGTCTCCAGTGGGGCTGATCATCTCCCATGGTTGCTCATTGGCCTAGCCCAGGACAGATCCCATCCATAGGTGCTACCTGAAGAATTCTGTCTTTTACTTGGGAAGATGAGGGAGTATTAAAAATTTTGAATTTCTGTGTTTAGGATTTAATGAGATCAAAGTCAACTAAATCCTAAAGAAGTTCCCAGAGGTCAAAAAAGTATTAAAATATTGAAGCAGCAGATTTACTCAAGATCTGTGGAAAGGAGTTAGAGTTGCTGAAGTAAAGGTTCCATGACCCCTACTCACCAACTACACACACACACTCACACACACACTCACACACATTCACTCACACACACACTCACACACACACTCACACACACATTCACTCACACACACACACTCACACACACACATTCACACACACTCACACACACACTCACACACATTCACTCACACACACACTCACACACACTCACACACACTCACACACATACACACACACTCACACACATTCACTCATACACACACATTCACACACACTCACACACACTCACACTCTCACACACACTCACACACACACATTCACTCACACACACACTCACACACACTCACACACATTCACTCACACACACACACTCACTCACACACACACACTCACACACACTCACACACACACACACACTCATTAAAAGGGGGCTTAATTTATATGGACCAAGCTGAAATCCAATTCTCTATACTTCCCATTGTGGGATACTGTCTTAGTGTCTTAGTCAGATTCCTGCACAAACATCATGACCAAGAAGCAAATTGAGGAGGAAAGAGTTTATTGAGCTTACACTTCCACATTGCTGTTCATCACCAAAGGAAATCAGGACTGGAACTCAAGCAGGGCAGGAAGCAGGAGCTGATGCAGAGGCCATGGAGGAATGCTG
The DNA here is from genome assembly GCA_019843965.1 of Rhynchomys soricoides. Taxonomy (NCBI): domain Eukaryota; kingdom Metazoa; phylum Chordata; class Mammalia; order Rodentia; family Muridae; genus Rhynchomys; species Rhynchomys soricoides. Next base: position 230,688 of record JADRCH010000086.1, read on the forward strand.
CTTACTGGCTTGCTTACTTCTCCTGGCTTGCTCAGCCTGCTTTCTTATAGAACCCAAGACTACCAGCCCACAGATGGTACCACAAGTGGCCCTTCCCCCCTTGATCACTAATTGAGAAAATGCTTACACCTGGATCTCATGGAGGCTTTTGTCAACTGAAGCTCCTTTCTCTGTGATAACTCCAGCTTGTGTCAAGTTGACACAAAACCAGCCAGCACAGATACCAATATAAAGAAAAGAAAAGAACTTTCTCACTAAGTGTAGTGGTATGTGCATATATTCCTGACACTGCAGAGGCTGGGTCAGGAAGGTCAAGTTTGAAGTCAGCCTAGGCAACAGCAAGACCCTGTGTCCTAAAGTCCAAAAGAAAACAGACACTTTTCTAATGCACAGATAGTGCTTTAACTACTTGCAGGGAAGCAATTGTATGCCTCCAAGACCTATGTCGGTTACCAACTACATATCAAGCACACCATTTCTAAAGCTCATACTGGCTAAAGTGTTGTTGAAAATATTTAGTCTCAATCCAGGACTTATAACCCACCTTTGATCATTCAGTTCCCAAATAAAAGACACACAACTTTTATTTTTTACATGTGTCACTTGGGTCTATGTTTGGACTCTCATCTCTGGGGCAACGAGGCCTTAGAAGCCTGCACTTAGCATTACCACACATAGCAACAGACCAAACCTGACACTGTAGTATGACTCCTTTCTCAGTAACACTCCTCCTACATATTGTCCCATCGTATATTGCAGCAACTTCTTATTTATTTAAAAATTAACTTTTAACACTGACTAAAAGTTAGGCTAACAGTTTATGTGTGCTGCAACAATGAGCTTCCCAACCCTGCTTTCAGAAGTAGACACACACAACCACACAACCAGGTTATAACCACAGCATCTACGTTTGAGGACTGTTTCATGAAACATATAGAATTGAGAGATCAGAATATATGCTCTCTGTTTGCAGTCGCCTTCCCCATTAAAAAGGAAAATAGAGCAAACTATTCTCCACTGGCCAACACATGATCCCTTAGGTAAATCTGTCTAACCTAATTGATAACATTATCACAGAACTATAATGGCGATTGCATCACAAGCAAAGAGATTAGGGCTCAAAGGAGTTGAAATGTTGTGTTGGAAACTGGAGCCACATTCTTTATACCATGTCATATTGCTTATGTAAAGAGGGGCTTCATTTCTGTTGGATCTCATGTAGAATTACTTCAGAGTTCCAGCCTTTGTTTCTTTTCAAATCTTTCATCTTCATGTTTTTGTGCCTTATATTTACTAAGTTAGGGAAACCTTTTCACTGTGATAAAATGCAGACCACCTGCCTTGGAACAATTTACTATATAGAGTAGCAGGTCAGACCACACACAAAAGGCTGGTTGATCCTATGTCCATGGCTTTGTGCAGGAGGCGTGGAGAAAGGAGGCTTTAAAACAACCAGCATGTCTGACAAGTGTTCACTGATGTAGGGCAGGTAAGGCCAACTTTGGCCATTTAAAGACACATTTTAAAGTATAAACAATATTTTTACCTGATGACCAGATCCTCTGGTTATCTGTAATGCCAGCCTCACCCACAAGATTCATGGTCTGTGATAATCATAATAGTACTCTAACTTGATCTAGGCATTTCACAGGTGACCCTAGGTTCCTAGGTGCCTGTTCCCCATGGTGGAAGGAGTGGGGTTGGTTGGTTGGTTTGTTTGTTGGTTTGTTTCCAGGCAGTCATAGACCTGTCTGCTGGTCTAACTCTCCTGAATATGAGTTCTTGGCATTTGTAAATGGAGCAATTACTTTCTTAAGCGAAGGTAAAACAATTCAGTTCAACACAGACTGTACAGACGATTCAGAGCCACAGAACACTTGACATTTTGGTATCCCTCTCTTCTTGGCCAGTTTACTCCAGACTTACTGGAAACTGGGGTTTGGGAATTCCATCTCGGTAAAATGGAAGTGAATACTTCCTCTCCCTCTTTCTGTATCTGCTATGCAAGGGAGGCCTTCATGCACTCACCTAGGCCGTATTCTGCTTGCTTTGCTACTTTTAAAAGGCTCCACTTCTACGCCAGTACCCGCAGCATTCTATAAGATACACAGAGCCAGCTGGCAGAACATGGAACTGACAGGGGCATGGTGGATACCCGTGCAGGGGGCCCTCTGCCCCTCTTTCTACAGCCACCCACAGCTATCACCTGCATTCCCTTATGCCAACATGGATTACTGCCGGAATTGAAAGCTGATGTAAATACACATGAGGTCTGAAAGTACTTCAAGCTATTTCTGAGTTTCAAAACTTAATTCTGAGCTAAAGGCCTCTCCATTTTATCATTGCATTCACTTTGATCTTGTTCAGAAACTTTGTGACAAGGGACCTAACTAGAACTTACAGCAAGATGCAAGTGTTGGTCATGATGGTGATGGTGGTGGTGGTGCTGGTGGTGATTGTGAGTAGTGATCATGGTGCTGCTGGTAGTGGTGGTGGGTGTGTGTGTGCGCATGCGTTGTTATGACATAAAATTTTAATGATGTTGCACAAATTGCACAATGCACAAATTTTATGTGAATTGATGTTTTACCTGCGTGTACCTCTATGTGACGGTGTTGGATCCCCTATACCTGGAGTTATAGATAGTTGTGAGCTGCTATGTGGGTGTTTGGAAGAACAACCAGTGTTCTTAACCTCAGAGCTATCTCTCCAGCCCCAAGTTTTAATGAGAGCTTACGAACAGCAGCATACATTTGGGTCAATTCCTCTGTTAGATCCAGTGGCAAATAAAATACACCTTTCCAGCCTCTGTTACCACGAGAGATAAGTGGCTGGTGGAAGAATCTGGTTGGGTGCATGGAGTGTAAGAGAGGGAGCCCTTTAGAAGGCAGACTTACAGAGTCAGGATTTCTACATGAACTCAAAGGATGGCTAAGCAAGCAAGCATTAGGGAGTCTCCTGGCAGCCGGGAGTGCTGTAAAGTTGATCTAAGGTGCACGGTTAAGAGGGTTCTGTGCTGCACTCTTTTCCTACCATAAACAACCAGAAATGATCAGAACTATTCAGGCCGGGGAAGGACATGGCGAGATATATCAGGCATCAGTGCTGAGCACATGTGCTAAAAAAGTAACCAAGATCAAAGGAAAGTAGGAATCTTTCTTCATCGTTTTTGTTGTTGTTTTGTTTTGTTTTGTTTTTAAATGAGGCTAAAACTTTTGCCTCAGCATTAGGGAGGAATCTCTACTTTTGCCTATGGAACTGCAGCTCTGTCTTCACCTTAGTGGTTTCGTGCAAGTGCCTTCTTAAGCTGGCATTGAGAGAGACCGGACCAGCTGGCTCTTGTCCTGTGCACTGTCCATGCTTACATGTCAGGCTAACTAATGACCTCCTCATTGCCCAACTAACCTCTGCACCACCACCTTCCTGACTGGGAAACTAGCCCCCAGCTCTCTGGATTGAACCATTATGCATAGTGATCCATGGGACCCCTCAGGAGCAGAGCAATTTGCTCTAAATCACTTGTCAGACACACCAAGGGGCTGCCATGTAGTGGAATGTTAGAAACAGTTTTAGTGTTTGGAGCTTTGACCTGAATCCATCAGGACCTCTCAGAAGTTGCATCCTTTTGCTTCGATTCCCTTTCCCTCCCTTGGTGGGTTTCATCTAATTTGTTTTTTTTTTGTTTTGGAAAACTTGGGTTTCATGGATCCTGTTTCTAAAACGTGACTATTTCTGCCTATGTGGAATTCTTGTCCTAATATATCTCTAGTGTTTAGAGGGTTGGATGGTCCATCCAGCCCTAGACTAAAATCCAGTGACCCTGTGTCAAGACAGGCACCCTTGGAATTCCCCACGCATCCATGAAGCCTGTTCCATTCTCTATTTAGGGCCATCAGGATGATTCCTGGCAATTTGGTGTAAGGTTCTTGGGGGATGGGTGGAAAGAACAGACCGGAAGGAAGAAATACAGATGTCGAGAATGGGGAGACTGAGGGTGCATAGGGAGTAAAGAAAGGCAGGTCAGGGTAAAAAGGTCGGAGCTGGGTAGATGGTGTCGACGGAAAGGTGCAGAAAGCATAAGGCAGCAGGGATTTCTTTTTCCTTTTATTGAAAGTAGATTTATTTCATACACTATATCCTGCTTCAGTTTTCCTTCCCTCTTCTCCTCCCAGTTTCTCCATGTCCCCTCCTCTCCAGATCCATGCCCTTTCTGTCTCTCATTAGAAAAGAACCTGCTTCTAAGAGATAACAACCAAAGATGACAAAAATAAAATACAATAAGATACAACAAAAACCGTTACATTAAAGTTGGGTAAGAAATTCAGTATGAGGAAAAGAGTCCAATAGCAGACACGAGAGTCAAAGACCTCTTGTCCTTACACTCAGGAGTCCCTTAAAAACTACCAAGCGAAATGTTCGTGGAGGACCTGGTGCAGCCCCCTGTGCCCTGTGCTTGCTGCTTCAGTGAGCTCGCATGTGCCTCCCTTAGATGATTCAGAGGGCTGTGTTCTCCTGCTGTCCTCCTCTTCTGCGGGGTTCCCTGAGCTCTGAGAGAACAGACTTGATGGAGACACCCCATTTAGACTCTGTCTCCACATAGCATCTGGCTGTGGGTGTCTGCAACTGTTCCCAGCTTCTGATGACTAAATGAGGCACTGATCTATGAGTATAGAAGAATATCATTAGGAGTCTTTTTTTTTTTTTTTTGATACTTAAAGAAAGGAAGGAAGAAAAGAAAAGAAAAGAAAAGAAACACCAGTAGTATTTGGTTCTACCCTAGGTCTCTGGACTATCTAGTCTCTGGTTCTTGGTTACCCAAGCAGTGGTGGATATGGGTTATGTCTCGTGGAGTGGTCTCTAAGTCAAATCGGGCATTTGTTGACCACTCCCACAAGTTCTGTGCCACCACTGTCCCAGAATATCTTGCAAATGGGACAGATTGTAGATCAAAGGTTTGGTGTCTGGGTTGTTGCTTGTGTTTCTCTTTGGGTAGTCGACAGAGTACCTTTCTGTGACAACGACACTAAAACATAAGGTGTTAGGGCTCCATGTAGGCATCAGCTCAACTTCTCCTTGCTCAATGAGTTATGTGGGTGTTGTCTTCAGAAATGGGCTCTGCTATAAGTGTGCAGAAAGTAACCCATTGTCTTAGACACAGCCTGGGTTGTTTGGGGATTTCCATGGGACCTCAATGGCCAACAATTCAGTTGAATACAACCCAGTCCCACTACTGGAAGCCTTGTTGGGTGACAAGAGATGGCTAGTTGAGATTTCATATTTCCCATTAGACATTATTAGATTCACCTTTATGTATTTTAGGACATTTCCATTGAAATAGGTTTTCATATCGTAATTGGAGCTTTGAGAAAGGGTCTTCTTTTATATTTAGGTGGGCCTGGAATTTATAATCTTCCTTCCTTAGCCCCTTAGTTGATAGAGTAATTGGTATATACCCATTCCAGGCAGAAGTCGGTTTTGTTAGCTATTTTTTTTTTTCCATGCTGTGGCTCAAATTCAGGGCCTTGAGCATGTTAGGCAGTGTTCCACCATTGAGCTGAACCTCTAAACCCTAGAAAGCCACTTTTAAAAAAATTTACTTTTCTTTACATATTGTGTGTGTGAGAGAGAGAAAATGTTGGGGGATGGGGGGTGGAGACAGAGACAAAGACAGGCAGGCAGACAGGCAGACAGGCAGGCAGGCAGATGTGCAGATGCTGAAGAGGCAATCACATTCCCCTGGAGCTGGCTGGAATTACAGGCATTTGTGTGCTATCTGACATGGGTGCTGGAAACTGACCCTCAGGGCCTCTGCACTCACAGCAAGCGCTCCTACCTGTTGAGCTATCTCCCAAACACCTCTTCCCAAGTACACCTTTTGACACTCACTTTTTCTCTGTGGAAAGCAATGTAGACTGCATAAGATTTGACTTTGGACTTTAACAATTGCCATGAAATCAGTCACAAAGACCTTATCAGCTGCCTGGTGGATAGGAGCTGGTGTGACTTTGCTTCTTTCATTTCCTCCTGCTCTGTGTCATGTACAGCTTTGGTCAGTTGTCTATAAGATCAGTGGCAGCTGTGTGTGACTCTGTTACCAAGTAAGATGCTTGGGCATTTTCTACTGCCTCTAGGGAGTGGGAAGAGTGTTCTCTAAGCCTTGGCATCTGTCCTTGCAGACAGTACTTTCCCTAAACAGTGGTATAACTTAAAATAGCCATTCATCCGTCTGCCTTCATTTATAACTTTGTTTTTGTTTTCAATGCATAATTTGGCTTAAAGGCTGTATTCTGACTGGTGCAGCCTGGTCCATATGGAACAGGGTGCCTCCTGGGAAAATCACCATGCAGTAAAAGCTCTAAGTCATCAGTGGACAATTGGCTGGTCCAGGATATCCCACTAACTGACAGTTGTGCTGTGTGTTTACTGTCTGTTAGGGCACACATGGCCAATATTCAGCTAGGAAGTGATATGGGTTATCCCTTTAGATTAGTCAATGTTGTACAAAGTCATTTTAGATTTTAGGGATAGAACTCCTAGACCCAGAGCTGAAGATGTGCACAATTCCTTATTCTCCCTTTAGTTAAGTGGAACTTTAGAATCTGGATTGTGTAGTCTTCTTAATTAAACCACAGCCCTCCCCATGGGGAAGTACTACAGGCCTGTCTCCACAGGCCTAGCCCAGAAATGTTGCTGTTTACCAGCTGGCTGGTGACTGCCTTTGAATCATGTCCTGTCTTTTTTAGGCTACTCACCAGCTTCCTTGTCTCTGGTTGTTAAGGCAAGTGCTCCAGACTCCAGCTCTGAAGAAACAGAGAATTGAAAGCTTTTCAGATTTAAAAAAAAAAAAAAAAAAAGTCTTCAAAGCTGCCAGGATTTCCTCTACTTAGGTCCAAAACCCCAGCAGTGCTCTTGGAGGTTTCTCTCTTTGGGACCCTAGGACCCTACTCAGACCTGACACTAAGAAGCAAGAATAGCTGGAGGGGCAAAGAGCAGCTTCTGGGATTCACATTCCTGCCATAACCCAGTTCCTGCTGTTTATTTCAGCCAAGGTCATGGAAATTTGCAGGTGTTCCAGTCTCCATTCACAGGGGCTCTGAACTGACATAGCCTGGCTGATGAGCACCAGCCTCTTGGGCTCACACGTGTCAGTTACATCCTATACATCCTTCATGGGTTGGTCTTATACCATCTGGAAGCTTTTAGCAGCAATATGATTTTAGGAGCTTGCTGAGTCCTGGTTTTCCCGGAGGCTCAACCCAGCACTGCCAGGTCTAAGCAGCCAAGGGCCTTCAGTTCTTGGAGGATTTCCATTTAAGGCCTAGCATAGCTCTCCTCTCCCAGACCACCACCGATGCCTCTTTTCGTGTCGGTCCCGCGGAGCAATGACACTGACACTTGTCCTTGATCCATGCCTTATCTCCTTTATGTGTTTGATGGGAAATGACGTCTTTAAACCTCCTCAGGGAAGGGGGTACCCTTTATGTCTCTGCTGTATGTGTATTATAAGACCAGGATTAGCTCAGGAGAGCTTGTGTAAGGGGACAAGACTGCTGCTTTTGGGTCTCTAAATTCATTGCAGTGACCATGTTATCACATTTCTGTGCCTTTGCTGAGTGTCTTCCCCTGGTCCTTATGAGAAATAATCCTACAGATGTAGGCACTGTGGTTTAGAGGCCCAAGCAGCTACTAAAGGAGATTTTGGGTTCTAACTGAGATCTTTGTAATTGCGAAGTTCTTTCTGTTTCTCCTATGTCCCTGTTGAAACCTGGGTAGGGTAGACAACCAGAACAGAGGAGCAGTGGAGGCACCAGCATTTGCATGCTAGATTTAAAAAGAAGAAGAAGAAGAAGAAGCAAAATGATCTTTTGAAAGGAAACTCACACAGTCTGTCAGCTCTTGCCAACTTTTACTACAGTGCAACTGGCCAAAAACAGCCAAACCGTGTTTGGGGTATAAAAGCAGCTGTTATAATAAACCTCACTCTGCTTCTTTCTTTCCTGTTATGATGGAATGACTGTTTCAAGTAAACGTCTCCAAGCCACAGATTTTCTGGGGTCAAGAAAACATTTTTTAATTGGCAGGCTTGATTACGTTTTTTGGACAAGGAAACAGAATGGTGCTCATCAGTTCAGATCCGTGCAGGTCTGTAAGGGCCAGATCCGTTCTGGGCACCTTAATTCCCACCTCCCACCTTTCTGTTCTACCCCAGTACTTCCAAAACAGAGTCTGAAGAATGAGCACACAAATCATGGTGATCACAACTGCCTGTATCTTCAGCTCCCGAGAATCTGAAGCCTTCTTCTGGCTTCCATTGGCATGCCCCCCCCACACACACACACATAAATATATAAATAAGTAGATGAAAAGGAAACATCCCACGGCACTTAGTATGTACCCTGTGGGTCTTTGAGGGGCAGTATATAAACTCATTTAATTTTCTCAACAGCCCTGAGAGATAGGAACTTCCTAACCATACGCTAACCTCTCTAGGTGTACATGAGTGAGCACAAACCAGGAATCCCTGCTGCACAGACCTTCTGCTGTCAGGGAGACTAAGAGATTAAATAGCCAGTGTGTTAGGTGGAGGAGAGAACTAACATGGGAGAGGGAGAGGGAAACAAGCAATAGAGTGGCTGCCTTCAAAAAAGCAACCAGGAAATGCCTGTATAGTTCCTGTATAGAACGTGTATAGGAACTACAGGAGCCTATAGCTGCAACTGCCCCATGGTCAGTGGCCTGGTGCGTTCAAGATTCAGCAAGAAAGCTGCCATGGATGGAATGGAAGGGCCAAGCAGATGAGATCAGCATTGGGGCAGACAGTTCGGAGCCTTCTAGGCCTCAACCTTTTCTCTCTGAGATGAGAAGGTCCTGGAGAGATGCAACTCAGATGATGCCAGATGTGAGAAGGAACGATATACATCTGGTCACTACAGCGGCTGCTCCTGCTGTTGGTTCCCACAGGATGGTTGCCAACTTTTTGAGACCATTTAAGTAGGACATTTCGTAAGGGACCATCTTGGCATCCATTAGCAAATTGTACTTTCTGATTTTCACAACAAACGGACTTCCCCCAATTTCCCCTATGTCTGCATATAGGCTTCTCCCTTTCTTTGGCTGGCTCTTTCCTTGGCTGCAGCCCCAGGATGGATGGTTTCTACAGTGCTCCTTATCTGGCATTGTAGGTAATGTGGTGTACACCTGCCATGCCTGAGGTTTTGAACTAGTTATCAATACTGGAGAGGCACAGATGTGTATATGGCCTGGCAATTAAAAGAAAGAAAAGGAGAGGAGAAGATGCTTGTAAATGGAATTACCCTAGACTGTAGAGTGTCAATGGTGTCAATGCAGCTAGCAAAACTCCTAGGACCCATAAATACTGACGAAAAATAATTCAGATATCTCCTTAACTCCTATGAGAAAGTCTCTGACCCATGAGTCTTGGGTGGCTTTTGGTACCTAGAATCTCCTGAAATAGAGTGTAAATGTATATGTGTGAATATTTTTCTAAGATGAGGTTCTAGCTCACACATGATTAGTGTTCTGGATAACTAGTCACAGTCACAGGCCATACTTGCAAGGTCAGATATGCTAGCAATTTGGCCTTTGTTCAAAGCTAGGGAAAGCCAGTTTGAAAATGGGAGTTTAGGAGCTGGAGAGATGGCTCAGTAGTTAAGAGCACTGGCTTTTTTTCTAGAGGACCTGGGTTCAATTCCCACCACTTACATGGCAGCCCATGACTGGTTTGTAGCTCCAGTTCTAGGGAATTCGGAACCTTCACAGACATACATGCAGGCAAAACAGCAATGCACATACAATAAAAACTAAATAATTTTTAAAAAGAAAGAAAATGAAGTTTAAAGAGATCCTTCAGTTGCCAAACATTGACCAAACATTATCTCCTAAAAGTTATGTAATGTATGTTTTAAGATACCAATGTGTGTACTGTCCTACAAGGTCTGTTTAGCCTCTTTGATCAGTGGCCATAAATCACTAAGAATCCACCCTCTGTATTAGGCTCTTCACTGCCTTTAAGACACACACACACACACACACACACACACACCAGTTTCTGTGGTTTGCACAAACACACATGAGCCAAATGGTTTCAGACAACAAGCAAGGCCTTAAGTATTTGGTTATCCCTAGTCCTTCAGGTCCTCATCTAACCTCATGTATTGGGCCTAAATGCAGACATGCTAAAAATATTGTATGAAATAAGTATATAAACAAATTTTGTGTTTAGACTTGGGTATTGGCCCTAAGATACCTCATTAAGTATTTGCTGATATTCTAAAATCTGAAAAGAAAAATTGAAGTACTTCTAGTTTCAAGCATTTCAGATAAGGGGTAAGCAACCTTTATCTGATTGTTGGCATTTCCTGGTACTAGACACCAGAATGCACCCAGTGTGTCTGCCCGTCACCTACAGATATGCTATGGAGCAGGATTCTGTGGAGCTGCCACACACCTTGTGCTTGGGGTAGGGGTCAAAATAACCCATTCTACTGAGGTTCAGAGAAGCCTCCAAGGACTTCTTAGCTGGGACTTATAGACACCAACAGAAGGATTTGCTAAGAATGACTGATCCCGTGCCCTGGAATGCAAACCACACATGATTACAGTGCTTAATGATATGCCATAAAGGACACACAGTGGGCCTTAATATCAGGTTCCCCATTAAAGAACTGGTAGAAACCCATCATCAGTGTGGCCAGGAACTAACTCTGTTCCCGTGCAGTCAGGTTCCTAGTTAGTTCCTATTCTGCAGATGTCTGCTCTTCACATCACGAGCAGAAACAAAGATCAAGAGGACACAGCATGTTGCTGACACTGAGAATTTGTCACTGAACATGGGTAAATAGTATGCAAATCAGAAATATTAAATACAGCCTGCATTTGATAAGTAACATGGACTCGAATAACTAGGATAGCATAGCAATGCCAGAGATTTTTTATTTTTCATCAAGATGGAAATTTAAAATGAGGGAAAATATAAGTGTTCTCCCAACAGTCTGTCTGCACGCCCGTGTGGCTTTGGTCTCAGGAGAGCATCTGTGAAGGCTCCTCTCAAATTCCTGGGGCAGCACGACACTGCAGTGTCCCAATACTGATTATCCCCATGGCAGAAAATTCTAGGTATGTCCTTGAATCACCAAAAGCTGTTTTGGATGAATTGTATTATCCAATGTCATTGAATACCATCCTCTCAAAAGCACCCTCAAGCATGTTGCCTGCACTTGACCAATTTAGAAAGTTTAGATGATCCATTCCCAGCTTTGGCTAAGTGAATTCTGGACTGTGGTGATTGACTTAATAGAAACAAATAGTAATTAAGGGCATCAGGGCTTGGGGTATGGCTTATGGCCGAATGTTTGCCTAACATATCTAAAGCCCTGGTGAGGGTTGGGAGGCTATTCCCCTTCCTGTCAGCAAGTAAATGAATGAATGAGTGGGTTCGTAGCATCTGTTTGGTTTCTTCATTCATTATATTTTCTGGGTGGGTGGTTGGTTGGTTTTCGAAGGCAGGGGAGGGAGGGGAGTAGACATTGTATATGACTTGAGTCAGGCCTTTTCCAAAGCTGAATACTATTGTGTCCAAATCCAGCTCCTGTGAATAGAAAGACAAACAGAAGTGCACTGTGTAAGGCTTCTAATGGGTAGTACCTGAGTGAGAGACTAGTAAGAGAGGAGAGCTATCCTGTTCACCAACCAGGTGTAATAGATAACAAAACCTGAGTGTTGAACTGGGGCTTCAGCTCATTGGTGCAGCACTGGTCCAACATGCACAATGTAATTGTGTTCAATTCCCAGCAGATGTGTGCATGTTTTCGCATGTGCGCGTGCGCGCACGCGCGCGCGCGCACACACACACACACACACACGCACACACTCTATAGGGATTCTCGTGGAATACTAGGTTGGTACTCATTTCTACACCTGACTTCATCAGTTAACTCTGCCTTGCAGGTCCAAGGATTTTTACAGGACTCTGGGCTCATTTCTTTTCTCTTTTCTCTAAAACAGGCTTAGAAATAGTAGGCATCACTTCTAGGTACCACTGAGCAAAACATAGTTCTCTGACTTCTTAGGATAAAAGTTACTGTTGGAGGCTGGGCAGATGACTCAGTTGGTAAAGTGCTCACCACACAAGGATGAGGGTCTGAGTTCCAATCCTCAGAACCCAAGTGAAAAGTACAGACCACGTCTGTACTAAAGGGACATTAGTGAGGGAGACAGGATGATCCCTAGGGCTTGCTGGACAAGCAGTGTAACCAAAGTGATAAGTGCCAACTGAGAAATCTGTCTCAAAAACTAAAAGAGGTACCAGGCAGTGGTGGTGCACTCAGGAGACAGAGGCAGGCAGATTTCTTTGAGTTTGAGGGCAGCCTGGTCTCAAAGTGAGTTTCAGGACAGCCAGGGCTACATAAATAAACCCTGTCTTGAAAAACCAAAAATAAATGAATAAAGTAATTTTTGAAAAATAATACAACAGGCAGCCTCGAGTTGAGTTCCCAGCATCCATGTTAGTCGGGTCACATTTGTAACTGTCTCAAGTGTATCCAACACCCTTTCTGGACTCTGTGGGCACAGACAAATAAGCACACATACATAAATAAACATTTTAAAGTATTAAAACTGAAGAATGTCAGGGAAACACACAACAGTGACCTCTGTCTTCTGCATGTCCCCACACAGGCATGTGCACCTACACCCTCATGTGCACATACAAAAAGTGGATGGATGGATGGATGGATGGATGATAGATTGCCAGCAGCTGGTAGAAATACTCCAGTGTTTCTGTGATCCTGTTTACCTTTCTTGGTGTCAAGGCTCTCCTTTCTTCCAGTTGGGTCTAGATAATCACAACACTGCTTTTTTCCCTAAGAAAAACCATTTCAGTCTCTGCTCTGTAGCCCCTTTCATCCTGCTCTGGACCCATATAGCAGAAGGAGCCCTCCCCACACAAAGAGAGCCCTAGAGCCCTGGCTTTCCCAGCAGTGCCTGGATAAACTCTTCTCTTATGCAGTTTGTGCCCAGCTGTGCTGTGCTCCTAGGAAGTAAGTGAGAGTGGAAGGAAGTCTTCCACCAAGCTCATAGCCACAAAGTTCAACTTGTGTGCATTACTCCTGCAGATAAAGCATGGGAAATGTGTGTTCACACAGTCACTCAAGTCCAATGGATCATAGAAAATTAGCACTGGGATTTTATAAGCACTGTCATACTAACAGTAGTGAGTGGGGTTTCTCTCCAACTGTAATGTGTGATCTTTATTAGGTGTTGTTTATTGGCTGCTGTTTCCCCAGTGCTGTTGGAGGTGATAGACTGCTGTAGGACAACCAGCAGTTTCCTTTCTACTGGTTGTCTTGACCAGCTTTGCCACTTTAACACAACTGCCTTCCAACAGGAAGGAACATTGCATAGTAGCAAGAGCTGCAAAGTTCAGGCTTAATTTTAGACCTCACTTAGGAATGGAAGTGTTGGGAATCACTGAGCCCTTCTCTTTCGGTTCCTCTTCAGGGCTGGGCACAGTGTGCTGGGGCAAGAGGTTGAAATGTGCTGTCTTTGTGTTTATAAAAAGGATGCCACTGACCCAACATCAGTAGGACTTAAGTTTGAGTCACTTTTCCAATTGTACAGTTGGGCAGCCTGGGCATCCCCAGACAGGAGGCTCCAGCCAAGTCACATTTCAGTCCTATCCATGGTCTGTCAACCCAAGCCCACCCAGGGATCCTTTTGTCAGTGACCCCTCAGAGCAAGTACTTCTTTAGAGAGAGACAGAGACAGATGACACAGAGGGTGTTTGTGCCCCCTCTGTCTCTGCCTCTCTCTGTTTCTCTCTCTCCCTCTCCCCCTCCCCCCCCGTGTGTGTGTGTGTGTGTGTGTGTGTGTGTGTGTGTGTGTGTGCATGTGGTTCTTTGTGTTGGCTTTGTGGATCAAGCTCAGGACCACTTTACCAGCTGAGCTGCATCACCAGCCCCATTGCAGGGATTCTCTACCCCAGCTCAGCTGCACCAGTCTGAGTAGTATGCTGGCAAATACTTAGCCAGCTCTTCAGAAAGTAAAATCCCTCTGCGACTTGTATGTTCATTTACAAGGTAGAAACAGGTTCAGTGTGGCTAATATCAAGGTGTGTATGTAAAATTCAGGACCATGGATCTGAACTGATAGACAAACAGTAGGTTTTCACCAGTCAGTAGCATGTAGCTCCAGCCATACTGAGAAATCAATGGGAAACTATACATTTGAATTGTGCATCTCTTTGAAGGAAGTCACATGTATGTATACAAAAGTGTGGTTTTAGTTATTTCATTTTTCAACACATTTCTAAATGTTAACTGCCTTAGGAAGGAACTCTTTGGTGTGGAAAATTTTGTAAGTCAAGATGTTCCACTTTACTTGTCATTCAGGTATAATTGGCTGTGTGTCTTCTAATGTTTCTTTTGAGTGACTTTAGTTTAATTTCCAGTTTCATTCTTTTGTCTTGAAAAACATAGTTGTCTATCCCTAAAAGCTCCCCCCCCCCCCCCGCCCTTTGTTCAGCTTGAATAAAAAGTATGTGGCTGATGAATTGAATTGCCACCCTCCGGGAAGCAAAACTGTACTTTCCCCATTGTTAATTAGCCACCCTTCTCTCACTTGGGTCATTTTAACTTGGCAGACTTGTTTCTCATTAAGGTTCTGGACCAAGATATATCCAGTGCAGGATAGAATGGACACCAGCCATAGAGCCTGTCACTGTCTAGGCTTCTTTCTTCCAAATTCTAAGTGTCCTTTCTTGTGAAGAAAGAAAAAAAATATTTTTAGAGGAGTGAAAAATGTCTGTCAGGATTGTTATTTTCATTCTTGTTGAAGCCTCTTCCTATTTCATCAAAATACTAGTTTTCCTGATCTGTGAAGAAAGCAAATGTAGGACTGGAGAAACTGCTCAGTGGGGAAGAGCACTTGCTGTGCAAGCAGGCAAGCATGTCTGCCTGTACCCATAACCCCAGCACCGTGGGGTAAAGGCAGGTGGATTACAGCAGCTCACTGGCCAGCTGAAACTGTGACCTCAAGGGTCAGTCTGAGACCCTGTCTTAAAGGAGTAGGGGGAGATGAATTAAGGAAGATATTGAATATCTTCCTGTGGCTGCCACGTGCACACACCACACTTAGAACACACACACACTCTCTCAGAGAGAGACAGAGAGCACAGAAAAGAAAGCAAGAGTGCATGAGGGAAGAGAGCCCAGCTTTGATGTGAGCACCTGTGATACCCATAATTCCTACCAACACTGTTTCCACCATCATCGGCAGAGAACCGGTCATTAACTAAGGTTAATCCTGCTCAGTTGTGTGCCCTGTCATCATTTTGTGAGTCCTTCAGCTGCCTCAAAGTGACACTTGCTAAAGCAGCAACACTAGAAGCAAGTGAGGAGCCATGGGCTGTCTTATCACCCTCTGACTTGTCCGGTTGAGCTTTATGAGTGCTGAATGTGGAGAGGTAAGTGGTGGTGGAAAGTTGCCATTGACACTGTCTGGGAAAGGTCTCGAGGCATGTTTCCCATTCCCTCCCCAGCCCCACTACCACTCTTATCTCTACCAGAGAGCCAGCTTCTGGTGGAGCAGCCTAGCTGAGCCGGGGCTGGTGCACACTGAGGATCTGACTGTAGACATTCATGCACCTGTCCCAGGATGTCTATACCCTGGCCTCCATGACTGGGGGAAGGGGGGTGTCATTCTGTCACTCCTCATCTGCAAGTACAGGCACAAAGGTAGAATAGGAGACTGAAATCTCTACACCTGAAAGCTGTTTCCAGTTGTCTTTGTCAGGGTTTCTATTCCTGCACAAACATGACCAGGAAGCAAGTTGGGGAGGAAAGGGTTTATTGAGCTTACACTTCCATGCTGCTGTTCATCATCAAAGGAAGTCAGGACTGAACTCAAGCAGATCAAGGAGCAGGAGCTGATGAAGAGGCCATGGAGGAATGCTGCCTACTGGCTTGCTTGCTTCTCCTGGCTTGCTCAGCCTGCTTTCTTATAGAACCCAAGACTACCAGCCCAGGGGTGGTACCACCCACAAGGGGCCCTCCGCCCTTGATCACTAATTGAGAAAATGCCTTACAGCTGGATCTCATGGAGACATTTTTCTCAACTGAAACTCCTTTCTCTGTGATAACTCCAGCTTGTGTCAAGCTGACACACAAAGCTAGCCAGTACACTAGCTAGTCAATGTGAAAGAGATTGACAGAAAAACATCTTTCTTTCCCTAGTACCCTGACTGTGGTAGGGAGAAAAATATTGTTTGACAGTGTACTCTAGGTAGATTTTTGGTTTTTGGTTTTTCAGGAGATTAAGAGGCTAGACACAATTCGTCTTTAATCACCATTAGTAAACACACACACACCCCTTTACCTTTCGGCTAACTGTATGTGCTTGGTTCCTGCAAGCTTGAACCACCAGCATTTGTTCAGGACTTTGGAAGCTGGTTTTTGAGAGTCTTATCTGAGTGTACACAACTTTAGAAAGAAAACTTTCTAGAGGCAACTGACTTGTCCTGGTTTCAAGACTAAGTTTCTAGAGGCCTCTACATGCCTCATAGTTTTTCTGGAAATCACAGAGTTACCTTCTCATCCCACTCCACCCTTTCGCAGAATACTGCCTTCCTTGGGGGTGGGAAACATGGTTATCCTACATGAAGGGTCAACAAGCCTTCTTGACCTTCTTAGCTGATCCTGACCTTTCATGGAACAATGAACATTTATTTAGGATGGAATCATCTTGGTTGTTGCTCAGGTATGTCAACATAACAAGAAAGAATTACAGCCTACAGAAGCCCCTGAGATCTGTCGTAGTTACTGGAGACTAAGTTTTATTGTTCATATCTGAGAAAGCTTCTCTCTCAACACATAAAATGTTCTGTGCTGCTTTAATCTGACAAGATGCTTGTCATGCACGTTTAACCCATCAGCTCCCTGTAATTTAGCTAGTTAGGCTTTTTTTTCCCCCTAGAAGTAAATAAGCTTGAAGAATGTGTGACAGAGCTGTGCCCAAGTCCCAGCTCTGTGACATGGTTTGGAAAACTCAACTTGTTTGGCCGTCCAGTTTTTCTAAAGTTTGTAAAGTGAGGGTGAGACTCCTGCTCTCTGAGGTTATTAGAGGAATTGCAAGTAGCAAGGAGGGAGAATTCGGCCCACATTGGGTCCCCAGAAATAGCAATCATTCTTAGCAATTCCTCTTTGTGTTTGCAAGAAAATGTTTGTCAGCCTCTCTCCAAGTATGTGCATGGTGTGTATCTATCTTAATTGTGTGGCAGGCTCTCATGGGCCAAGCTGGAGCCTGATCACCAGAGTTCGTTCCATACAAAGATTCAGAACTTAATCACAGTAGGACCCTGCACAGTACTGAAGCTGTCCGGACTGCTGGAATCCATCGTCCATTCACTCTGTGCTGAAGAATGAAACAGCCAGGAATGCAGTCAGGAGGGAGGGGACCAGCTAGGAGAGCATATGGAAGAGATGACCTCTGCAACCAGCAGAATCTTCTGCTCAGAATTGAAAGCATTTGTGGACAGCTCATCTGATAAAGAATTCTTATTACATAAAAACCGCAAAGAGAAAATAATGATGTTGTTTTGAGACACTGTACATTCTGGCAGAAATTCTGTATTCTGAGTGGAACCATTACATCTGGTTTTGCCTATGGCAATTCTTTATTAAAAAAACAAAAATAAAGGCAGGGTATAAATTATAAATCTTAAACAAATAATACTTACTCTTAAAAAATTAAAGCCAAACCAGAGCCACTGCTCTTCTTTTTTATGTATATGAAAAATAAATAGAAAAAACTATACTATTGGTAAGTACATAGACTATTACAGAAAATTCATAATAAATATGGAAGGGTTTACTCATAAAACTATCTTTTAGCTAATCATTTTTTCTGGTTTGGATACATGTTCATGAATAGAATTGCTGAGAGTGGTGCTGCTTGTTTGTACAGAAAGTGACTTCATTGTCACTTCTTGTCCTGAGTCCATTTTTGTGATTCCTCATGTCACAGGGAAACTTGGCATGCTAAGGTGTCCAGAACTGGGATTTACATTTAGGAAGCAAAATCACTTACTAATAAAAAGAAGTATATTGTGTCACATACTAAATGGCCTGTGTAATGAGGACAAGCTAACTCTTTGTGGGATGAAAGGTTCAGGCATGTAACCTTTTGTGATTTCATAACATTTGAGCAGGTAGCCAAGATGTTAACTCTTGTTTTGTTGCTGTGAAGGACAATTATAATTATGTGTAGGTATTTATTTGACTCATCAGTTTTTACTGTTAGAACCAAGCATTCTCCTAAGTTTATGGGAATATATGCCACCAGGCAATAGATTAGTAACTATAGAAAAGCCACAAGAGAAGATCATTTCAAATCTCAGATCAAAACTGTGGTCTTTGGGATTTCGCAATCTACCAACTTTGTGATGCTTCTTTTTGGCCACATGCTCTTATTGATGATACCACCCAACAAGACACTTGAGGTAATTAGAATGACCTAGACTATTCCACTGTGCCCATGGTGCAACCTCTACCTACTGAAGAAAAGACTCAGTCAGTGTGGATCCCTCTTAATGAACAAGCTCACATTTGGTGATACACATGGCAGGCAAACACAATAGGGAAGAGAATGCTATTTTTTTTTTTTACTTCTCAAAAATATTGGAAAAACAAAACACACTGGATTGGAGCCTGGACCACAACACTTGGGAGGGCTCTTTATGGAGAACCACAACCAAAAGGAATTCTCTTTACTGATGAATTCCTCTGGCCCTCTGTACTGGCATTCTTGGGGCATGTCAGTTATTCCTGCAACCAGCTAACCACCCCCTGGTGGGTTGCCCCATCCCTTCCCATTCTTACTTGAAACATGTGTTATTGGAAACAGGACAACAGAGAGAACTTTTGAGTATAGACACTGGAGACCAAATTGTCAGTTTTTTCTTAACTTCAGTAGGCTATTCAAGTTCACCAGACTGACAGACTGATTCTGGCCTCATGGGCCCCCAAGAGGTTTTTGAATAATAAAGACTTGAACACTGCAAAATGCATTGGAACCATAAGCCAAAAAATGGACTGGGTGGGTGATAGTTCTACAGGATAGCCAGTGGGAAAGCATGGACCCTAAAGGCCCTTTCCACTGCTGCATTACAAATGTGCTGTTTAGGACAGGCTTACCAAGAAGCTAGATCCCTTGGTGGTAAGGGGCAATGTTACTCCACTTTGAACTGAAATCTCTAATGCACAGCATTCTGCAGATTGGTCCTGCTGTTCTTCCTCCACCTCCCCCGGCCCCCATGGGAACAAAGTCCCTGGTCTCTGGAAAGTAATGCTAAGTAAACAAACACTACAAAGGCTGGTAACAGGGGGATATCTCTCTCAAATGTTTGGTTTTTTGTTACTATCTAGGTTCAAGGAAGAAGAGATCCCCCAGCTCCAGGAACCTGCAGGGCCTTTGTAGTAGGCATCCATATGTTTAGCCAGATGTCTTCCCCCGGGAGGGCAGATAAAACAAAGTTCTTATTAAAAATAAGTCATCTCCTGAGGGAGAAAAAAACAACCAGAGAGAGTGTCGAGTGGAAAGGGAGGCCAAGCAGTGCCATCTGATATTGATTAATGCTGATAGTCAGCAGTGAGAAATGCACACTGCCAGGAAGTGCCCCTGTTCTTTGGAATGTGGGCCTGTAGCATGCTGTCTGGGAGCAGATCTTTGTGCATCCCACATGTAAAGACAACCAATGTCAACCCAGTGCTATCACACAGAGGACAAGAGGGACAGTTATATGTGATACAGTCAGAACACTTGTCTTTTAATCTTGATTCGCCTCCATAGACTTCATTTTCTAATCAGTAACACAGTGACACTTGACTAGATGACCTCTGTACTACCCTGAAGTTCCCAGATTCTGTTGTTTATCATAATCTCTCCAACCAAATCTTCCAAGAGCCTTCTTGTATAGGGTAAGAAGTCACCCTGAAGCCTCAAAACCCAAGAGAATGACACCCTCCGAAGCCTCAGCAGTATCTAATCTTTCTGCAGGAGATTGGTCCAACATTTGTGTGTCTATTCTTCTATTTTGCATTTGCCACCAAAACTAACGTGTTCTTTCTCAACATGAAATGTGTCATGTTTGCAAGTCTACTTAAAATTCTTTCTCTCCAAGTTTTAATAGCACTTTCACATCCTCTGAATATAAGAGGCTTTATTTTAATTAATTTTTATGTCTTTATTTATGTGTATGTGGGTGCTCATGCACACATGTGCACAAGTGGAGGTCAGAGAACAACTTATGGGAGTCACAGTTGGATCTCTCCTACCATGTGGCCCCTGGGGATCAAAGTCAAGCCCATCTGCAGTTGGCTTTACCTACTGAGCCATCTCGATAACCCAATTTTATCTTAAGCCACCAGATTACAGACACTTTGAGCTGGGAGTTTGTATGTGTTTGTGCTCATTTGCTTGTTCATCTTTTAATTAAGGGTGAGGCATTCAAAGTTGTTTTTGTCTTTTCCTTCTTGATAAAGGTCATGAGGACAGCCATATTTTTAGCAGAGGGTGTGGCTAGGTTCCAGTGAGAATGAAAAAAAAAAAAAGTTTCCATTGGGGGTAAAGACACACTGTCACACCAAGACAGTGGGAGTGGAAATGTAGAGGACGAGCAGAGCAGAGGTCACGGTGTAATGCAGAGATGGAGGCTGCAGAAGCTGACTCATCGGGACCCTGTCTGTGGTGTGTATAAGATGGCACCTATGCTCTCTCCACAAGACCTCCTTTGCGCCTTGTTCCATGGGTTCCAGATGTTCCCCTTAAAGGACTCAGCTCAGAACTTGATACTGTTGGAATCCATCGAACACCAGGAAAGTAGGTGTTAATGATGGTGATGAAAACACTCTGTAGGAATGTCAGTGGGGACTTGTCAACTGAAGAATGAGTAGAAGAGACACGTTCATGAGATTTTTTAGTTTAACCACCTTCTCAGTTTGGATAATAGTATATAGGTTGGATGGAAGTTGGAGATGTGTTTTGCAGATATAGTCACTAGGGCAGCAAAGAACATGAGACAGCACTAAGACACAGAAGTGGGTATTAAAGAAGTGAGGTAGAACCTGGGGAGATGGCTCTGTGAATAAGAGTGTTTGTTCTGTAGGAATGAGGACTCAATTTTGAAGCCCTAGCACCTATGTAAAAACCTAGACATGGTTGTATGCACCTGAAAACCCAGCTTTGGGGATAGAGCCAGACAAAGCCTTAATGCTTACTAGCCAGCCAGCCTCACTAAATGGTGAGTTTTGGTTTACTGAAAGGCCCTGTCTCTAGACAATACCATTTCCCACCCAATGGTAAATTACAATGAGAAAAAAACTGATTTATTGTATGTGTGTTTGATGAAGGAATTGATTTTACAGCTTCATCTAAAAGCCATCAACAAATCGGTAGCTTATAGTCATGATCAGCTTCTGAATGAAACTCCCCATCCCTTAGATTGTGGTCCTCAGGTGACAACACCTGCACCTTGCTACACGTGTCTCCTCTCTCAGTTTTACTGGATTGGAATCTGCATTTTAAAATTATGATATGGGAAGCCCTTTCAGTTTTGAAATTGATCTCCTGGGATGTTAGGCATTCACACTCTCAAATGCCCTTCTCAGACCCCCTTAGTCAGAAAGTCTGTAGTGATGAACCCTTCAAGTGATTCTGATGCCCCCTTCCAAGGCTTGAGAACCCTGCGTAAGACATGAAAACGGTGGATTGGGCTCCCTCTTGCCTCTGGCACAGAACACTGGAGGGATGGCTGAACCCTGAGAGCTAAGGCTTCAGCCATTGTTACCACATTGTGCTTATCCTCATTTTGCAGTAAACACAGCTGAAAAGCTCTTCAATGGAAAAAGACCTAAAACAACAAACCAAAAGAGAGGCTTTGACGACGGCATCATGACTGCCATCAGAAGTTATGACTGTAGTTCTAGATCAGTATTGTATGATCTGTCCCTCCTGTGAGATGCTATGAATACAACAGGCAGGGAGGCAGTTTAGGCAAGTGAGGACTGTCCCAATACCACGACCCTCAGTGCAATGTGAGCTTCACATTAAAACACCCACAGTAGCCGGGCAATGGTGGCGCATGCCTTTAATCCCAGCACTTGGGAGGCAGAGGCAGGCGGATTTCTGAGTTCAAGGCCAACCTGGTCTACAGAGTGAGTTCCAGGACAGCCAGGGCTACACAGAGAAACCGTGTCTCAGAAAAAAAACAAACAAAAAAACCAAAAACAAAAACAAAACACCCGCAGTTGTTGTCTTCTGCATTTCTAGTCAGTCAGATGGAAAGTTAGCTCTTCCTGGGTTAGTTTCTAGAGTCTCTTGCAGCATGAGGGCTGGTTCATCCATGTAATTGGGTTTTTTTTGTTTTTTGTTTTTTGTTTTTCCAGAGTTAAACTATAAGCAATTAAAATGTACCTCATTTCATTAAAATTATTTATGAAATTTTGTTTTCATAAAAGTTTTTCCACTTTTTTTTCCTGTAGTGGCTGTTCAGAATACTGTGGTAACTCAACTAAGATTACTACCTGTTTTTTATACCTTGATATAGAAAATATTTTTATATTGAACATTTGATGATAAAACCATCGGTTTTTTTCCCTATAGGTTCTCATATATTACAATCAATGTCATGTGAATAAACCAGAGGATTTTGTAGGGAGTGATGAAAGAGACTAATTTGTAGAATGCTCATTTCTAGGGTGTAAATATTCCCTTTCAGTCTGATACTATACTATGTTACTGTAAGTTTTAACAGCCAGGAGTCAGATTTAACCTTTGAAATATAAAGAAAACGATTTATCACACATCCACAATTAGCATTAAGGCCCAAGTCTGGTTTTTAGCTGTTGTTTGAAATAATGTAGAAACAAGAAGATATGGTTGTTTTAAGTATTTTTATACAATGGAAATGTTTATTAACAAATTATTGCTATAAGGCCAGCCAAGTGGCCCATCAGTAAAGGTACTCACTGCCTAGCCTGGTTACCTGAGTGTGGTCTCTGGGACCCACATGGCAGACAGACAGAACCCATCTCCTACAAGCTATTAGCTACAGACCTCCATACACACGAAGTAGCACACGTGTGACCATACACATACAAATAAATAATATGTAATTTTAAAAATGGTTGATTATCTGTCATCAGAGAGGCTTCCTCCCATAGCTGGTGGGATCATGTTGTGGATGGGCATGGTGCTGTTTGTATTTTTATGCTAATTCCACTCTCCTGGGAGGGGCTGAGGACAAGGAGTAAGTCACATACTCAGGTGACTTAATTGTGAACCAATCCCCTAATGAATAAAGGAGCCAATCACTGGGCAAGTAGGAGGGACTTCTGAGTTGGAGAGGGGAAGAGAGGAGGAGGGGAGAAAAGGAGTCCTTTTGGAACGGGGACAGCTTAAGGGTAAAGTGTAGCTGCTAGATCATGGTGGGTCTGCAAGGATTCGCCACCGGAGAAATCAGATTTTAATAAGGCCTACAAGATTAAGTTTTAGTTGTAATGCCCAAAGATTGAGTTACTGTTGTTTCTGAACTAAGTTTGTATTGTGTCTTTCTTCATGTGGCTCATCTGGGTTCAAGAGAAAAAGGTATGGCAGCAAAGGGTGGGTTTGCCTGATGTGCACCACAAAAGCTGTGGGAGTTTTGAAGCATGGGTCTGGCGTGGTAGCGACCTGCCAGTGGGAACGTAGCAAGCTGGGTGGAGAGATTTTGGAGCTCTTTCATAGAGTCTCCATGAGATAAAACAGGTCAGCCATTGCCCACCAGCGCATGGCCGGCCAGGCCGCTGAGGCAAAGAGTTGTGGCACTAGTACAGGAATGTGCTAATATTTCCCACAATAGGATCAGATGCAGAGATCCATACCCAAATATTAGGGGAGCTTGGGGAATCCTGCAGAAGAGGGGGAGAAAGGATTGTAGGATCCAGAGGGTTCAAGGAAAACACCACCAAGAGAACACAGCAGAATCAACTTAGCAAGGCTCATAGGGGCTCAGAGAGACTGAAGGGACAATCATGGAGCCTATGTGAGTCTGCATTAGGTCCTCTGCACACATGCTGTGGTTGTTTAGTGTAGGGTGTTTGTGGGACTTGTAACAGTAGGAGTGGGAGTGTCTCTGACTCTTACCTGCTCTTGGGACCCTTTTCCTCCTACTAGGTTGCCTTATCCAGCCTTGATATGAGGATTTGTGCCTAGTTTTACTGCATCTTGTTATAGCATGTTTGGTTGATATCCCTAGGAATCTTGAACCTGCCCCTTCTTGAAGGGATATGAAGGAGCAGTGACTCTAGGGAAAAGGGGAGGGGTGAACTGGGAGGAGTAGAGAGAGAGGAAGACTATGTTCAGGATGTATGGTATGAAAGAAGAATAAGTAAAATGAAAAAATGCTTGATTATCATAGTGAACTGTTATTTGAAGTTGTAACTATGACAACATGATGTAGTATTGATGGGCTGAATTACAGCAGTGGTGATTTTAATTTCAAAATATTTTCATGGTATAGGAAGGCATATGGTAAAACTCTTGTAACTTATGATATTTAAATCCAAATCATTGTAATGGTTAGTGTTAATTTTCAACCTGGAATCATCCAGGAGACAAGCTTTCGGGAACATCTTGTATGAGATCACTTAACCTCCAGGCATGCCTGTGAGAGACTGTGCTGATTAAGTTCATTGAAATGGGAAGACCCATTCTCAAGGCAGATGATGGTTGCCTAGGCAGGGATTCTGGAGCGTATAAACAGGAGAGAATGAACTGAGCATGAGCATCCATTGCTATCTGTATCTGACCTGGATGCAGTGGGCCAGATGCCTGTGTGACTCCAGTACTGTGATGGAGTAGCCTGAGCTGCAAGCCAAACTAAACCTTTCTTCATTACCTCTCTTTTTTTGTCAGGGTATGCTCTAACAGTATCAAGAAAAATAGTTAAGATATTCTTTAGCAAAGATGCTGTTTGAAATGATGTTTTTATTTTAATAGTATTAAATTCTGACTTTTCTTACAGGTATTCAGGAGGGGACACAGTGTACCAAATGTAAAAATAACTGGGCACTGAAGTTTTCAATTATATTATTATATGTTTTGTGTGCCTTATTGACCATCACAGTAGCCATTTTGGGATATAAAGGTAAGCATTCTTTCTTTTTTCACTCCGAATAGCAAGGGGGTGTGAAATTTAAACACAGAAAAGTTAGTAGTATGCTGTACAGTTGACCCTGGTATCTATAGAGAATTAGTTTTAAGTCTCTTGGCTCCTCCAAGGATCTCAGAATGTTTGGATGCTATCATTTCTTAGTGCAGGGCTTGCACATGTAACCTGTATACATCCCCCCACATTTTATGTCACTTCTAGATGACTTATAATACCTAATATAAGAAAATGCTATGTAGACAGTTTCTATACTACATTATTTAGAAAATAATGCCAAAAATAATTGATGTTCAATACAAATACATTTTATTTATAATGTTGTTTTTGTTGTTTTGTTTTTTATTGTACTATTATACTTTTGTGTCTCTTTTCTTTTCTTTTTCTTTTTTTTTTTTGTTTTTTGGGGTTTTTTTGTTTTGTTTTGTTTTTCGAGACAGGGTTTCTCTGTATAGCCCTGGCTGTCCTGGAACTCACTCTGTAGACCAGGCTGGCCTCGAACCCAGAAATCTGCCTGTCTCTGCCTCCCAAGTGTTGGGATTAAAGGTGTGTGCCACCACTGCCCGGCTTTGTGTCTCTTTTCTGTTTTTCTGTCTGTTTGTTTGTTTGTTTGTTTGATTATTACTCACTTTACATCCCAATCGCTGTCCCCCCCTTCCCAGTTTTCCTCCCACAGCCCCTCCCCCATTCCCTCTCTTCTCCTCTGAGAGAGTGGAGACCCTGTTGGGTATTCCCCCAACCCTGGTATATCAAGTGTCTGCAGAGCTAGGCACTTCTTCTATTTATGATATTCTGGTGTAAAATGCACAAACCTCACAAACTCCATCTTTATGTCCTGAAATTTTAGCTGTGGATGGGACAGATTTGATTCACTTCATAATCATGAAGCCCTTTATGTGTTCAAAAGACTTTCCCCTCTTTGTTCTTTCTCCCACTTTTTCCCAGCCATTCTCTCATCCTCTATTTGGTTTTTGTCTTATCTATCTCTAAGAGGTTCTGAGGAAACCTAAGGGAAGCGCTCCTGACAGAGGAGAGTACTCAGGCTTGCTGGGGACATGGTTCAAGCAAGGGATTGACCCTTTTGCTTTTTCCTACAACATGTTCTGTCACTATTGTTTATGAAAATCCATAAAAACACTGCCCTATAGAGATTAAACTTAACAGGCATCAGCACCACTTCCATCTGCTTAATAAAATGTCAGGCCTACCATGTCTGATTAAGGTAGAGGTGATTTTCCTCCAAAGCTTCCGAAATCGCTGCCCTCTCACCCTACCTCCCCACCATATTAGAATAGCTCTACCATATCTACGTGCTGTATCACTGGCCTATGGACCCTGTTCTGTATTGTACCTAAGTGGCTTCTCCTTACCTCTCATGTCTCTGATACATGTTCACTAAAAGCCCCTGAGTGGAGCCTCCTATTTGTTCCTCTGGTGAGCTTCTTCACTTTAGGCCCAGTTAAACCATATCATCATAGTTAATGTGTCTGGCTCGTTTGGCTTAATACCCAAACTACAGGATTGTACAAAAACTGTCTATTTATGAAATCTCTAGCTAGTACCTACAACTAGGGTTTACTTATAAGGTACCCAGAAAAGTTAGCCACATGAGTGGGTAGATAGATGAATAGATGGACAGACAGAAGATTGGAGCTGGTTTCTATGAAGATAAAGAACAGATAGCTAGGCATCTCTGAGACAATCTGTATAGGGGATTACTGTCCTTCAAAGCACTACCCAGATACCTAACATTCTGGAGGTCAGCTTGACCTGCTGTGTAGGTGAAGGGAGAAGAGATATGGGGAGCAGATGACATCTTGACACCCTTTCCCTCCATTCCTCTGGCTTCTGCTGACAAAAAAAGAAGAAAAAAGAAGAAGAAAAAGATAATACAGTATATTCTTGTGGTCACCAATGGCAGCTTAGTGAACTCAAAGTTGACATTCTCCAGATGCACTTTCCCTTTACGTGCAGTGATTCCTTTTCTTACTGATAAGACTCTGCTGACCCTAGTGTTGTAGGAGGCAGAAAGATAAGCCCCAGTCGTCCTCCCTTCAGAGACCCCTGCTTTGATGGCTGGAAAAGCCCTTCTCCGTTAAATGAAAGAAGAAAAATATGCAGTAAAAGTCATCCAAGAAGGTGTCTCTCTGAAGGGGATAAAAGGAAACAGAACTCCCTTAATCAGGGTTGGCAAACGCTGTCTCTTTCCTCCTCCTTTCATGTTACTTTCATAGCTGTATGTTAAGATCTAATGAAGTTTCATCTTGAGAATTTGCCAAACAAGCTGGAGGGTCACTTAGTCATTCAGATGCGGTCTGTACAATGGGTGTGACCATGAGCCTCAGAAGTTTGGGAAACATGGTTTTGGACAGTTGCAATTTGATAGATCTTCCACTCTGGACTCATTAGTCAGTGAGCCTACATGAAGGGCATCAGGTCTTATGCTCTTTAGTAAGTCACACTCCTCCGAGAATAGTCCCTAACTATGAAAATTCTATTCTATTACCCTGCCCAGCAGGCCCTCCTTAAGATGCTTAGAATGAAGAAAGCACAAATCTCAATCAGCATGTCTCCATTGCCTCAGAGTTTCTGACCATTGTCTGTCTGACACCTTACTGCTAACCTTAACTAGCAGAGTGAGGACAAGAGGGAGGCACAGACACATCAAAGCATGCCATAGGGCCCTTGAGAACTCGGGATGATGTCCTCCAGACTTTGTGTTTCTCAATAATGAATCCTGAGATAGTGTTAATGGTAGAAATGTCTTTGATGAGTTCCAAGGTTGTGTAACTGCTGATATTAGGATTCCTAGAAACTGTTGAAAGAGCCTTTCTCTTCCTGCACCTTGATTTGTCAGTACAGCACAAGCATTTTGAAGCAGCACATGGGAGCTCTGTGCTCTGATCTTGTTCCTGGACTCAAGGAGGAGCCATGGCCTGTCTCTCTATCTTTAATACTTAGCACCATGCCAAATGCATAGTAAACATCTGTTGATGATAACTTTAAAGAAAATAGAGTGAAGCTATGATTGCTTACCCCTATAGGGATTCTCCTTTATTAAGGAAAGTCAGATTGAAGAAAGAAATATTAAAGAAAAATCTGTGTAGAGTCGAAGAAGATGTGGATTTTAGAGGTTCATTAGCCTGATGTCTCTTTTAGTCTATGAGCTGTGTGATTCTAGGATGTTCTTGACTATCTCTAAAACTCAGTTTCCTCCTCTGTAAAACAGGAGTGATGGTACAGCACACATAGCCCAAACTAGGGATTTTGCTTATTATTTCATATCATCAAAGCAAAGAGGCTATTGTTATTACCATTCCAAGATTCAGTTGATGTGTTCCAGACTCAAGAGAGAGACAAAACTTAATGCCATGGGGTAGACCATAAGAAATAAATGTAAACAAAACAGGTAAGGAGAAGGTTAGTGTCCAGGCCAAGGAACAGTAGCGAAGTGTAAAGGTATTCCCATGAAGCTGTTAGGGGAATGTGCAGTGAACTCGTGAAGAGGGCTGGTCTTCAGGCATACTGACTGAAATGCCACTGATGTTTTCCACACCAGAAAACAGTTTTCAATTGAGGGGCCCCATAGACAGCCAGAATGCTTGTACCCCTTCTGTGCTGCCTCTTTGTTTTTGTTATCAGAATATGATCTAGAAGCAGGTTTTTATAGGCTTAGAATTTCTAGGATGAGACAGGAACCACAGCCGTTATGCTCCTGTTTGAAATTTTGTGCTGTAAATTATGGGAAAACTGAGGGGGATGCTGTGTGCTGGTGCAGTGTTTGTTCTGGATTCCTGTCAGCCTGGATTATGCACATGCACCCTTCCAGCATCACAGCTACAGTTTACAGCCTTATACCAGGGTGCTATTTTTAAACACAGACACACACACATGGGGCTGCTTTGTTAACATTTGTGGGCAACAGATCATTTCCTTTCCTCATGGAAAGCAAAACTAACAGTTGCTTTGTCTTCTTTTTTTAAGTGAGAGTATTACTCCCTTTCTTCTGTCCACAACAGTTATGTGTTTTTATAAACTACGGAAGAAAGATTAGGGTGGGAAGCAACTGACTGTCAGCATATTTCAGATTTCTTTGGCTTCCAGGAAAGAGGTGGGACTTGAAATTCTGTGTGTGGTTTGAGGACAGAATGAGGCATATGTTTTTATCTGAGAGTCAAAACTGAGTTTAAGCTTGTAAACACTTTATTTTATTTAGCTTTGGTAAATGCATAAAATGTATTTTGTTCTATAAAATTTCCAAAGATTCAGGAGCACGTATGCCTATCACACAGCCCCAAGGTCCAAGTTGGAACTGGACCTCTGTCTCCATGTAGTAACTTTTTGTTTTAAGTTATAAGTATATATATGGGGTGGGTAGATATGTACACATGTGTGCAGTACCAGTGGAGACCAGAAGAGGGCATCAGATGCCCTGGATCTGTAGTTAGAGGCAGTTGTGAGCCACTTTATGGGTAATGAGATCTGAATTCTGCTCCTCTGCAGGAGCAGTATTCAGTCCTAACCACTGACCTGTCTCTCCAGCTGCTGTGCGGCAATTTTAGAAACAATAGTTTAGTTTAGAAACTATATATTAAGTACCACACAATGAGCTAAGAGCTAGAGATATATCTGCAGATGGTCCTCAACTTTCCATAGTTTGTCAACTCAATAGTGTGAGGCAGAACACACTCAATAAAAACCATGGTTTGAATTTTGGGGTTTTTCCCCTGCCAGTAATGTATATTATGCTCCTCCATGACTTAAATCAATTTAAAAAGAAAAAAACAATCCAGGGATGAGGACTGTAGGCTGTGAAGAGCATGTGGGAAAGCTCAAATGGGAAGAGCAACTAGGGCACTTTACGGAGTTCACTGTGGCCAGACTAAACACTTGACAGTCAGTTCCAGGATCCAAGGAGCAAGTTCATTTTTGGGTCACGTATGGTCTGCTTCCTGAGAGGAGCCGGGAGAACCTCCCCATATAGTCATGCATGGATAAAATGCATGATAGGTGGTAAAACCTGGGTCATTGAGCTTGCAAGTACTATACAAGTATTCGTGCTTCTAAAAATTCTTTTTATAAAATCATTATTGAAAAGAACCTTGTTGATAACAAAGACACTCGTAACCTGTATTGACCCATGCACATGGTTCTGGTACTACCACTGAGGCAGGAAGTAGGTGCACTGTTTACTGAGGACACTTTCAATTGAAAAGCAGGTTTATCAGACATAATGCCATCATAAGTTAGGGACCTCTAAATAATCATAGTAAACAAGCCATGACAGCATGGTGTGTAGGTTCTGGAATAAGGAACAGGATACTACCTCAGGGAATTCTGCAAGGTGCAGCTTAATTGGTGATCAGTCTGAGCAACATAGTGAGATGTCATCTCTAAAACAAATAAGCTTATATCCCCCACATACATGAATGTATGACAGCTAGGCCTCTGCTGGATGCCAAGCTGCTGGAGGAATATGTGTCATGGAAATTACTTATAAAGAAATAGCCTATTAGTCACTTAGAAACAAACATGAAGTCCTGACCACAGTGAACAACTCAGAAGTGAAGTCTTGTTTAGCTACATCACTGACTGCTATAGAATCAAGAAAATGGGGTTTTTTAATGTTTTAAATCCTTGAATCATCATTTAGACATGGGAATTAATAAGTTATAAGTTTAATTTGTCATTGATTAATTAAAATAGATTTTAGGGCTATGGGTAGAACTCATAATAGCAAAGAGTGATTGATAGTCTTGACTTTCAGTTCCTTCTCAGACCTCTTTGTGTATACATTTGAGACAAGTTATTCTGCTGGCTTCCAACTTGCAGAGACCCACCTGTCTCTGACTTCCAAGTGCTGGGTTAGAAGAATGTGCCACCATACCCAGCCAAACCAGTTCCTTGCCAGTGGAGTCCCCACCCGAAAGGAATGGTGAGGAGCTGGAAAGTCTCAGAACTTTGTGAATGATGAGAGTTGTATGTCTCCACATGGAGAAATTAACGGAGGGGTTGATACATGACAGAGGACTCCAGCACATCAGAAGTTAATCCAAACACTTTCTAAAACTTGCATGAGACTACAAAGTCAAAAGAACCGTTGCAGATATGTGATTTTCGCACAGTTGTACCACTGGGCTTGTGACCAGTTGTTCTCTAAAGAACAGCTTCCTCTGTGTTTGAGCTCAGCTTTCTATTTCAAATCTTTCTTTTCTAATGAAATTATCTTGTCTTGGAACTGAGAAACCAACATGAGCAGATAAGTCAACTAATATTTTCTTTTCCCAAATCTTAGTTGTAGAGAAAATGGACAATGTCACAGACGGCATGGAGACATCTCGCCAGACTTACAACAACAAGCTCACTGCTGTGGAAAGTGACCTGAAGAAATTAGGTAAATGGCAACAAGGATGAACCATTGAGTGGAGGGAGTCCCCCGTATGAATGGGGACAGCTTTTCAGAATGGCGATGCATTTAGGGTTTCTGTTGCATCCTGCGTCTTTCCTTGCCTTTTCATTGTAATCCTTCCATTTTTAAAAGTAAAGACTCCCACCTTAAAACGTTATGTACCATATAAAATCTCCTTCCCACTCTTGACTGAATAGGACCAGTAAGTCCTGCCTCTAGAAAGCTGGGGTTAACATATACCCTGCAGAGTTGACTTTTGATATAAAAGATTGTAGCCTGTTTTGTTTCTTTTTCTTTTTTTTAATGATTCATTTATTTTATGTGCATTGGTGTTTGGCCTGCATATATGTCTGTGTGCAGGTGTCAGATCTCCTGGAACTAGAGTTACAGACAACTGTGAGTTGCCGTGTGGGTGCTAGGAATTGAGCCTGAATCCTCTGGAAGAGCAGCCAGTGCTCTTATCCACTGAGCTATGTCTCCAGCCCCTGCCTGTTTGGTTTCTTGTTGTTTGTTTTCAATTACTAAAAGAACAAACTTCAGTTCAAATGATGTATGAGGCTTTATGACTATGATTCTGCTCTTAAAAAATGATAGTAATTTCTAGCATTCAAATTATTAAATATCCACTGAGCCAAAGAATTTTGCATTGCAAATCTTCTAGGATGAACTTCATTAGTTTTAATCCCAGTATAGGTCATCATTTTTGTTGATAATAAAAAAATTGAATTTTGGTAAATTTGGAAGGTTCATTTCTTATAAGTACACCCTGCCTGGTATCCTAGCATCTGGGAAAACCTACTCTGTCTTTGAAAAAAGTGTTCACCCAAGTTTGTTAGTCCTAAGCTGGACACTACAGACCCCATTTTAAATGGATACAGATTCTTAGTAATAAAGCCTAGCCTGCATGTACCACAAACTTTACATCTAAAATACAGTACTCCTAATGAAGTATATGGGATCTGTCCTTAAAAATTACATTTAGTTGTTTGGTTGGTTAAGGAGGCATACACGTGCCACAGCATGCATGTAGAGGTCGGAGAACAAATGAGTTATAAGAGTCTGTTCTCTACCTCCATTATGTAGGTTCAGGAATTAAACTCATGTTGTTAGGTCTGACAGGAAATGCCTTTATCCACTGAGCCATAACTGGGTGTCTGGCCTTGCCTGAGCATCTCTGTACCACCAGTCTAAGTAATAAGCATCTCTTCTTCCAGGGGACCAAGCTGGGAAGAAAGCTCTAAGCACCAACTCTGAGCTTTCTACCTTCCGATCAGATATTCTGGATCTCCGTCAACAAATTCAGGAGATCACAGAAAAAACCACCAAGAACAAAGATACGCTGGAGAAGTTGCAAGCAAATGGGGACTCGTTGGTTGATAGGCAGAGCCGACTGAAGGAAACTCTGCAGAATAATTCTTTCCTCATCACCGCTGTCAACAAAACCCTCCAGGCATATAATGGCTATGTCACAAATCTGCAACAGGATACTAGTGTGCTCCAGGGCAGTCTGCAGAGCCAAATGTATTCTCAGAATGTTGTTATCATGAACCTCAACAACCTGAACCTAACCCAGGTTCAGCAGAGGAACCTTATCACGAATCTGCAGCGGTCTGTGGAAGACACGAGCCTGGCCATCCAGCGAATTAAGAATGACTTCCAAAATCTGCAGCAGGTTTTCCTTCAAGCCAAGAAAGACACTGATTGGCTAAAGGAAAAAGTACAGAGTTTGCAAACATTGGCTGCCAATAACTCTGCCCTGGCCAAAGCCAATAATGACACTCTAGAAGATATGAATAGCCAGCTCAGCTCATTCACAGGTCAGATGGATAACATTACCACCATCTCACAGGCCAATGAGCAGAGCCTAAAAGACCTTCAGGACTTACACAAGGATACAGAAAATAGGATAGCTGTCAAGTTCAGCCAACTTGAGGAACGCTTCCAGGTCTTTGAGACAGATATTGTGAACATCATTAGCAACATCAGCTACACAGCCCATCACCTGCGGACACTGACCAGCAATCTGAATGACGTTAGGACCACTTGCACAGACACCTTGACCAGACACACGGATGACCTGACCTCCTTAAATAACACACTAGTCAACATCCGCTTGGATTCTATTTCTCTCAGGATGCAGCAAGACATGATGAGGTCAAGGTTAGATACTGAAGTGGCCAACTTATCGGTGGTTATGGAAGAGATGAAGCTGGTTGACTCCAAGCATGGTCAGCTCATCAAGAACTTTACCATTCTACAAGGTAAGTGTAAATTCTGTATTTGGATTTGTATCAATTGCTTGTATAACAAATTGTTCTAAAATATGGCAATTTAAAACAAATATGTATTATATAATAGGTTTTAGGGATTGGGAATTTAAAACCCACATGCATTTGTGCATGTATTTGTGTGTCTATGTACGTGTCTGTATGTGGTTGTGTCTTTGTGGTTGCGGTTAATATGTTAGCTGGGACTACCGTCATCTAAAGGCTTGGTAGGTGTGGGGCATAGATCTAACATGATTTATTCACATGGCCCTCAGCAGAAACCTCAGTTCATCACCAAGTGAGTTTCCCTAGTGTTGTCCCAACAGGGAGACTGACTGCCTCCAAAGTAAGTGGTCCAAAAGAGAGAAAAATGGAAACCACTTTGTAACTTCACCTCAGTAGACACACTCCTAGCACTACTGATCATCCATAATCCCAGAACTTGGGAGGCTTGGGAAGGAGGATTCTTTTTTTTTTTCTTTCTTTCTTTTCTTTTTTTTTCAAAAAAAAAAAATTTTTTTAGCTATCTATCTAGATCGTTCATGTATGTGAGTACACTGTCACTGTCTTCAGACACACCAGAAGAGGGCATTGGATCCCATTACAGATGATTGTGAGCCACCATGTGGTTGCTGGGAACTGAACTCATGACTTCTGGAAAAGCAATCAGTGCTCTTAACCGTTGAGCCATCTCTCCAGCCCCTGATGTTCAAGTTTTGGTAGCGCAACCTAAAAGAATTTTAAGGCCTCTGAAGTTGGGGGATAAGTAATCATTCTTGGCTTTCAAAAAGGGAATAAAAGGTGGACTTTACATACTATATTTAGTGGACTTTACATACTATATTTAGTGGAGGATTTGCTTTCAAGCCTGAAAAGTTTAAGAAGGAATTAGAGAAAGATAATTTGTGAGCTTTTAAGAAAGTTACTGTCACAAGTTCACTAAATAGGCGTTTGACACAAGCTCACTAAATAGGCGTTTGACACAAGCTCACTAAATAGGCGTTTGACACAAGCTCACTAAATAGGCGTTTGACACAAGTTCACTAAATAGGCGTTTGACACAAGCTCACTAAATAGGCGTTTGACACAAGTTCACTAAATAGGCGTTTGACTTCATCTTATTTCCTTGCACCAACCAAGTTCTTAGAGTAGGCAAACTTGGAAAATCAAAACAACATGTCTGCATTTTACCAAGGCATTGGGCATTGATCCTATTAGGAACAATGTAGAAAATAGGTGGATTGCAACACAGTTGGGTGAATACATTGATAGTAATGGGGTTTTTTATTTGCTTGCTTGCTTGTTTTGAATACATACCTACATAAGGTAAAACCAAACAC
Organism: Rhynchomys soricoides; assembly: GCA_019843965.1. NCBI lineage: Eukaryota > Metazoa > Chordata > Mammalia > Rodentia > Muridae > Rhynchomys > Rhynchomys soricoides. The sequence goes on from JADRCH010000086.1 coordinate 265,923, forward strand.
AGTTTCTGCCAGTCACAGTCCTAATGCAATGCAGTTGGGTCATCTGTTTAAGGACTTCCCATGCTGCTGGTTTCCCAAGGAGTTTTGGGTTCGTCAGAAACTGTTCTGAGGAAATGTATGTTTCTATGTTGCTTTAGACTCTTGGCACAATTCATTGCCTTGAACCTAAGGGTTGTCATCTGAGAATACCCTCAACTCTTGGAAACTCTTCAGTTCTTGGTCAGGTAGCCGTATCACAATATCTCAGTTTCTGCAAAGCCAGCGGGAAGCCTGTCTCTGTCTAGTCTGCTAAGGTGGAGCATGAATGCCATGACCTATTAAGAAAATTACTTTACATCCCCTTTGCCATGTACTGTTGGTTAGAAGTAAGTCCCAGATTTCAGACTTTAGAGAAAGTCACACATGCATCCTGGAAGTCACTTTAAGGAGTGTTTGCCACATTAGTTGAATGACCAACTATAAAAAGCACCTGTGGACATGAAGGACAGATTCAGATAGCAGATGGCAGAATCATTTTCAACAGTTTTGTCAGTAATACAAAACATACAGTAAGTAAAAATTATAGAATCACGCAGAACCTGAGAGCCGGGAATTGTAGCAAGATGTTAGCCCGGTAGAACAGATCTGTTAAGATCTTGCTTAGTGGTAGACAAGACTCAGCAGAACCCCGTTCTTTTGGGAGAGACAGGATCTAACTATATGACTCAGGCAGGTCTCAAAGTCTAATCCTCCTGCCTCAGCCTCTTGAGTGAAGCTTGCCTTAATAGCTATTTCAGCTGCCTCTAGAACAGCAGTCCCGAGCAGATATTTCAAGGTAATGAGGGATTGAGAAAGCACCCCCATTCTGGACACACATGCTTCCTCCTATATATGCTCACCCTACCCCCTTCGCTTTCCTTAACTGTGAAGAAGCTGATAAATCAAGATCGATTGACGTTGGTGTATGTGGTTTTATTTGAGCCCTGCCTCTGTGAGATTCAAAATACTGTAGTATTATCCAAGAAAGTCTTGTTAATGTGCATTTAATGAGGCCATGTGCTGGCAGCTACCAGAAACATCCTCACCAAGATGCACACCTGTAATCCCAGCATCCTCATCAAGATGCAGAAAACCAAGTCATACACACCCATAATCCCAGCACCCAGGAGGCCAAGGAAGCAGGCCTGCAAGTTCAAGGCCAGTTTAGGCTGTGTGGAAGCCCCTATATCAAAAAATAAAGTAAGTGCGGTAAAAGATAACTAGACAGGTGGTCATGTTGACCTCCAGCAACAGCCGTCTGTACCTCTATCAACCAAAACTTTTGTTAAGGAGCCTTTCCTCTTTTTTTTCATTTGGTTACAAATGATCTGATTTTTATCCCACGTATGTATACAGAGTGCTTTGAACGCACACTGCTGTGCAGGAAGTTCCTCCTCTGTCCAGAGCTGCTCCTTCCTCTGCAGGCTGAGTCCTGCACTTAGCATTTGAACCCTCTGTATAGTCTGACGTTTTCCTCTTAGCCCTTCTGAGAGAATGTTTCATGACTATGGAGTGAGACAGCATTTGAGTACCAAGTTCTTCCTTCAGGAGCCCTCATCTGTGTGAGCCTTGCAGACTTTTGAGAATACATTTGAGTTAAGAGCAAGTAAGGAGTGCCTGGCTTGAGTTAGAAAGCACCTGTGTGAGTGTGGATGTCCCCTGTGCTGTCCCCGGAGCCAGCACAGTACAGTGGAGACAAAACAGAGTGTCATGTGCATGCGGAGGACAATCTTACAACACACAGGGTTAAGGTGGCTTTGAGCCTGAGTCCTTCCTGCTGGCTTCTGGAGCCTTACCTGGAGGTGAGTCACGCTCAGGTACTGCCCTCATCCATCGGTTTCAGCCCAGTTATGAATGTGCAACATGCAGGTCATGCCTCTAGACCCTCAAATAAATGGTCTACTTTCATCATTACAACTCCTTAATGTGGGAAGTACTAGCATTCTCCTTTTCTGGGGGAGGGAACTAAACCATAGAGACCCCAAGTAACTGTTCCAAGTTCACACAGCTGGTTGTGTCACAGAAATGCTGGTTCCCAGGTCTTGGCTTCCCCCACCACAGTACCCTGGTGCCTGTACTGACTTCAGAGGCCAGTGTGTTTGGCAAAGTTGAGAAGGTGAAGCATTTACTTTGAGGAGTTGGCTCTTGGATTAGGTATTGATACGAACTAAACTCTGTGATGTGTAGCTAGAATGAAAGGCCAGGGAGCAGTGCCAAATACAGGGCAGATGAGATGTACGTCCCATGTATAAAATGGGTTGTCAGTGTGGTATTGTTGCTTTGGTTTGATTTTGAAACAGGTAAGCCCTGCCTGTACTGGAACTCACTATGCAGACTAGGCTGGCCTTGAACTGACAGAGACCTGCCTGCCTCTGTCTCCTAAGTGCAGTGGCTGACCTTAAAGGTGTGTGCCACCATGCTAAACTATCTATTGTTTTGTTTTGTTTTTAATTTGCACATTTCGTCTCACACTGATAAAGCTATTAACAGTTGCTTATTATAAATTGCTAGTTTGGCTCTGGAACGGTCCCCAACGGCCTGTGTATTGAAGGCTTAGTCCTTGGCTTGCCGTTATTGGGAAGTACTAGAATGTTGAAGAAGCGGGGTCTGGTTTACTGGGGACTTACCCTTGACCTTGAAGGGGCTGCAGGATGCCAGTTTCTTTTCTAATCGTAGCCGTAAGGCAATAGTTTATCCTACCAGGTGTTCCCAGCCTTGATATGATTGATGCTTTAGTGTCATAGGCCCAGAAGCATGATATCATGCCATGGACCAAAAACAATGAACTAACATAAATATTTCCTCTTAAGGTATTTTTCTGTAGTAACAGAAAGTTAACACTTGGCTGATTAATACGTTTAGTTAATTCCAGTATCTTTTTTATTTCTACCCTGTCTGTTGTTGTTGGTTGTTGTTGTTGTTACAGAATTTTATACTGTATCCCAGGATGAACTAGAGTAAATACGTAGTCTAGGCTGCCTCAGATTCATAAGAGCAGTCCTCCACTTCAGCCTCCCAGGTACTATGATTCAAAGTTCTTAACATCATATCTTCAACTTCTCTACTTTATGTCACACAAAAGTTTTGTTGGAAAGCATGTTTAAAACCGTCTCAAGTAGGATCCAGGAGGGAAAGCACTTCTCAAAGTTCATATGACAAAGCCAAAAAGGGACAGTGATGAGAAGTCTAACATCTGAGAATCAGCATCTTAAGGTTCCCTACATCTCTGACATCTGGGAGCCAGAACATGACAGTGCAAATGTGGGGCCACCCAGCATCCTGCTTTGGTTGTCTGGGTGCATTTTGGGAGCCTGTAACAGCATTTTAAGCCATATGGGGGCCCTGGTAATTCAGAATCTCAAGTCAGAGAACTACCCACTCAGCCTTGACATTTAATGACATTTCAGTTAGTCTGAAAGCAAATCTCAGTTGCACTTCTGCAATGAGTGTCCACAATACGACACGCTTGACTCTAAATTCAAGTTGTTGAACACACACAACACTCACCATTTTATATGGGGGGTGGGAGGTAGGAATATGCAGCATTTTTTTCATACTTTATTTACATTTCAAATGTTTCCCCCTTTCCAGATCTCCCCTTTGGAACCCCCTATTTCCTCCCCCACCACCACCACCACTATGGGGGTATTCTCCCACCACCCACCCACCCACTCTCATCTTCCCTCCTTGGCATTCTCCTATACTGGGAGATCTAACACTCTCAGGCCCAAGGGCCTCTCCTCCCCCTGATGGCCAACAAGACCCTCCCCTGCCGCATATGTGGCCAGCACCATGGGTCCCTCCTTGTGTGTTCTTTGGTTGGTGATTCAGTCTCTGGGAGTATCGAGGGGTCAGGCCAGTTGCCACTGTTGCTGCCTCCCTGGGGATGCAAACTCCCTCAGCTCCTTCAGTCCCTTCTCCAACTCCTCCATCTGGGACCCCACACTCAGCCCTACTGTTGCTCCAATGTGACTCTTGGGCATTCCAAACTTTTGGGCTAATAACCACTTATCAGTGAGTACATACCATGTTCATTCTTTTGTGACTGTGTTACCTCGCTCAGGATGATATTTTCAAGTTCCATCCATTTGCCTATGCAGCATATTTTAATTTATTTATTTGTTTATTCATTTGTGCCTCTGTGTGTGTGTGTGTGTGTGTGTGTGTGTGTGTGTCACATGTGGCACAGCTTATGTGAGGAGGTCAAAGAATAACTTTCAGGAGGCTGCTCTTACTTTCCATCCTGTTGAAGCAGGTTTTCCCTTGTTTCTGCTGCTGCACCACACTTGACTAGCATGTTAGTGAGTCTTTGGGTGATGTGCATGCCTCTCTGCCACTGACCTCTCTGCGTGAAAGCTGTGACTGTAACTGCAAGCCCCTGCAGCTGCATTTTCCCTTGAGTTCCGGGGGTCACGCTTGGGTTGTCAGGTTTGCACAGCTGGCATCTTTTCCCAGTGCGCCATCTCCCTCATTTCATTTTACTTTTACTTCAGCAGCCACCCAATACAAGACTCAAGTAAGACCAGAAGCCCTGAGATAATCCAGAGACTAACCAGCGACACTAGCATCTTGGGTCCTAGAGGAAAACATTCCGTGTCCAATGCTGGCTTTTAAAATGGCTTTGGTTCTATTCATCAATGTTTTTAAGTAACAAGAAAAGTAAACATCTAATTTGTCTTAGTAAGCAAAGTACATCATGAATCCTATTATCCATGGAACCCGCATCTTGGTGGAATGCCTGCTTTTAGGCAGTTTTTGCAAGATGAAGATAGCTGTGAGTGAACCAGCAATATGATGGGCCTGCCAGGTTATGATAGTTCAGACATTCAGCTTGATCTTGCTGTCAAACTGGGAACCGTGGATAAGTGCAATGTCTTACAAGAAGAAACTTGGTTTTATACTAGCTTAACTGGGAATCCATTGAAAGTTAGATAGATTTTTATAAAGACATAAACTTGAACCACACTGCTATGCCTATTCCGTTCCATTGGGTGATTTATAAACTAGCATCTGCTGGTGTTTTGTGCTGACTCTGGAACACATACTTAATGCCTTCCTTCAAACAAGCCGCAGTGTCTATATGTACACTCAGTGTCTGTATGTACACGCGCTGAGGATGTTTAGCCATTTCCAGTCTAGACCCTACTCAGAAATAATAAACAGTAAAAAAGCTGCCACCCCAAATGAGGGAGATGGATTTAGGTCTGAGATGGGAAGCTGTGTGCATTTGGAGCCTGGGGAGGACTGCAGAAAGGAGTCTAACTGAGCTGAGAGGCAAGCCCTAGAAAGCCACTGTGCCTTCCTGCATATAAACTCATTTCCAAATTATTGGCTGAAAGTCTAGAAATTTCAAGAATTACTAAAGTGATTGGATTTTCTAACAGATCTTCATTTGGTGGCTTTTCTGAGGTCTAATATATACTGAGTGAAACACACAGTTATGATTTTTATGTGCCTGTTTCATAGACCTTTGCATAATAAAATGCCCATCAAAGCTACCTTCCCCACTCTAAGCCTCTCAGGCACTATTTTGCAGTGCCCCAGGCACCAACTTACTTTAAGGAGATTATGTATAGCAGTAAGAAAGAGGTCTTTCCATTTGTCTCTCAATGACATGGATTGGCAAATGTGCTCCCTCAGATTAAAGAGAAGAAAACTCAGATTGCAGATAAGACCAATGGGCTTGTTCGTAAATGTCATTTAAGAGTCAGGAAAGACAGGTCTCTCCACAGCCGTTCCATAGCTGGATCCAGGATCCACCTAACACATAGGACGGGAAAAGTTACCTCTTGGAATAAGGTACCACAAGGCAGGTCACCATTACCTAGACACCTCTTCCTTCTGATGTCTCCTGATGCAGAATGTTGATATATTAAGGTACTGGACTTTTGACAGTGAGGCTCATGCATTTGATAAACAATCCTAAATAAAGCTGCCAGGCAAGGTGATGTCTATATGATCTCAGCAAGCCAAAGACTAAATATTTCTTCCTTGAAGCCAACAATACATTAAAGCTAGTAAACACTCCTTAATGCCTATGTTTCCGTGCTGTGTTGTTTTTTGTTGTTTTGTTTTTTCTTTTAATTGTAGGCTATATAAGCAGATACTCACAACTGGGTTTGTTTTTATGTTTTAGGTCCCCCTGGTCCCAGAGGTCCAAAAGGTGACAGAGGATCTCAGGGACCACCTGGTCCAACTGGCAACAAGGGACAGAAAGGAGAAAAAGGAGAGACTGGTCCACCTGGCCCTGCTGGTGAGAGAGGCACAACTGGACCAGTAGGCCCTCCTGGAGAGCGTGGCAGCAAAGGATCCAAAGGCTCACAAGGTCCCAAAGGATCCCGTGGGTCTCCAGGGAAGCCTGGCCCTCAAGGGCCTAGTGGGGACCCAGGACCACCAGGTCCACCAGGCAAGGATGGACTCCCTGGCCCTCAGGGCCCTCCTGGCTTCCAGGGACTACAGGGCACTGTGGGTGAGCCTGGAGTACCTGGACCTCGGGGACTACCAGGCTTGCCAGGGGTGCCAGGAATGCCTGGGCCCAAGGGACCGCCTGGCCCCCCAGGCCCCTCAGGAGCGATGGAGCCGTTGGCTCTTCAGAATGAGCCAACCCCAGCATCAGAGGTCAATGGTGAGTCCAAATTGTCCTTTTCAGCTAGAATGGTGGCGATATAAGGCAGTGTAGGCTAAACCAACCCCTAGGAGTCCACTGAACAGCAGGAACCCTGCTGAATACCTCGGTGTTGTCATTCAGGACCCTGTGCTCCTGCTCAAACATTATCAGGTCTCTACTCATTTAGATGAGCCAGACCCTCAAAAGACACCTGTACCCCAAAAATACCTCCGTCAAGATATCCTGCACTGGCTGCACCCTGACCGTCCTTCCTCACCTTTCTTCTTTCTCCTTAGAAATAGACTATCCCATCAGTTAACTCCACCAGTATGCAGATGGGGGCAGATGGGGACAGTACGAACTCTGGGACAGAGTTCACATTTGGTTTTGCTTAAGAAGCTACTGTGGTGCCTTTCTGTCTCTTTGACCATTAAATCTTTCACAAAACTCTGTACTAGTTAGGAACCAAGCCATGTGGGTCCCTCATGCTGGTCCATGAGCCAAACTTTGGTTCTGAAGTGCATTTGTCTACAAGCTCCAGCTGATCCGAGGCTGACAATGTATCAGGGCCTGCCCCGCTTCTTTCTGTCATTATAAAGCCTAACCCAACCCAGTCACATCTTTCCACACTTTGTGGTGTTCACTGCTGTGTACTGTACAGTACACATCTGTGAACATCTGTCCAGGTTCTGTGCAGGGACATTCCATTGGCATACAAGTGGTGCAGGCATCACTTTGGTATCTTAAACACAGCTGAGGAAGTGCAGAGTGCTTTCTGTGTTTTTTAAATCAACATTTAAAAACTTTACATTCCTAGGATGTCCACCTCGCTGGAAGAACTTCACAGATAAATGCTACTATTTTTCGGTGGAGAAAGAAATTTTTGAAGATGCTAAGCTTTTCTGTGAAGACAAATCTTCCCATCTCGTTTTCATAAACTCAAGAGAGGAACAGGTATGGTATGTCAGCTGCACTCTTAGGTGGAGAAAACTATAATTTAGAGATAAGTTATACTTGGAAATTGCATGTCTTTTGGGGGAGTCAAAGGGATCAAAAATTCATGGTCTCATAAACAAGGAAGGCTGCAATTTGTGTGGGCTTTATCCAGGTATGAGAGTACATGAATTGTCATGCTTCTTAGGCCCACAGATGTATAGCTCCACCTGGTGGTTTTCTGGAGAGTTGCAGCACAGCAGACATGAGCATGGCGGGTGTTGGGGGGGGTTGCCACTAGACACATGAAGAGATAGAGAGGCATGAGTAGGTTTGAGGTGGAGCACCACAAAGCAGACTTGTTGGTTCTAAAGGAGTTGGTAAGGGCCCACGTGCAAGGATGACAGTGGCCCTTTATTAAGCCCCTGTCGTCCGCAGGGCCTTTTTAAAACCTCACAGCAACCTGGCAATATAAACCTTTTAGTTGCCATCCTTCCCCTTGGGTGTTTTACTTTTAATCAAAGCCTACCTGTGTTATCCTACCAGGTCTGGAATTTACTGTGTAAACTAGGCTGGCCTAGAGCCTGTGGTTATTTCCCTGCATCCACTCCCCAGGGACTGGGAATACAGCCATGTACCACTGCTTTCGGTTCCCTCATTTCACAGATAAGTTCATCTGAGGCCCCACAAGGTTTAAATGAGTAATTCTCACGGGGCAAAGGGTAAAAGCATAGCTGAAACTTGATTGACAACAATGCTCATGTCTTCCCACTCACTAAACGTCTCTTCCAGACACAACTCTGAAATCTGGTTTATAGTAACATGCAGGAAGCATAGGAAAAGCAGCAGTCAGGGGCTCAAACAAGTGCATCAGTGTAGGAGAAGCTCACGGATAGCTGGCTGCTGGGAAACAGGGAATCCTGAAGAAGAACCTTACTATTACTTGTTAAATATAGTCATAGTGAGACAGTGCCCACAAGTGCAATACAAGTGGACAGCCAGGACCCTTAAAAACAGTGAGAAATGTCTTTTGTCAGTTTTATTAAACAAGAGCTCTTTTGTGTAGGCTAAGAACACCTCCTGCTTCCTTTTCAGCAATGGATAAAAAAGCAGACCGTGGGGAGAGAGAGCCACTGGATCGGCCTCACAGACTCAGAGCAGGAAAGCGAGTGGAAGTGGCTAGATGGGGTGCCTGTCGGTTACAAGTGAGTGTGGGACGTGCGCTTGCTTTCCCATGTTTTCCACTCTGGCCTGGCTTCCTATGACTTTCCCTCAATGACCTCATGTTTATCCCACACCATCCTCTTGAGGGCCTAGGCTCCTCGTACTAGTTGCCTGTTCCCAGTAGGGAAGCAGTGGTGGGCAGTCACTGTGCTGTCGAGTAGAGCATTTCAGACCAAGGTGCTATCTTCAGATACCAGGAGGAAGGATAATTTGGCACAGAGACTCTCCGAATGGTCAGTGTTCACTTGGACATATTTCTGAGGACTGGGGCAGTCAATCCTAGCCTTGATCAGGCTTCTGACCCAAATGTGATTGGGGTCCAAGTTGTGCACTCCAAGGTTGTAGATCTTTCATACACAGGAATTCCAAGTGTGCTGTTCAGAGGATCCCAGACTGTCTATCTTCTACAGGATAAGAGAGGAATAAATTCTACCAACCCTTTTCTCAAATCTTGCCTTACTTCTTCTGGAGAAAAAGTGGAGAACCTGTAAACATCCACCTGTGAGGCACCTTCAGTTTGCTAGAGACAAAGAAGCCACATCAACAGTGTGTCACAGGAAGCTGCTGTACCGTGGGGAAATAGGTTTCTTGTCTGAGGTAGTCTCCAGGCACTGAAGTAAGACTCCAGGTAGCTGAAGAGTTGCCCAGGGGCTGAGATGATGGATAAAGAGGACAGATAGTCCCAAATAGGTATAGGAACAGCCAGGTCTGAGTGGAATCTCACTACATATGTGACCCGCACTGGCCTGGGATGTTCAGTCTTCTGCCCTCAGCATCTTGTGCTGCATCAGGCCTGCATCGCTGCACCTTGCAGTTCTATACTTTTAAACCCTCCCCACGAAGACTTTGAAAGAGACAATAGATAGAATCAGAAGGCCGTCTCTGAAGGGAAAAGACAAATGTGGACAAATAAAGAAGTGGATCTTAGGTCTACCCCAAAGCTGAGTAGGTATACCGGTTCTTACCTGCTGGCCTGTCTGGTACTCTATCTGTTCTTTTGTGCCTGCCCCTGGGAGACAGTGGGGCTCAGGCCAGCACCTAGAATGGCAGGGATATGTTTTGCAAGACTCCACACATCTGTGGGCGTTGGCATGCAAAGCAGGAGCTGTGATGACTTTGCAGCAGGAATGGGAGGTGGAAGTTAGTGCTCTTTCTTTGACAGTCAAGAGAGCCACGATGTCTTTTTAAGGGAGTTGAGAGAAGCTAAGAAGAAAAATTCATCTCTACACTTTACTCACTGCTGTAAATGGAAAGAAAGGTTTGGTTTGACTGCAAAATTCAATCTTAAACTTTATTGACTTGTGTGAGATTGATTGGGCTGGAATATTATTACCAAGTGCTCCAGCTTTCAAAGGTGAAGCTTTGCCCCTTTCCCTGGGATCCAGAAAGAATTCTGTGGCTGGGAGGAGAGCACAAGAATTGGTCCCTGGACCCCAAGAAGGGTGACATACACACCTTACTGGGAGTTTTGCCACCAGCCACAGCTACCCCAGAAGCTTAGACTCCTGCACCCAGCCACCACATACACTGTGTGTCTCATTTTCTACCCAAAGGCATATATATATATATATATATATATATATATATATATATATATATATATATACACACACACACACACATACATACATACATACACACACACACACACACACACACACACACACACACACACACGGAAAATTCCCCAGGATCAAACTCTAAAAGCAAGAATAAATCAGGCAGATGTCATATGAGGTCTCAAAGACTAACGTAGTTTGACATACAATAATAAACACTGCACAATCTAGAGAAAGAGCCAGGCCCATCCCGGAATGGAATACAAACTTGAATGAGAACTGGGCTTAGGCTGGACCTGATACCCAGGACACCTCAGTCACATGAAATCACCATGTCCCCTTGTGGTAAAATGAACTTGACAGAAGGACTATGTTAATACTTCTACACACACACACACACATACACACACACACATATATACATGTACATGCAGAGAGAGTGTGTATGTGTGTGAATTTAATATAGAGCTTGTCTCCTGGGAAGCACTGGAGAAAACCTGTGGGTGTTACTACTGTTCTTACAGTTGTGACTGCTTCCACAGTAAAATACATCAGAGTTGGGAAATATTACTCCCCAGAATTTGTAATGTGCATCTTAATTAGACACCCCACACACAACATCTTATAATAGGTTTATGAAGAATCCAAAAATAAACCCTATCATGGCTTAGGAAAAGAAAGATGCTTCAGCATCCCAGGCCTCCCAGATAAATCTCCTGAAACACTTTCTCGGACTCTCAGACTCTTCCTTTGCCCTCCTCTTTTGATTCTGAGCCTCCTAGCCTCCATCCACCTGCCTTCACTTCCTTCTCCACCAGCAGTGATTTCTAGATCCACAATCATCAGAAACCAATATAAACTGTTACTATGAACAGCTATACACCAACAAATCAAACAGCCTAGAGGAACACACACATTTCAAGAAACAAAATGACTTAGTAAGGTCAAGTCAAAAAGAAACAGGAGGGCAGAGCAAACTTTAACAAATCAGATTTACACAGTCACCAAATGCCTCCCAGCATAGAATAATAGCCCAGAACCAGAGGCTTCACAGCTGAGTTCTACCAAACGTTCAAGGAAGGACTCTAGCCAGGATCTTAAATGTTTCCAAAACCAGAAGCCAATGGCTCCGGAACCATCCTAGGCCTGGCCCAGCCACAGAGGAATGAAGTATACAACTTTCCTTTTACCCTTTTTCTCCAAAACACACACACCCTTTGAAATTATTTAAGGATTTTGTGGTTACTGTAAAAGAGGAGCCAGTTTTCGGAGACAGACCTCTCCTCCATTGCCTCTGCTCTACTCTGTTATTTACACTGATACATGGTTCAGGAAGGCAGGTCTGGAACACACAGATAAAAAGCCAGACAGAGAAGAGATTCCAACTGCTTTGGGCACATTCAGACCTGACTCAGGTATATTATCCTCAGGCACACAGACTCACAGAGCCTTTCACTTCACAGTACTAAAAGAGGTGAGGACCAGCTAGAGAAAGGGAGTATGTCAGATGCCCTGAGATGGGGCCATGGCCAGGTTTTCATGTGCCATAAGCCTACATATTAATGTGATTTCAACACAAATACTGGAGGACAATATAGATTGCTGGACATACCAATTGTAGATATGGTTTTTAAAAATAACAATACCATAATCTGTCAGAGAAAAGACAACTTCTTACCTTACACACACCACCTTTGTTTCTCTCATGTCGCCACAGCCCTATGACTTTATATCCAGTATCGATACCATGACTGGAGATTAGGATCCGTCCACAGTCACCACATTGTCCTGAGATGTCCACAGGGAAGTGGCAGCTGAAGCAGGAGAATAGGAGTAGAAATGAGAGGTGTATCCTGTGTGGAAGATAAATGACTCAGTGGACCGCACAGTACGGCTCAATAAATACAAGAGAACTGGGATTGTAGAGGCTATGCTCTGTAGCCCCAAACAAATAGATAGCTAAAAATCCATAAAGTATTTGGAAGTTAAATGACATAGACCAAAGAAGAGGCTATTGTCATACCACCCTGGCAATGCATGATCTTATCCATAGATCACAGAGGAAATTACAATGAAAGTCTAAAAATGTCTTTAAACAATGAGAACATGTCAAAATTTATGAGCTCCAGCTAAAATAGAGACATTTACAGCTCTGAAACATTGTGTTTGGGTTTTTGTTATCTTGTTTTGAGATAGTATGTAGCTCTGGCTGTCTCAAAACTTGATGTGCAGACCAGGCTGGCCCCAAATTCACAGCGATCTATCTACCTCTGCCTCCCAAGTGCTGGGATTACAACTACATGCCACCATGCTTGGCCCTACATTTTCTTAAAGGTTGGAAAGGAGTAACCTAAGCTTCTACTTTATGAGAGTAGAAAAAGAAGAAGAAATGAATCTCTAAGTAAGCAGAGGAGCATGTACCAAGCCCTGGTGGGGTCTCTAGCTCCATGCATGACTAAGAAGGAAAGGAATAGAAAAATCAGGAAAGCAGCAACACAGGGATCGCAGAGGGTGTTGATAAGGCCAGGGGCACAGTGATTCTTTTCACCATTGTTTGTTATTCACTTTATATTCCAATCACAGCTTCCTCTCCTCTCCTCCCAGTCCCACCCTTTCAAATCCTCCTCCATTGCCCCTTCCCCCTCTCCTCGGAGAAGGGGAGCCTTCCTTGGGTTCCACCTCTCCTGGGATATCTAGTCCCAGCAGGACTATGCACATCTTCTCCCACTGAGGCATAATAATCCTTGATGGAATAACTGCAGATGTGCTGGTGGCCAAGCCAAGGCTGCCTTCCCCAGGGTAAACCAGATTCACATGGAAAGGACCAAGACTCCGTCCACTGTAAAACAGTGAGACTTCCACCCACTCTGCCAAAAACCCCTATACATTTTCTTTTTCCTTCTCTCCTCTCTGTCAGATACCATTTGGTAGATATGTGATAACACAATTCACATAATTGCTTTTATTTTTATGTTACAAAGATAAAATGGGCTCCTGTCCTGCCCAGTTATGTGACTCATGTTGTAGTTTTATAGTACTGAGCTATGGAGCAGTGGGGCCAGAAGAAACTTTTCAGTTTCTTCTACTTCAACAACAGCCCATGCTATTCCTGCCAGGGTGGCACTGGCCCAGGCCACAAAAGAGGAATCTTCCACAACAGGGCCCTTGGAGTAGGAGAACATCTTGCTTCAAGAAACATTTCTCACCAGTAACATTTTCCTGTTTGAAAGCCAGACCCTTACTAGCAGAAGTTTCTTGGATGTAGTATTGGTTAATCTTGTGGTTGATGGAAAAAATATTAATTTGTGAAGTTGGAAGGTTCTATTCCCAAGATAGAAAGTATATGCTCTGCTAACATTAAGATGAGCCCCAAATCCTGGGATGCTGCACTCCCCACAGTTCATGTTTGAGTGTTTGCAAATCACTACAGCTGTCTATTCCCAAGGTTCCTGGGGTGCTCAGAAGCATTCACATTGCTGTGATGTTGTAGTATGGCCAAGCTCAAGCTGTTCTTTCGGAGCCTACCTGTGAGTGCAGTCAAGGCACTGTTTAGGCTAGCAATTCAAAATATTACATACACATTCTGCTTATCTGACATGCTCTGTTCTCTGTTACAAGCACACAAACTGAGGGTTTTGCTAGAGCTTGCTCCATGTGATTTTAGCTTTTCCAGAGATGCTCTGAGAGCCCAGTTTCTTACTCTCCAGGTCTCTCTGCCACCCATGCTGGTTATCTTAGTTACCTCTGCTCCACAGAATTTATGCTGCCTTTAATCATAAGGAAATCTGTGAGCACTCTACATAAAGAATTCTAGTGACTTGGGGAACCCAACTGGGAAAGGTTCCCTTTCTGTTTAATCAATAAGTCCTTCTTACCTATATGATCTTAAATGACTTAAAGTAAAATGCAAGAGAATCTATGCAGATCCTCTGAATCTAAACCATATCTCTGTGTCTGTGTGTGTGTGTGTGAGTGTATACATACATACACTTTTTACAATTAACTGAGAAATCAAGAATATCAAATACATTATACATTTGCAAATCAAAGATAAAAAGAGATATAAAATAATATAATTATTATTGATAATATAAAATTATAGAAATAAAATCACGATTACTATTAGACATGAACAATAGTATGTTACTGAGAACAAACTACTTGGGCACTACTGACCTCTATAGGACAGCCTTCAAGGAAGCTCCATTTCTTCCCTATCTGTCCCTCTTGGCACCACTGACAGTGTGAGTCTTAACTTCATCCTCAAGTCTGTTATATAAGTTTCCTGATAAATAGAACCTTGTTCTGTGCTCCTGTGTTACCATTGCCTGAATTAAACATTCTGAGGATCAGTGCAGTGAGTGAATATTTTCTAATTCTTCCTTATAGTTTCCTGTCATTGGTAGATGGCTCCTTCTGAATAACCTTTGGGTTACTCGGTTTACCTGGGGTCACAGTTTTTATCAAGTCCCTAGATAGGTTTATAATTAATGGAGCGTTCTATCATGCTGCCCCACTGTTTAACTATAACCCCTCTTCTTTCTCACTGCCTTCTGACTCTGATGATCTCATTGGCAAAAGACAGAGGGCAAGATGAGTTCTCACCTCCAGGGGCCCTCAGGTACCCTGTGGCTAGTGGGGAAGTGAGTTGTTGCTGGAAGTACCTTTATTACAGATGTTTTAGGGTACCCTTTTTAAGAAGTCAGTTTTTTCCTTAAGTAAAAACCACAACCATGAACTTGCCTCTTCAAAAAGACCTTCCAGAAAACAGTCTGGAGTCACACTTAATTTACTGCATGGAACCAGAATCAAGAACTATAAAGTCACAAGAAGTCCGATTTGAGCAGCAGCATCCAAGTAAAAGGGCCTCAACTCAAATAAACTAATCCTAAAGAAAACTTGCTCAGGCTTGGAATTCAAGCTACTCAGGATGCTGAGGCAGGATGATCACAAGATTTAAAAAAAAAAAAAAAAAGTTAGTATAGAGTACAGAATGAATTCAAGTCCAGCCTGGGCAAGTTAGTAAAACCTCATCTCAAAATTAAAAGTAAAAAGAGAGCTTAGCATGGGCAGAGGCAGTGGTGGAGGACTCATCCTAGCATTCACAAATGTCTTGGTTCTTTTTCAGGCCTGCCTAACCCTCCCCTAAAACCCCCTGAAAAAAAACTCAGAAAACATGTTTTTAAGAACCCTCTTTCTGGACAGGCATAGTGACACTTTTGGGGAGGCAGAGGCAGGAAGATCTCTGTTTGAGGCCAGCCCAATCTACATAGCGAGCTTCTAGACAGCAAGGACTAAATAGAGAGACCCTTTCTTAAAAATGAAGAAAGAGGAATATTTTATTTCTAAGACAGGATCATACTATGTAGCCTAGGCTGTCTTGGAAATTACAGGCGTGCCCTGTGCCACTTAAACTTTATAACTTGGTTTTAGCTTCTCTACAAAACATCACACACAGGGACTGAGGAAAAGCCAGGAGGTAAGAGCCTGCCAGCTTCCACCTGTGGCAGGAGACCTCTGCCTGGGCAACCAGGCCTCCATAGCCAAACAGTGCCAGGAAAAAGTGAGACGCCCACTTGTGTGGAAAAGCCAGTGGAAGGACTCCAGACACAGGGACTGAGGAACAGCCATAAGAGAGAACTGGTCTCCCAGGAATATTGACATTTGGGCTTGAAGGAAAGACAAACCACAGTCAGAGAGAGAAAGAACAGCTAACACCAGAGATAACCAGATGGCAAAATGCAAGGGCAAGAACACAAGGAACAGAAACCAAGATTATTTGGCTTCATCAGAACCCAGCTCTTCCACCACAGCCAGCCCTGGATACCCCAACACACCAGAAAAGGAAGACTCAGACTTAAAATCACATCTCAAGAGGATGATAGAAGATTTTAAGAAGGAAATAAATAACTCCCTTAAAGAAATACAAGAGAACACAGGTAAACAACTAGAAACCCTTAAAGAGGACACGCAAAAATCACTTAAAGAATTACAGGAAAACACAATCAAACGGGCAGAATTACAGGAAAACACAAACAAATGAACAAAACCATTCAGGAATTAAAAACAGAAATAGAAACAATAAAGAAATCACAAAGGGAAACAACCCTGGAGCTAGAGAACATAAGGAAGAAATCAGGAATCATAGATGCAAGCATCACCAACAGAATACAAGAGATGGAAGAGAGAATCTCAGGTGCGGAAGATGCCATAGAAAACATGGAAAAAACATTCAAAGAAAACACAAAATCCAAAAAACTACTAACCCAAAACATCCAAGATATCCAGTATACAATGAGAAGACAGAATCTGAGGATAATAGGTATAGAAGAGAGTGAAGAGTCCCAACTTAAAGGACGAGTAAATATCTTCAACAAAATTATACAAGAAAACTTCCCTAACCTAAAGAAAGAGATGAAAATAAATATAAAGAAGCCTACAGAACGCCAAATAGACTGGACCAGAAAAGAAATTCCTCCCGTCACATTATAGTCAAAACACCAAATACACAAAACAAGGAAAGAATATTAAAAGCAGTAAGGGAAAAAGGGCAAGTAACATGTAAAGGTAGACCTATCAGAATTACAACAGACTTCTCACCAGAGACTATGAAAGCTAGAAGATCCTGGGCAGATCTCATATAGACTCTAAATGAACACAAATGCCGTCCCAGGCTGCTATACCCAGCAAAACTCTCAATAATCATAGATGGTGAAACAAAAATATTCTATGACAATTCCAAATTTGCACAGTATGTTTCCACAAACCCAACCCTACAAAGAATAATACATGGAAAATGCCAACTCAAGGAGGGAAACTACACTCAAGAAAGTAATCTTTCAACAAACTCAAAAGAAGATAGCCACACAAACATAAACAACATCAAAAATAACAGGAAACAACAATCACTATTCTTTAATATCTCTTAACATCAATGGTCTCAACTCCCCAATAAAAAGACATAGACTGACAGACTGGATCCACAAACAGGACCCAGCATTTTGCTGCATCCAGGAAACGCACCTCTGTGTTAAAGACAAACACTACCTCAAAGTAAAGGGCTGGAAAACAATTTTCCAAGCAAATGGCCCCAAGAAACAGGCTGGAGTAGCCATTCTAATATTGGACAAAATTGACTTTCAACCAAAATTCATCAAAAATGGTAAGGAAGGACACTTCATACTCATCAAAGGAAAAATCTACCAAGAAGAACTCTCAATTCTGAACATCTATGCCCTGAATGCAAGAGCTCCCACATTCATAAAAGAAACTCTAATAAAGCTCAAAGCACACATTGCACCTCACACAATAATAGTGGGAGACTTCAACACACCACTATTATCAATGGACAGATCTTGGAAAAACAAACTGAACAGAGACACAGTGAGGCTAACAGATGTTATGAACCAAATGGGTTTAACAGATATCTATAGAACATTTCATCCTAAATCAAATGAATATATCTTCTTCTCAGCATCTCATGGTACCTTCTCCAAAATTGATCATATAATTGGTCACAAAACAAACCTCAACAGATATAAGAAGACTGAAATAATCTCATGCCTCCTATCACAACACTATGGATTAAGGTTGGTCTTCAATGGCAACAACAACAACAGAAAGCCCACATACACATGGAAGCTGAACGATGCTCTGCTCAATGATAACTTGGTCAAGGAAGAAAGAAAGAAATTAAAGACTTCCTAGAATTTAATAAAAATGAAAGTACAACATACCCAAACCTAGGTGACACAATGAAAGCAGTGTTAGGAGGAAAACTCATAGCTCTGAATGCCTCCAAAAAGAAACAGGAGAGAGCATATACTAACAGCCTAACAGCACACCTGAAAGTTCTAGAACAAAGAGAAGCGAATACACCGAAGAGGAGTAGAAGACAGGGAACAATCAAATTAAGGGCTGAAATCAACCAAGTGGAAACTAAAAGAATTATACAGAGACTCAACAAAACCAGGAGCTGGTTCTTTGAGAAAATCAACAAGATAGATAAACCCTTAGCCAGACTAACCAGAGGGCACAGAGACAGTGTGCAAATTAGAGATGAAAAGGGAGATATAACAACAGACTCTGAGGAAATTTAAAAAATTATCAGATCCTACTACAAAAGCCTATATGCAACAAAATTGGAAAATCTGGAGGAAATGGACAAGTTTCTAGACAGATACCAATACCAAAGTTAAATCAGGATCAGATAAATCATCTAAACAGTCCCATAACCCCTAAAGAAATAGAAGCAGTCATTAAAAGTATCCCAAATGGGCTTGGAGATAGGACTGAAGGAGCTGAGGGAGTATGCAGACCCAGGGAGGTAACAACAGTGGCAACTGGCCAGACCCCTGATACTTCTGGAGACTGATCCACCAACTAAAGAATACACATGGAGAGACCCATGGTGCTGGCCACAAATGCGGCAGAGGAGGGTCTTGTTATCCATCAGGGGGAGGAGAGGCCCTTGGGCCTGAGGGTGTCAGATCCCCTAGTATAGGAGAATGACAAGGAGGAAAGACGAGAGTGGGTGGGTGGGTGGGAGGGTGGGTTGGAGAATATCCCCATAGTGGCAGGGGGAAGGCGGAGGGAATGGGGAGGTTCCAAAGGGGAGATCTGAAACATTTGAAATGTAAATAAAATATGAATAAAAAAAAGTCTCCCAACATAAGAAAGCCCAGGACCAGATGGGTTCAGTGCAGAATTCTATCAGACCTTCAAAGAAGACCTAATACCAATACTCTTCAAGCTATTCCACAAAATAGAAACAGAAGGAACACTACCCAATTCATTCTATGAGGCCACAGTTTCACTGATACCAAAGACCCAACAATAAAAGAAAACTTCAGACCAATTTCTCTTATGAATATCAATGCAAAAATACTCAACAAAATTCTTGCAAACTGAATCCAAGAACACATCACAACAATCATTCACCATGATCAAGTAGGCTTCTTCCCAGGGATGCAGGGATGGTTCAATACCCGGAAATCCATCAATGTAATCCACTACATAAACAAACTCGAAGTAAAAAAACCACATGGTCATTTCATTAGATGCTGAAAAAGCATTTGACAAAGTTCAACATGATAAAAGTCTTGGAAAGATCAGGAATTCGAGGAGCATACCTAAATAAAGTAAAAGTAATATACAGCAAACCAGTAGCCAACATCAAACTAAATGGAGAGAAACTCAATGCAATCCCACTAAAATCAGGGACTAGACAAGGCTGCCCTTCCTCTCCCTATCTATTCAATATAGTACTTGAAGTTCTAGCTAGAGCAATCAGACAACAAAAGGAGGTCAAAGGGATACAAACTGGAAAGGAAGAAATCAAAATATCACTATTTGCAGTTGATATGATGGTATACTTAAGTGACCCAAAAAACTCCACCAGCGATATGCTACAGCTGATAAACAACTTCAGCAAACTGGTTGGGTACAAAATTAACTCAAGCAAATCAGTAGCCTTCCTATACTCGAAGGATAAACAGGCTGAGAAAGAAATTAGGGAAATGACACCCTTCACAATTGTCACAAACAA
The DNA here is from genome assembly GCA_019843965.1 of Rhynchomys soricoides. NCBI lineage: Eukaryota > Metazoa > Chordata > Mammalia > Rodentia > Muridae > Rhynchomys > Rhynchomys soricoides. The sequence continues at coordinate 285,811 of JADRCH010000086.1, forward strand.
TACAAAATACCTTGGTGTGACTCTAAACAAACAAGTGAAAGATCTGTATGACAAGAACTTCAAGTCTCTGAAAAAAGAAATCGAAGAAGACCTCAGAAGATGGAAAGATGTCCCATGCTCATGGATTGGCAGGACTAATACAGTTAAAATGGCCATCCTGCTGAACACAATCTACAGATTCAATGCAATCACCATCAAAATACCAACTCAATTCTTCATAGACTTAGAAAGAGCAATTCTCAAATTCATATGGAATAACAAAAAACCCAGGATAGCAAAAACTGTTGTCAACAATAAAAGGACTTCTGGGGGAATCAGCCTCCCTGACTTCAAGCTGTACTACAGAGCAGTAGTGATAAAAACTGCATGGTAATGGTACAGTGATAGGCAAGTAGATCAATGGAATAGAATTGAAGACCCAGAAATGAACCCACACACCTATGCTCACTTGATCTTTGACAAAGGAGCTAAAACCACCCAGTGGAAAAAAGACAGCATCTTCAACAAATGGTGCTGGTTCAACTGGCGGTCTACTTGTAGAAGATTGAAAGTTGATCCATTCCTATCTCCCTGTACAAAGCTCAAGTCCAAGTGGATCAAGGACCTTCACATAAAACCAGGTACACTGAATCTAATAGAATTGAAAGTGGGGAAGAGTCTTGAACACATGGGCACAGGGGGAAAGTTCCTGAACAGAACACCAATGGCTTGTGCTCTAAGATCAGGAATCAACAGATGGGACCTCATAAAATTACAAAGCTTCTGTAAGGCAAAGGACACTGTAAATAGGACAAAACGGCAACCTACACATTGGGAAAAGATCTTTACCAATCCTACATCAGATAGAGGACTAATATCCAATGTATACAAAGAACTCAAGAAGCTAGACTCCAGAGATCCAAATACCCTATCAAAAACTGGGGAAGAGAGCTAAACAGACAGTTCTCAACTGAGGAAATTTGAATGGCCGAGAAGCACCTAAAGAAATGTTCAACATCCTTAGTCATCAGGGAAATGCAAATCAAAACAACCCTGAGTTTTCACCTCACACCAGTCAGAATGGCTAAGATCAAAAACTCAGGTGACAGCAGATGCTGGCGAGGATGTGGAGAAAGAGGAACACTTCTCCATTGCTGGTGGGAATGCAAGCTGATACAAACTCTCTGGAAATCAGTTTGGTGGACCCTCAGAAAAATGAACATAATACTACCTGAGGACCCAGCTATTCCACTCCTGGGCATATACCCAGAAGATGCTCCAACATGTAATAAAGACACATGTTCCACTATGTTCATAGCAGCCATATTTATAATAGCCAGAAGCTGGAAACAACCCAGATGTCCCTCCAGAGAGGAATGGATACAGAAAATGTGGTACATTTACACAATGGAATACTACTCAGCTATTAAAAACAATGACTTCATGAAATTCGCAGACAAATGGATGGATCTTGAAAATATCATCCTGACCGAGGTAACGCAGTCACAGAATGAACATGGTATGTACTCACTGTTAAGTGGTTATTAGCCCAAAAGTTTGAAATACCCAAGAGTCACTTCCCAGCAACAGTAGGGCAGCATGTGAGGTCCCAGATGGAGGACTTGGAGAAGGGACTGAAGGAACTGAGGGAGTTTGCAGCCCCATGGAGGGAGCAACAGTGTCCACTGGCCTGACCCCTGATACTCCTGGAGACTGATCCACCAATGAAAGAGCAGACATGGAGGGACCCGTGGTGCTGGCCACATACGTGGCAGAGGAGTCTTGTTAGCCATCAGGGGGAGGAGAGGCCCTTTGGCCTGAGGGTGTTAGATCCCCCAGTATAGGAGAATGACAAGGAGGGAAGATGAGAGTGGGTGGATGGATGGGTTGGAGAATATCCCCATAGTGGCAGGGGATGGGCTGAGAGAATGGGGAGTTTCCAAAGGGTAGATCTGGAAAGGGGGAAACATTTGGAATGTAAATAAAGTAGGAAAAAAATTTTTAAAAATCTATAAATAAATGAAGAAAGAGGGAGAAGGGAGTAGGAGGGGGTTGAGGAGGAATCTTCCTCTAGTCAGACATGGTGGTACACACCTTTAATCCTAACATTTTGGATGACTTACAGGAAGATCTCTGAGTTCAAAGCCAGCTAGGACTATTCACTATCGATCAATCATTCAATAAATCAATAAAAATGAAAATCATCTCTTCTGGGCTAGAGAGATTGCTTAGTGGGTAGAGGCATCAGCCACCAAGGCTGGTGACCTGGGATCCACTTGGTGGAAGGAGAGAGTTGGTTCTCTCAAGTTCTCCTCTGATAACCACTGTAGTTCCCCCCCTTCCCCTCTCCCTCCTACATGAAGCTCTTTCCCAAAAGACGTAGTAAAATATTTGAGTTGTTTTCAGTAAGATTAAATTATTACTTTCTGAAGCCATCAGCCAGAGCCATAACTATTTGTTTGTAGTTGTGGGTTTTTGTAAATGTATCAAGGTGCTCTCACTTTCTCTTCCTGACCTTCTGACACGTTAGAGACAAGATACACCAATGTCTACGGATCCCTGTGTATTCTCACAGAGCATGGATGCATGGATATTTGTGTAAGATATCCCAAGAGTGCATATTACCTGTGCATAACTGTATACACATGCCCAGAAGTCCACATTGCAAGACACAGTTGGAAGCCATTCACCCAGCTATGTCAAAGGATCCATCTCCTCTACAATGTAATAATGAGATTCACTGGGTTGGTCTTACTATGACAGAGATAACAAGCCTGCAAGGACAGGCTGCTTTTCAGCCTCTCTGCAAACAGCTAAGTGAAAGTGAGCACTGTTTTCTAAATGATGCGTTTCCATTCCACAGAAAATGGCATGCTTTGGCTTTGTGTTTACATCCCTCACCTGTTCTTGAGCAAGGAAAACCTTTGCATATTGTGCAGATAACACTCCTTCTCTGTTTTGTTAAAAAGAAACTGGAAAGCTGGACAACCAGATAACTGGGGCAGTGGCCATGGGCCAGGAGAAGACTGTGCTGGATTGATTTACGCCGGGCAGTGGAATGACTTCCAGTGTGATGAAATCAATAACTTCATTTGCGAGAAAGAAAGGGAGGCAGGTAAGCAGCCTCACAGTTTACCTAAGCTGCAGGGCTTAGGTCTTGTTAAAGATGAGAGGTGTTGAGAAAGGCTCTGAATGCAGACTCAAGCCTGAGCTTCCCACTCACTTCTACTTAGTGGCAAGGTATGTTATCATCCTCAGGGGAATAACAATAGCTCATCAATTTATCATATTATCAGTTAATTGTTCTTTAACATATGGCACTTCTGTGATATCTTTGGAGGGGTGTGGTCATTCACATCCAGCCAACTCAGTGAAACCACATGGACTTAACTGAGCATTTAATATAGACCAGGTTTTGTGCTAATATAGTGGAGTTATAATCTGCATAACTTAAAAATGCTTACATCAAAAAGTCTTGTAGCGATTCTTCTTGGCTTCATAAGAGGTTTGTCTAAAGCTTTACTTACTATATGCCCTCTTTAGAACAGGGTGTCTCTTCCTTTTCATTAGAACTAAGTTTGTGGTGGCAGGTGGAAGACATGGAGAAGGAATGCTTTCTTTTGGGGGTGACAGCAATCTTTAGACCTATGGCACAACTCTGAAAATATACTAAGGGGATTGTAGAGATGACTCAGCTGTTAACAGCACTTGCTCCTCTTATATAGGACCCTGGTTTGATTCCCAGCATCCACATGGCAGCTCACAACCATCTGTAACTCCAGTTCTAGTGGATATGATGCTCTCTACTGGCTTCTGCAGACACCAGGCCAGTTGTGCACAGACATATGTGCAGGCAAAACACTCATACGCATTATATAAATAAAATTAAAATTAAAAAGAAATATACTAAGACCCACTGAAATAAAAAAAATTTTTTTACATAGTTGATCTACATTACCTGTGAATTAGAGTTTAGTAAATTTATTTTTTTGTTAATAAGAAATTTGGAAAACCTAACTATACTCTGTTCATATTATATTTGGAAGTAACTAGGACATAAATTACATATACATTCAAGACATTTACAGAGTATTTTTGATGTATCAAATAGTGTGAATGCTATGGATCTCAAAACAAATAAGGAACACAGTATGGTCAGCTAAGGGGCAAAAGCATGGATCACTAAACATGGGGTTATAGTTGATGATGACAATCAGGCATGGTGTGCTTGCCATGTTTGCTCAGAGTATTAGGTAGGGAGCAGAATTCCCCAGAATTGACCCTGCTGGCAAGCCACTCAGGGAAGGCAGAATACAGTCCATGATATGGGTCCCGGCTGTGTTTTTCTGATCGAGATCTGGGATGGATGCTGTGGTTCTCAGGCTCCTGTGTACCCAGACACCACTGAAGATTTCAGGGAGTTGAGAATGGGGGTCGTGGGGCTGGCCTTCTCCTACACCCCAGGCAAGAGGGGGATGGCTGAGCTCAGGACAGGACAGAATCCATTTTGGTTCCAAGTGAGTGCCAGAGTACACAGAGGCTAAAAATAGAAGGCCTTCACCGGGAGATTTAGGTGAGGCTCTTCAAGATGAAGCCCCCACCACCACCACCACCAGGTGATCCTTGATGAAGGAGACTATCCTTGCTTGTCCAAACTGCTTTATTTTATGGTAGATGTGCATGTATGTGACTTACTCAGGGTGAGCCAAGGATTAAATACCTTTTGCAGGAAGGTAAGCCCAGTAAGGGAAGTTCATTGCCTAAACACTTGGGGCCTATCTAGATAACTCAGTAGCATGGAGAACTCCGGTTGCCATGATCCTCTCAGTGGGGTGTCATGTTCCAGAAAAGGTAGAGCTTGGCGGGGAGCTAATTCCACACCTACCTTTCTCGATTCTGAGATTCCCCAGGGGTTTGAACCTACTTCAACCTTACCAGTTTTTCTGTCTGGTAGCCCGGTCTGCTTGCCCCACATTACTTAATCTGAAGAAAAACTTCCCAACAATCTTCTTTGAATAATGTCTTTTGTACTCTTTCCTAAAGATTCCTCCTGTTTTAAGTTATAAATAATTTTATTCCTCAAACAGAACTAATGCCCATCCTTTTTTTTCTATTTCAGTGCCATCATCCATATTATAACAGTGTGATATTAGTGGCAGGAACGTATTTTCTGACGCCTCTGAAAGGTGAAGGAGACGAGTTTCTGATTCCATCACTTCTCACCAGATTGAATGGAAAAAGCCCTGAAAAGTAGTTATGAAAAATAAATGGACACCTACTGCACCATAACCCAAGGACTAGGGAGCTAAAATGCTCCCCCAAGTTGATATATTGATTCCCAGTGTGCAAATGGACTGAATCACATAGATTTTTCTCAGCCATTAACCGTACAATTTATGCAAATTATCTTTCCGAATATGAAATGCTCCAATCTGAAAAAGACTATCATTGGCTGTTGGGTTACGGACTCTGTGTAAACAGTATATTTCTAAAATCCCAAATGTAGGAAGAATATACAGACGTACACACATATAGGCCACCTTTTAGTAATAATAGGAAATATACTTAAAGAGCTTTTAAACTTCATATTTTTGTACAAAATATTTGCCTTTTACAATCATTTTCCTTTTTTTAATTTTACCTATATAATACATAAAGCCAAAGAAAACAATAGTGGTACTAATAAAATTTCATGGAGTCTCTCTTCAGATTTAATCTGTCCAGCTGAAGTGAATTTTTGTTGTATGTGTCTGTGTATGTATGATTTCTTCAGAACAGTGGATCACATGAAAAATCTGGAAATACCCTTGTACATTTTGGTGATGGTTGAGCTCAAACCTGTGAGAACATCATGATAGCTCATTCAAGTAGGCTGTGCTGTGAGCCCAGCACTGGCCACTTCTATAAGAGGAAGTGTTGACTTGGGATGTGATTTTTGTTCTACTTTGTGGAGCAGGAATGATGGAGAAGCATCTGTGAGGAAGAACAGATTATCTGAATCTGAATGTCTGCAAGGCCCTGGTTTAAGGCTGATCCATGAACAGGCTTAGTGTCAGACTCATACCAGAGTAGACAAGAGATTAGAATGTCATGTCAGTCAAAGGCAGCCAAGTGATGCTTGCAAGATAGAAACCAGCTACATGCTGTTTGGAAAGTAGGGTTCCCAAAACATAACTCCAAGACATTGGCTAAATGAAATGCAAAAATGAACTTGTGGTTATTTGTTAAACCCAGCAAAGACTCTTCCCTTGTGAGCCTAAAGCTTGCATGTACTCCTGTCTTTGCATGTGTTTTACAACTGAGGCAGAGGACAAGGGCTGGCCAAGCCCACCTATACTCTTTCTCCCCTTATGAAGTGTAGAACTCTCAACCTCCTATCAATCCAGGGGACTCAAAGCCTCCATGACACATCTGTCATACACCCACACAGATACACACATACACATAAGTAAAAAGTTTTTTAAATCTTTTTTAAAGGGTTTGTTCCTAGACTTATCTTGTTATGCCCAATTCAGTGGATATTCCTGGGAGAAGAGAAACAGAGGAAGAGTGGAGGGGGAGTGGGGGGGGAAGAATGGGAGGAGTGATGGGAAGGGAGATTTCAGTCAGGAAAAAAAATAAAAATTTTTTTAAAAAACATTTAAAAAAAAAGCAAGTATATTAACTATGATATTTGAGTTTTCCAAATATACACTGGATATACTTATACCACAAGTATATACTTATACTTGGTCTCACAAGGTCATTGCAGACGTTAATGAGGTGATATGCAGAAATCGCCTACTACAGTGTCTGGCTCCAAAGACACGTCATGATCTTCGTTCCTTTCTTTGTTTAGAAATCTTTCAAGTACCTGGTTCAGCTAAGGAAATAACAGGTTTTAAGTCATTCCAGACACCTAATGACACGGCCCAGGTAAGTGAGGGAGCAGATTCTACAGAGTGGTAGCTCACATTAAAGCAGGTTGGGTTCTATGCCAAGAAAAGATGGGACCTTGGGTAGAAAGCGAGTAATTTTGCTTTGTCAGAGACAGGCTGACAAGCATGTCTTGAACCCCATCTAGAGACATTCCATACACAGGAGGATGTAAGGGAAAGACTATAGTAAGTTCTTTATCTTATACATGCTCACACTGGACTAGGAATCAGCAAATATGCCAGTAGTCTGTTTTGAAAAAAAAATTTATTAAAACATGGTTTCATTGGTGTATTTACTTCCTATCACACACAAAACGTTTGATCACCAGCGTATGACATTACTAGAAAATGAGGTCTTGTGAGAGGGAATTGTGTCACTGGGAAAATGTCTTTGAGGACATTGAGAACTTAGTTATTTCCTGTCTCTCTCTTTACTTCATGGCCACAATAAGCTAGATAGGCCTTTGCTACCACATTTTCCCCACTATGATGTTTGGTGCTGCCATAAGCCCAAGACAATAGGAGCAAGAGACCTATGAACCATCTAAAAGTATGAACCAAAAAAAAAAAAAAAAAAACTTTGCCTTCTTATACCTTGAGTATGTGGTGATAGAAAACTAATACAGTGCCTGTGGTGACTGCTTTTGAGCTATAACAGCAGAGTTGAGCAGTTACAAGCGACCATGACCTACAAAGCTGACAATAGTCACAATCTGTCCCTTTACAAAAGTTTGCCAATTTCAGTATCAACTTTATGGTACTTAGAAAAATGCACCTAATTTCATTTATTTTAGATTGCATTTTCATATAGATGAAAATATTATGTAGATAAAGATAATTAGTAGTATTTATTATCAGAATTATCAGTAGGTAATTCCTCAAGGTACCTAGAACATCTAAAGGAACTTTAAAAACAAAGTAGTCCTCTCCACAACCACTCTTGTGAGATCACTGGCCACAACAACATTGGTCAGTACTGTCTCCTTGGCTCTGTTAGAAGCACTTACCAAGCCCAAGGCCCTACAAAGGTCCATGCCTATAAAGAGGAACATGGTGGTAATAAAGTCTTAAGGTCAAGACACATATACATTACCACATATACCACAAAAGGAGTCATTATATCATCCCAGAGCCATTTCATAAAAATAGTGTGTCAATGAATAGATAGAAACAGTTTTAGGGAGAATGCCAAGGAGGGAAGACAAGAGTGGGTGGGTAGGTGGATGGGGGAATACCCTTATAGAGGCAGGGGGAGTGGAAGGGGATAGGGGGGTTCCAAAGGGGAGATCTGGAAAGGGGGAAACATTTAAAATGCAAATAAAGTATCAGAAAAGGAAGAAAGAAACGGTTTTAGAACAGGAATGGTGATACAGATCAGCAGTACGGTGCTTGTCTAGCATGCAGAAGACCCCTCCATAATGATTCAATCCTCCATACTGAAAAAAAGATACTAAAAATGTAATGCTCATACAAATCTATAGTGGCTATGTGTTGTTAATGAGGGACTAACAAGATGGAAAAACTATCTCCAAGAGCATAGGACATAGATATAGCCTTATATGCTCAAAGCATTAAGTAGAAAAAGTATCACTGCCATGAATGTGAGCTTTATCCATGTGTCTTGCCAGGCATAGTGACTGGGACAAGAGGATCACTTAAGTCAAAGCCAGCCTAGCCAACATCATAAAACTCTGTCTCAAGAAAATCCCAAAACTGAAAATACACAAATGCTTATAATGCTCCCAAATAGAAGCAATCAAACAGTCCTTCAATAACTTAGTAGGAAAATAAACAGTGGTAACAGCATGTTAATCAACAGCAAAAAGAAGCAAGCCACCAAGGCACAGAAAGATTTGGAAGAGACCTAACTGGCCACTGCTAAGCAAAAGCAGCCATGTATATATGGAGAAAGGCAGAGCAGAGCAGAGGATGAGTAAGTGGAACATACTCATTTTTAGGGAACTTTTAGGAAACAAAACACTGCAAATATAATGGTAGATAAATAACTTACATTTGTCAAAACCCTCAGAACTTTGCAACACAAAGTGTATCCCACAGTGCATACGACTTAAAAAACAATCTCTAAATCAAAGAATCTCCGAAGAAATGCAGATGATGACAATGGCTCAACTTACAGTTTTTTGACTTTACAATGAATATACAATGTATACTCATTCAAATATTCTGGTTTTCACTTTCAGTCCAGAATTCAATCAGTTACATGAGACAGTCAAGACTTCTATTATAAAATAGGTTTCATGTTATATGATTTTGCCCAACTGTAGGTTAATGTTAAGTGTTCTAAGCACATTTAAGATGAGCTAGACAAACAATAAAGTTCAGGATTCTGGTATATTAAACTTTTTTTTTTTACTTACACTATTTTCCACTTGTGATGGGTTTATGGAAAGGTAATAAATATATGAAGCAATGTTGTTGAAGAGTATTGGGGGGTGTGATACTAAAGAAGAAAAAGACTTACATCTAGCATTGCCCGTTAGTTGAGAAAATGGTTTATGGGGAATATGTTAGCAATTCTGATACTGTTAGACATGTGCACTGGGGCTGAATCGTTACATACAATATGGCAATGGTTGGAGCTGGGTTTCTTATCCTTCCCCCAGTGGGATTTTACAGATAAGGGAGGTAGGAAGACAGAATAATCTATGTGATAGTTGGTTAGCATTAGAGACAGCAATATAAAATCATGGTTGACTTAACATACAATTAGTTACATGTAGAAATATCAATAAAGCAACATATAGCTGAATGTACTGATGCACACCTTTAATCCCAGAATTTGGAAGGCAAAGGAAGGCCAATCTCTGAGTTCTAGGCCAGGTTGGTCTACATAGTGAGTTCCAGGACTGTACCCAGGACTACATAGAGGAACCCTGTCTGAGATAGATAGATAGATAGATAGATAGATAGACAGATAGATAGATAGGTAGATAGACAGAGAGAGAGAGAGAGAGAGAGAGAGACAGACAGACAGACAAGCCAAAAAAATTTTCAGGCCGATCTCTGAGTTCTATGCAAGCTTGGTCTACATAGTGAGTTCCAGGAGAGCCAGGACTACATAGAGGGACCCTGTCTCAAATAAATAAAGTAATAAATAAATAAATGGACAAACAAAAATTTTTTTCAGGTCAATGTCTGAGTTCTAGGCCAGCTTGGTCTACATAGTTCCAGGACAGCCAGGACTACATAGAGGGGCCCTGTCTCAAATAAGTGAATAAATAAATAAATAAATAAATAAATAAATAAATAAAATTTAAAGGCACACACATATATAACTAAGATAGAATTTTTCTATATTGCATCATCTGAGAACCTAAGAGGAACACCCTAGAACCAAGTAAGCCTCTAGAGACCATGAGTCTATGTTGCTATAAATAAATGGAAAAATGAGGGAAAAGAATTTCTCATGGTCTTGTCCTCGACACCCCATTCATCAATTCTCTTCCAAGAAGAACACAATCAAAAGTTAGAGGAAAAGGAAATTTTATCATGGAAAAATTCAACCTCAGCCAGGTGATCAAGGGAAGCACTAACAGCTGTAACCCTTACTGACAGTCTGCACCCTTGATATACTTAGAATGGACTTGGCCTCTGTGTTTTTTCTTACCATAACCTATCTAATCACAAGATAGTAAGGAAATTCCAGTATAATGATATCCTCCAAATTCCTGACCAATACTCTTCAAAAGTATCAAATTGTTTAAAACAAAACAAAACAAAGCCTGAGAAGCTGTAATAGCCAAGAGAAACCTAACAAAAGAAATAGGACAACTGGATATAAATGTGGGGCCCTAGATGGAATCCAGATCCATGAAGGAACATTAGGTCAAAGCTCAGGAGACCTACATAAAGTGTAAACTTCAGTTAACAATGACTTGAGAGTACTGTTTCACTAACTGTAACAAATAGATGTTAAGAACATGGGGAATTAGCTGGGTGTAATCTAGCATGTAATCCCAGCACATAAAAGGGTCATCAGGAGGATTACTATGAGGTTGAGGTCAGCCTGAGATATATAATGAGTTCCATACCAGCGTTGTCTACAAAGACTGCATCTCCAAAAACAAAACGAAACAGGCGGGGACTGGGGGAACCAAATGCAGCATATAGGGAACTTTCTATACTGTCTATAAAGCTCAAGTTTTTTAAAATATTTATTTATGAAAATAGGTTAACTAGAAAAATCCAGAATATCTATCTACTTAAATAGATACAGAATCACTGTAAATGACAATAAAGCCACCGTCTTTGGAGTCTTAGCAAAATAGAAATAAGGCATGCCCCTTGTTTTACTTGTTAACTGCTGCTAATTATTAACAATTGTTATTAGTAAAGAAACAGCTACTTTGCTAGACTGCAAAATAATTTGCAATTATCTCAAAGCGTGGTGCAGTGGTACTGGCCTATAATTCCAGCACTTGAGATGGGGAGAAGCAGGAATTCAAGGTCATCTTTGGCTACAGACCAGCCTAGGTTATATCTCAAAACAAAACAGAATTTTCTTTACTAACATCTAACTTTCCAGTTTGAGCCATAATCAATACAGTAGCAAAGTGAACCAAGGTCACATGACCCTAAGAAATGTTGTAGTAAATTATTTAAATCCCATCCCAGGGTTTCTACCCCGCCTTTGGTTATTGAATTCGCAAATTTAAAAAAAAAAACAAAACACCAACTTTATGTTTACAATAAGTCTTAAGAAGCACAAGAGCTGGGCAGCTGCCTACCCCCCTACCCTCCATGCTATTAGAATCTTTCTTATCTATAACCCTGAGTTATTTACTATGTTTCACCTGGGCTGCTCTTAGCTCCAGTTGGGCAACCCTCAGGGCCATGACTGCTTCCCCTCTCTCCTCTGCACATTCTTCCTCTTTTTTCCACCCCAAACTCGGAAACCTAAACCCCACCTATGTCTCTTCTGCTGAGCTATTGGCTGTTGGCATTTTTATTTACCAAGCAGAATTAACTTGGGGGCAGGGTCACAGGGGTTACATTGACTCCAGGTCATGCCTCACCCCTGCACTTAGCATTATAATACTCAGTAAAAAGACAAAAATCTCAACATGGAGGAATAAAATGCTTGCATGAATGGATCAGCATTCTTTACCCACATTCAGAAGGTGTCATCCTAAAAAATATAGCTCATCGTTGTTTTACTTTTTCACAGACACCACGAGGAGCAGAAATTCTAGTTCTTATATGGTAGGCACACACTCTTCTGTGGCACCTCATACAGCCACCACCAACATGCTGTCAAGTATCAACAGAGGAGTAAAGTTTGCCTTGGTACTGATGGAATTCTTGCTACTAAAGACACATTCAAATATGGAACACATAAATGAGACATCTGCAAAAGGTGATAAAGGCTATGAATAACTTTCTACAACTAAGGGATTTTTTTAAAATGTGCATTCTCTTTTGCATCAAAGGCAAATTTTGTGTTCATTTAAACAGGTAAATGAAGTAAAAGGCAGCAGAAGGTTCTTCTCAAATAATATAGACCTAAAAACAACAAAACACACCAGCAAGTGGCTAAAGAGAGGCTCAGCAGTCAGGAGCGCTTACAGCTCTTACAAAGGAGTAGAGTTTGGTTCCCAACACCTACATGGCAGCTCACTACTGCCTGGAACTCCAGAGGACCTAACACGCTCTTCTGAGCTCTGCATTCTCCTGCATGTCTATGGTGTACAAACATACATGCAGGCAAATAACCCATACACATAAAATATTTTTTAAAAGAAAACAATCAAACAAAAAATACACCAAGTGAAAGAGAATGTCAGTCACCATGAGGAAGAATTACACCACCAGTAAGTCTGCATTGTAATTACTGCTACTTATTTACTATGGTTTTGAGTATTTCCCTCTCTTTGGTATCTACCCAAACTAATGCCATTCATGAACAAGCTAGAGGGCCAGGCATGGTGGTATATTTCTATAATTCCCAGCACTTGGGAAGAAGAGGCAGGCAGATCAAGAGTTCAAGGCCAGTCCAAGGAAGGAAAAACCTTGAAAGGGTGAAATAGCCATCTCTACCTGCAAAGCCTCTTCTTCCATAATTCTGCACTAGGCTAAAGCATTTCCAAGTCTATTCAGTCCCATGACTCCATGTGAACAGCTTATGTGCCATTTCTCTCCATCTCAGGAGAAAAATGAAGGGTGGAGGGAAAACAAATTTTCATCTTGATGAACCTTAAACCACTGATTGCCAATACTATAATTATATGACATTTGCTGCTTTAATCCGGTAATTGATCAGAATAAAGTAAATTGAGTAATTTTTAAATGATATTCATTCAGTCACTTTACAAATCATTCAGTTGGCTTGTGTTTAACACAATGACATATAAAAGCAACATTTGGCATGTGTGTGACTTTTGGGATCAAGAAAATGATTAAGTATTTAAGGTTTATATTTCTGTCATTCCACTTAAAGAAATAATGAGTCTCTGATGGTAACACAGTGGCTTGTGGAGGAGGCAGAGAGGTGGTTTGGTGACCTTCTAAAATTGTATGTGAGTCCTGGTTCTGTGGGAAGAACATGTGAAAAACCTTACTGAATTGGACTAGAAGTGCCACATGTCACCTCAGATCCCTGAGGTTCCTAAGCACTTCTGCAACAAGAATTAACATAAACACCTGTATTAGCCAGGGTTTTACTGCTGTGAACAGACATCATGACCAAGACAACCCATAGACAGCATTTAATTAGGGCTGGTTCAGAGATTCAGTCTATTATCATCAAGGTAGGAGGAGCATGGCCGTGTCCAGGCAGGCATGGTGCAGGCAGAGCTGAGAGTTCTACATCTTCATCTGAAGGCTGCTAAGAGAAGACTTGCTTCCAGGAAACTAGGATAAGGGTCTCAAAGCCCAGGTCCACAGTGACACATCTACTCCAATAAAGCCACACCTACTCCAACAAGGTCACACCTCCAAATAGTGCCACTCCCTGAGCCAAGCATATTCAAACCATGACAGCACCTTTACTACAGAGTTCAGTACACGATCAATCATTTATTCCACAAAGGCTTCTATAGTCAAAAGCAGAGGGTCTCCATATTGAATACTCATGCTCACATCTGATGAGAAAGAATGGCCCAAGTCAGTTACTGAATTTCTCCCTCCACTACCAATGATTTCCTTAGGATGCCTTCCTGTGGGCAGACCCAGAAACTCAATGCAGAGTCCTTAGATGCTTTGGCTCATCAGGCCCTACTGTTGATATTGCTCATGTATTTAGGCTCCATTCTCTAGGAGAACAACTCCAGCTCCTCTAAGTATGAGGGTTACTTATATCTGTCGTATTTTTTTCTTTTTATTTTTTGGAACAGAGCCTAGCTATGCAGCCCAGACTGGCCTCAAAACTTATGATCCTTCTACCTCAGTGTCCCAAGAAGTATGATCACGAGCCTATACTACCATACCTGGCTTATAGGGTTTTTTTTTTTTTGCTAGTTTGTCCACTGACATAATAAACTATGATAATAAACTTTTATGATAACTTGACACAAGCTGGACTCAAAAGAGACAAGGGAGCCTCAGTGGAGAAAATGCCTCTATAATACTGGACTATAGACAATTCTGTAGGACATTCTCTGAATTAGTGATTGATGTAAGAGGGCACAGTCCACTGTGGATGATTCCATCCCTGGGCGGGTGGTCCTGGGTTCTACAAGCAAGCAGGCTGAACAAACTATAAGGAGCAAGCCTATAAGCAGAATCCCTCCAAAGCCCTGCCTTCAGATTCCTGCCCTGTTTGAGTTCCTGTCCTGATTTCATTTGATGATGAATGGTATGTAAAAGCATGAGCGAAATAAATCCTTTCCTTCCTAAGTTGCTTTGGATCATGGTGTCTCATCACAATACTAGTAACCCCAACTAAGACATAGATTGAAATAACTGCAAGTAGTACACATGGCTCCAGCCGCAGATGTAGCAGAGGATGGTCTTGTCAGGCATCAGTGGGAGGAGAGGTCCTTGGTCCAAAGAAGGCTGGATAGATGCCCCAATGTAGGGGAATTGAGGGCGGGGAGGCGGGAGTAGGTGGGTGTGTGGAGGAACACCCTCATAGAAGCAGGGAAAGGGGGGATGGGATAGGAGGTTTCCAGGAGGAGGGGAAACTGGGAAAGGGGATAACATTTGAAATGTAAATAAAGAAAATACCCAATAAAAAAATATGACCTTTAAAAAAAAAGAAAAGAAATAATGGTCAACAGTTATTTCAAGTTTGGTAATTGCCTGGTTTCCCCTGCAGAAAGCAGGACTATATATGGCAGAACCTAAAGCTACAAGGTGTAGAAGCAATGATTGTAGAGGTTTAATTCTATTTCTACCTCTTGGCACCTTTGCCTAGTGTGGTTTGAATAGGTTCATGTGTTGAACACTTGTCCCCTGGCTGATGGTGCTACATTGGGAGTTTGGGAAAACTTAAGGGGAATCTGTCAGTGGTCCTAGTCCCTGTCTCACTCTGCTTCCTGTCTGCTACGGGATGGCCAGCCTCCTTCTCACACATCTACCACATCTCTCACCATGGGATTCTCTCTCATCGTGACCCCAAAACAATGTAGTCAAGGACTATTGGTTGAAATTTCTGAAATCAAGAGCTAAGATAACCTTTTGTCCTTAAATTCTGTCATGTACTTGATCATAGAAACCATTAACAGTAGTTAGTATAAACTCCAGAGCCCTGAAGCTACCTTTCTAGCCTTCAGCAGTCTTTCCTTTCTGCCAGTAGACCAGCTACTCCTGGCTGATGAGATAACTGAGAAATATATGGGTCTCATGGTCATATGCACATTGTCGCATACTAGACAGGGCCACATGGCACCTAATGAGTTCTTCTATGAGCTGGATGGAGGTGTTAAGAGACACATTATAGAAAGACATCTAGTCTAGAAAAGAAAAACTGAAATCTGTGTGCTACCCACTGGCTAGCCTGGTCTCCTTAAGAAGTGTCATCATCTTAAGTGTTCAGCATTCCCTGTCCACATTCATAGAATGAAATTTCCTACAGATCTCACAGTTGATACGTCCTCTGTGAGGGTGTGCTCTAGTGCATAATGTAAGACTCAAAAATGCCAACAACCGACAGCTCCTTCTTATCCCTCCTCCCATAGGCTCCCTATACATAAGCCTTCCAATCTGGTGTCTTGAGACTGACCAAATAGTTATGCCATTCACCTTTGGCCTAAAGTCTGTGCCACCTGGACTCAGTCTGTTTTTATAAAGCGAGCTGCTTATATATCTGCTCCTTAGCAGAATTATCCCTCAATGCTGTCCTTAAAGCAACCCTGACCAGTGCCAATGATGTCAGTTCATTTTTAACCAACAGTTCATTTTTAACCAAAGACCCTATGATCTTTCTCTTTCATGCTGATAAATGGTGGGTGACAGGTTAATCCTCCTCTCTTGGTAGATGTCTGGTATGAGTTAGGCCCTTTGGTACTTGAGTCTGGGTTTTCCCTAGCTACCTATCTTGAGAGTAACTCTAAGCAAGGATACCTAAGCACCTGCTATAAATTGCTTAAGCCCACTAGATGACCTCACTCCTCTAGTGACCAGCCAAAACATGACATCCTCTACAGAGCAGAGCAGAGAGGCCTACAGTGCCCATCTTCTTCTGTCTGCATTTGGGGGATACTCTTTGGGCTGGAGCTATTACAACCTACTTCTATAGTGCTGCCATAAAAACTTTTAAATTACATTTTAGTTTAGACCTGTCCTGACTCACAAATTGTATTTCTCCCCACTGAGAGATTGGTATTCTTAGGAAAATAGAAAAGTCAAGAAATCAGCAAGAGGTCTGCCCCATGTTGATTTTTCTAAGAATTTAGAAGTTACAAATGCTTGGAAGTACTGAGTGACTAATTTCTCTAAAATTAGTTTCTAAAGTTTTTTCATGGTAAGCATTTATTTCCTGAAAACCTGCTAAAGGGGTAATTTTTTTTCAGAAGTAAAGATTATTTTTAAACATAAAGTACCTGAACACAACAACTTAAGATATTCAGGGTTTGGAAGTTTACAGACAAAGGAAAGGTATGGAGGAGTGGAAGTTCAAAATGCTTATTTTTCTGGAGATTTGGGCTTGCTTATTGGATGAGAATGGTCAACCCAGGACAGATGGCAACTCCAGCTAGAAAATGTGCCCATGATTTGTTTGAGTTATGTTATTAAACCTCTCAAGCCAAGACGACATACTGGCAATGCCTAGGAAAGAAATGGACAGCAGCCAGACCTCCCTCCAGGGACACTGGAGCAGGTCCACAGTGGACAGACCCATGCCAGTCTGCACCACCCAAGCATTCCTCTGAAAAGCCCCATCCTGCCTAGAAGCTCAGGTCCCCTCAGTGCACATGCAGACATGCTGCACCAGGTACTGTGCATGTCCAAAGATGTGTCTTGGTGAAATCTATAATGGTGGCTAGAGATAAGACACTGTAGGAACCACTCCCTCTCCTTGCCAATGAGTGGGGCTGAACGCCTGACATTCCAGAAAAATGTTGATTCAAAGTAAGGTATTTTATTTCAGAAAATAGATGTTGCAATTAATCTGGAATTTTAAAACACTTCCCAAGATCATCATTAAGCCTCACTTTTTTTTTCATATTTTATTTACATTTCAAATGTTTCAGATCTCCCCTTTGGAACCTCCCCATTCCCTCCGCCTTCCCCCTGCCAATATGGGGATATTCTCCAACCCACCCTCCCACCCACCCACCCACTCTCGTCTTTCCTCCTTGTCATTCTCCTATAGTAGGGGATCTAACACCCTCAGGTCCAAGGGCCTCTCCTCCCCCTGATGTCTAACAAGACCCTCCTCTACCGCATTTGTGGCCAGCACCATGGGTCTCTCCATGTGTATTCTTTAGTTGGTGGATCAGTCTCCAGAAGTATCGGGGGGGGGGGGGGGGACGGGTGTCAGGCAAGTTGCCACTGTTGCTACCTCCCTGGGGCTGCAAACTCCCTCAGCTCCTTCAGTCCTTTCTCTGAGCCCTCCCTTTGGGACATCACACTCAGAACTACGGTTGCTGTGAAGTGACTCTTGGGTATTTCAAACTTTGGGGCTAATAACCTCTTAACAGTGAGTACATACCATGTTCATTCTTTTGTGACTACGTTACCTCGCTAAGGATGATATTTTCAAGATCCATCCATTTGTCTGCGAATTTCATGAAGTCATTGTTTTTAATAGTTGAGTAGTATTCCATTGTGTAAATATACCACATTTTCTGTATCCATTCCTCTGTGGAGGGACATCTGGGTTGTTTCCAGCTTCTGACTATTATAAATATGGCTGCTATGAACATAGTGGAACATGTGTCTTTATTACATGTTGGAGCATCTTCTGGGTGTATGCCCAGGAGTGGAATAGCTGGGTCCTCAGGTAGTATTATGTTCATTTTTCTGAGGGTCCGCCAAACTGATTTCCAGAGAGGTTGTATCATCTTGCATTCCCGCCAGCAATGGAGGAGTGTTCCTCTTTCTCCACATCCTCGCCAGCATCTGCTGTCACCTGAGTTTTTGATCTTAGCCATTCTGACTGAGGTGAAATCTCAGGGTTGTTTTGATTTGCATTTCCCTGATGACTAAGGATGCTGAACATTTCTTTAGGTGCTTCTCAGCCATTCAAGTTTCCTCAGTTGAGAATTCTCTGTTTAGCTCACTTCCCCATTTTTTGATAGGGTTATTTGGATCTCTGGCATCTAGCTTCTTGAGTTCTTTGTATACTTTGGATATTAGACCTCTATCAGATGTAGGATTGGTAAAGATCTTTTCCCAATCTGTAAGTTGCTGTTTTGCACTATTTAAGCCTTACTTTTAAAGAAATAGCTTACATGCCTGGTGTCTTATGAAATCCCTTTCATTAATTAGTCACTGTGATGGTTTGTATATGCTCATCCAGGGAGTGTCACTATTAGAAGATGTGGCCCTGTTGGAGTAGGTGTGGCCTTGTTAGAGTAGGTGTGTCACTGTGGGTGTGGGCTTTAAGACCCTCATTCTAGCTGCCTGGAAGCCATTATTCTGCTAGCAGCCTTCAGATGAAGATGTAGAACTCTCAGCTCTGCCTGCAGCATGCCTGCCTGGATGCTGCCATGCTCCTACCTTGATGATACTGCACTGAACTTCTGAACCTGTAAGCCAGCCCCAATTAAATGTTGTCCTTAATAAGACTTGCTTTGGTCATGGTGTCTGTTCACAGCAGTAAAACCTTTTTTTTTTTTTAAATATTTATTTATTTATTTATTTATTTATTTAATGTATATGAGTACACTGTAGCTGCCTTCAAACACACCAGAAGAGGGCATTGGATCCCATTACAGATGATTGTGAGCCACCATGTGGTTGCTGGGAATTGAACCCAGGACCTCTGGAAGATCAGTCATTGCTCTTAACTGCTTAGCCATCTCTCCAGCCCAATAAAACCTTAACTAAGACAGAAGATAATACCAGGAATGGGATATAGCTGTGATAGGCCTGGCCATGCTTTTGTTTGGAAGAATGTGGATTTTGAGACTTTGGATTTAGAAAGCATTGGAATGCTTTAAATGGGGCTTAATCAGGCTATCCTAGTAGGAATATGGAAGGCTTTGTTACTGAGGGTAATTTGAACTGTGCAGACCTGGCCCAAGAGGTTTTAGAGGAGAAGAATTTCAGTATGTAGCATAAAGACTGTTTTGGTGGTATTTTGGTGAAAAATGTGGCTGCTTTTTGCCCTTGTCTGAAGAGTGTGCCTGAGGCTAAGGTGAAGAGACTCAGATTAATTGTATTAACAACGGAAGTCTCAGAAACCCCCCATCTTTGTTCTCTGGTTAAGTCTTATGAAGAACACTTTAAACAAGCATAGCAATCTGAGAAAGGAAGAATATAAAGTATAGGGTTTGAGTATTAAAGGAGCACCAGGAAGGGAAGTGGAGCTGCAGCCTGTGTTCAAGGAGATAGCAAATTGATGGGGTGGGACTTTGGGGCAAGAGCCTATCCAGCTAAATTTACATCCAGGCGTGGTGGTGCACACCTTTAATCCCAGGAGACAGGCAAGCAGATTTCTGAGTTCAAGGTCTGTCTACAGAGCAAGTTCCAGGACAACCAAGCTCAGGCAGTGAAGGAACTGGAAAAGAGGAAGCTGGTGTTAGTATACTAGAACAAGCGGCCACATTCCAGCTCCAGCAGCAGCAGAACTCGGCAGCTTCGGCCGTGTGGCTCTGGCTTTATAGTCAAGAGGAGAAGGATCTTCTGGGACAATTGATGCTAGTTAGCTGGAGCTAAGAAATTAGTGGTGACTAAGAAGATACCAGCATCACTGAGGTGAATTTCTCTGGGCAGTGTTTTCTGAGAGCACAAGGAAGCTGTGTTCCAGAGATAGCTAAATGTACCACATGCTGCAGCTGTACTTGGTAATGTGTAAGAGTCACCCAGGTGGCACTGAAGGGATCATGAAGAGCAGCTGAGGCTTGTCACTGTGAGAGGCCATGGAATGCCATTGATGAAGGTGCAGCCTCAGTTGCAGTTGATGGCCCAGGACTGAAGGGGTCATGCAAAGGATTTGAGGCTTGGCACCATGAAGAGAGCTTATAAGAGGCTATTGGTGGAATGCAGTGGAAGACCCCAGTGCATTGGAGATGCCAGTACCATGGGATGATCACCAAGAACAGCAGCAGCAGTGGAGTAGATCAACAGACGGCAGGGCTGGAGAAGTGACACCAGCCCTTTAAAGGAGCCCAGAAGATTGTGTGTTGATCCCAGATACTGGAACAAGAGGCTGTAACATTGAAGTTGCCTTGGAGACCCTAATACATTCGAGATGTCAGAGCCATGGGATACCTGCTGAGGAAAGCTGCTAACAGGAGTGGAACCAGCCCAGGACAAAGAACGTCATTGCAGTCAAGAAAGATGAAAAAGGAGTTGGAGATCTGAAGGCCGCTTTGGCATCATACATGGAGATGCAGAGTTTGGAGCTGGTTTCCGGTCTTGCTTTGGGGATTACAGTTAAGTGACTGGATAAATCTCAGAAGAGACCTTGAACTTTGGACTTTTAACACTGTTGATATTGCTATAAATTATGAGGGCTTTGGAAGTTGGACTAAATGTATTTTTATTATGGTATGTTTAGGTATGGCCCTCATAGACTCATATGTTTGAACAAGTCTATGGGGACCAGGGAGTGGAATGTGATGGTTTGTATATACTCGTCCAGGGAGTGGCACTATTAGAAGATGTGGCCCTGTTGGAGTAGGTGTGGCCTTGTTAGAGTAGGTGTGTCACTGTGGGGTGGGCTTTTTTTTCCAATGTGATCAGGTTTTTGTTTTATTAACAATAATGTTGACAGTGAAGTTTGCCAAACATTGCAAAGATAAAAGCATGTTCAAATAATTCAAAAATTCTGTAAATTATTTTCTAATCTAAAGCCAAAATTTGTTTAACTATTCTTTTAAACATGTAATAGGGTGAAATCTAAGTTGTGGCTTTTCAGGTAGAATTTACTGACCTTGATTGGCAGTCTATATACAATAGGCATATGCTGTATTCAGAAACAAGACTTCAATGAAGGAACAGGAATCATTGGCTAATACTGTCTGACACCCTTACACAACAGATTTTGAATTAAGTTTTGGGAATTGTTTATTTATATACATCTCATTATTGTCAAATATTCTGAAATCCATACACTCAACTTCATGACTCCATAAGGAGCTGTGACCCACAATTTTTTTTATTTATTTTCCATACTTTATTTACATTTCAAATGTTTCCCCCTTTCCAGATCTCCCCTTTGGAACCTCCCCATTCCCTCCCCCTCCCCCTGCCACTCTGGGGATATTCTCCCACCCACCCACCTACCTACTCTCATCTTCCTTCCTTGGCATTCTCCTATACTGGGGGATCTAACACCCTCAGGCCCAAAGACCTCTCCTCCCCCTGATGGATAACAAGACCCTCCTCTGCCACATATGTGGCCAGCACCATGGGTCCCTCCATGTCTATTCTTTGGTTGGTGGATCAGTCTCCAGGAGTATCAGGGGGTCAGGCCAGTTGCCACTGTTGCTGCCTTTCTGGGGATGCAAACTCCCTCAGCTCCTTCAGTCCCTTCTCCAAGTCCTCCATCTGGGACCGCACACTCTGCCCTACTGTTGCTGTGAAGTGACTCTTGGGTATTTCAAACTTTTGGGCTAATAACCACTTTACAGTGAGTACATACCATGTTCATTCTTTTGTGACTGTGTTACCTCGCTCAGGATGATATTTTCAAGTTCCATCCATTTGTCTGCGAATTTCATGAAGTCATTGTTTTTAATAGCTGAGTAGTATTCCATTGTGTAAATGTACCACATTTTATGTATCCATTCCTCTGTTGAGGGACATCTGGTTGGTGGACTTTAAGACCTTCATCCTAGCTGCCTGGAAGCCAGTATTCGGCTAGCAGCCTTCAGATGAAGATGTAGAACTCTCAGCTCTACCTGCACCATGCCTGCCTGGAAGCTGACATGCTCCTACCTTGATGATAATGGACTGAACCTGAAAACCATCCCCAATTAAATGTTGTCCTTAAAAGAGTTGCTTTGGTCATGGTGTCTGTTCACAGCAGTAAAACCCTAACTAAGACAGTCACCTTATTTATGGACTGTTGGAGGGTTCAAATTTTGTTGTATGAACTGCCAAATGATCATTTGGGAAGGCAACAGAATGTCTATAAAGGTGCAGAATCACACCACTGTAGAAAGACAAACAGGCACTCCAGATACTAAAGAGGGTTGGCCTTGTAGATGCCATCTATGCTGAAGCTGAGAGAGCTGCTGCCTGGGAGCCTAGGCAGCGAAGAAATGATAATGGGTAGACTGTGAAGCACTGGTCAAGATGAGATTCTACAGTAAGACCAACAAGTTCTGATCAAGGCCTGGCTCTGTGGGCAGAGGATTCCTTTTCTAGCTTGTTTCTGTACTTATCATCCTAAAATTTTGAATTTAACTACAAAAGCATGTTTTTTTAAAAAAAAACTTTTATGTGTATGAATGTTTTGCCTGTATGTATAAATGTGCACTGTGGCATTCCTGATGCCTATCAAGGTCAGAAGAAGGCTCTACATCCCCTAGAACTGAAGTTACAGTCAACTGAGTCACTATGTGGGTATAGGAACTAAAACCAGGTACTCTGCAAGTGCTCTTATCTGCTGAGACATCACTCCAGCCCCTGTAATGAATATTTAGTTACAAGGTATCTATCCTTTACATGGGTTCTGTTTCATAATGATAGTTACATTCCGATGAATATAAAAGTAGCTGCTGTAGCGACCAGAACCTAGAGGAGGTACATCATGTCTCAAACACTGCCTATCAGCCATAAGCCATAGTTGGTGTGAAGAAGTTACTCCTGCTTATTTAACAGATCTCTCTACATGGTCATTTGAGATCCCAGGTTCTATTCATTTTGTGACTATTATTTCCTAGGAGCTTGACCCTTCTGCTTCAAGATATTGGAATGGAATTGAGAATGGAAAGGGCCGTCCCCACCTGGAACTCCAATGGCCACACTAGCCCAGGAATCGGCTAGGAAATTTTCACCCTCCATCCTGTCCTCCAATTCTAGTCCCCCAGTCTTATCCCCAGCCCTGTAGCAGCCCAGCTTCTGGGGCTTCCCCTTAATATCTACCCCCATTTCCTGAGGACTCAGCAGATCTTCTCCTTCAGCCTTTTTCCCTTGCCCTATCCCTTTTTCTCGGCTGCCAACACCCATAGGTACTCCATCTGGAACCCTTCACTCCACTTCTTATCCTCTGTATACAGTTCCCCATATTATCTTCAGGCCTGAAGCAGACCACTGGCAAGAGCTGCCTGTACTGCCTAAGGACTCAGTAAATCCTCTTGTTAGACCCAGTTTCCCCTCCTCTATTCTGAGAATCAAGTAGGTAATATTTACTCTCTTTCCTGTCTTCTAATTCTACTCCCCCCATTTCATCCCCAGCTCTGTAGCAGACCACTTGCATGGGCCTCCTTCTCTGACTCTACATCCTGGAGACTCTGATAACCCTCATGGCAGAACCAGTTTTCCTCCTTCTTGTGAACCCTTTTAGCCTGCCCCTTCCCCACCACTTGTAGTCCATCCCCATTCCTTTGTGTCAGCCTCTAATACCTAGAAATATGTTCTACCTGGGAATACCATTGGCCATACATGGAAAGGATTCAGAAACACCCCCTATCAGACAACTTGCAACTCCCATAGATCTGTAAGATTCAGAGAGGCACCAAAATCCAAGGAACAGAATACGCACTCAACAAAGACAAGACCAGATATCACCTCAAACCCAGATGCCTAGATTCCAGCACAAAAACACAATTAATAATAAACAACACAAAATACCTCCATAAGAACCCAGCAATCATATTCCAGTAGGCCATCAGAACTGCAAAAATAGCTGAAGCACAAGACAAGGACTTTAAAATGTCTGTTATGAATATGTTCAAAGACTGTAAAGAGGAAATAAACAAATCCATTAGTGAAATCCATGAAAATACAAACAGTGGAATGAAATGAAATGAAACAAAATGAAAACAGTTCAAGACAAGAAGTAAAAGTAGAATCACTAAAGAAAATCCAAACTGAGAGAAAACTGAAAATAAAATGTTTAATCTCCCACTGAACCATCAACCAGGCAGCTTATACCTCCAACATATATACAGCAGAGGACTGCCTAGTCTGGCCTCAGTGAGAGAAGATGCACCTAACCCTCCATAGATCCAGGGAGTGGGAAGGTCTGGTGGAGACAGGGTCAGGGGGTGGGAACATCCTCTTGGAGATGGGGGGTGAGGAGGTATGGGATGGGGATCAGTCAGGGGTCAGACCAGAAGGGGGATGAAGACTAGACTGTAAAAAAGGATTAAAGAATAAAAAAAGAAGAAGAATAAATCAAACAAAAACCTCAGAGGTAAGCCTTACCAATAGAATACAAGAGATAAAAGAAAATCTCAGCCATTGAAGACAATATAAAAGAAATGGATACCTCAGTCCAAAAAAGAAAAAAAGCTAAATCTAAAATTTCAGGCACAAAACATCCAGGAAATCTGAGTCACTATAAAAAGACAAAATCTACAAATAATAGGAATAGAGGAAGGAGAAGAAACCTAGGTCAAAGGTGTAAAAAATATTTTCAACAAAATCATAGAAGAAAACTTTTCTACTCTAAACAAAGAGATGTCTATCAAGGTACAAGAAGCATACAGAACACCAAGTAGATTGGACCAGAAAAGAATCTCCCTGTAACACATAATAATCAAAACACTAAATGCAATAACTAAGAAAGAATGTTAAAAGCTACAAAGGAAAAAGACCAAGTAACATATAAAAGCAGACCAATCAGAATAACACCTAACTTTTTCTTAATATATACCACCTACCAAAGTTAAATCAAGATCAGATAAGCAATTTAAACAAACCTATAGCCCCTAATGAAATAGAAGTAATTAAGTCTTACAACCAAAAAAGAGCCCAGGGCTAGATGGTTTTAGTGAAGAATTATACCAGACTTTCAAAAATAATTCATATCAATACTCTTCAAATTATTACATTAAATAGAAATAGAAGGAACATTGGCCATTTCCTTTTATGGTAACAGAATTCCTAACACCTAAGCCACACAAAGAGCCGGGCAGTGGTGGCACATGCTTTTAATCCCAGCACTTGGGAGGCAGAAGCAGGCAGATTTCTGAGTTTGGTCTACAGAGTGAGTTCCAGGACAGCCAGGGCTACACAGAGAAACCATGTCTCAAACAAACAAACAAACAAACAAAAACAAAAAACAAAAAACAAAAAATAAATCTAACAAAGAAAGTCAATCTCCCACAGAAATTGGAGTATTTTAATTATATGAGGGAGAATCTAATTAGTTCTTTTTATGAACTGAAGTCGCGTGCTTCTAGGGTATTTGTTGTTAATCTTTCCCAAGAAATTACTGCATGCTCTTTGCCAATGTTCATCTTGTGTCCATAATGAGACAATCTCTGCATTAGTAAAAGGTACCACAATTTCAGCTGGATCCATTCCAGTAAATTGTCGAAGTCTCAGTTTTTCTTTTAGTATTAACTCAGAAACCGTTTCTTTCTTTCTTTCTTTCTTTCTTTCTTTCTTTCTTTCTTTTTTGGTTTGTTTGTTTGTTTGTTTTTTGAGACAGGGTTTCTCTGTGTAGCCCTGGCTGTCCTGGAACTCACTCTGTAGACCAGGCTGGCCTCGAACTCAGAAATCTGCCTGCCTCTGCCTCCCAAGTGCTGGGATTAAAGGCGTGTGCCACCACTGCCCTGCCAGAAACCTTTTCTATGTAGGTTCTTAATTTCTTACTCTGTTTAAATGCTAAAAATATCTAATATATTCTAAGATGTAATCTTCCACTTCCAGTCTCCTTTGGGGGACTCCAGTCTGTGCCACAGAGCTCCATAACCAAATAGTGCAGGGAGAAGGGAGTGTGGACAAACAAGCCTGTGAGTGGAGGTAAGACAGGTGCCACTGCTCAGCGGGACCCACCCGGAATCTGCAGACCACTGGGACAGAGGAACAGCCTGGGACAGCAGCCTTCTGGTTTATGCCTGTGGTCTGTGTCATGTGGCTCAATACCCAAATAGCGCAGGGAAAGAGCTACCCTCCCAGGAGTGTGAACAAGCCTATGATCAGGGGTAAGGTCACCACCTCTGCTAAGAGAGACCAGCCCAAACCCTCAGGACACAGACTGAGGAGTGGCCTTCTGGTTTCCTTCTGAGGCTGGAGAGATGATCCCATGACACAGGGCTCCACACTCAGTGCCAGAAGAGAGCTGGTCTTCCAGGAGTGCCGACACACCTTTGAGCACAGGTAGACCACCACTTCTGTCCAAATTCCTCAATCAAGAGGGACCCTCGCAGAGCCATCAGGACACAGGAACCAAGGAACAGCTAGGGACAGTATCCTTCTGTTTATGTCTACACCCCGAAGCTGACACTGTACCACAGCTCTCCAAACCCAAATTCCTCTCAGAGAGAGCTGGTCTCCAAGGAGTACTGATGAAAAGGCTTGCAGGAAGGACAAGTCCGAGAGAGCAAAACCAGCTAACACCACAGATTGTCGGATCCTAGCCAGCAGGTCCAGGTGAGAGGAGAGAACCCGGTCCAGCCAAGTCTATCCAGGGCTGAGTGGGATGGTGAGTGTTGGCAGTCAAAAAGAAACACACCAGGCCAGGAGTCTTGTCAAAGCAGGAACTCAACTTTATTGTAGCAATCTCTCTCACTTATATAGAGAAGGCAAAGGGGGTGGGTACTTAGGTATGGGGAGAGTTGATGTAGGAGGTGGGGAAGGGGAAGGCGTGACTGACAGGGCCAATGGCATAGCTCCACATCAGCAATGGCAGGGTAGAGGGAGGGCCAAAGAGGTCTTGCTGAGTCACTCCTATGCAGAAGTGAATGAGACAGGTCTCAGAACTCAAGCCAGGCTCAGATTTGTCCTCAAAGGCCCAAACCAGGATCAGAATGGGGCCCAAGACTACCATTTCCTGGGACCCCACCCTCTCGCCATCAGGACAGTGGGGGGAGGAGGAGAATACCCCCAATGCCGTGCCATCGGGGTCCAGTTCTGAGCCCTGGCCCAGAGCTGCCGAAGTCACTGCTGCTAACCCGGGGCCCCTGCACCCCCACTCTTATGGCTGGGGCAGCCCCAGGCTGCATGCCATGCTCCCCTCTGTGGGCCAGGGAGGTGCATCCCATGGCCGATAATGGCCCCTGCTCCTCTAAAGAGGAAGCCAGGGCACTCTCCTACCTGTGCCATTGCCAGCTCGAAACCTGGGGCCCTCGGACAGGCTGCCTTGGGCCCTGCTGCCCCCCTAGACAAAGTGCCAAGGGCCATCACCATGGAGACGGCTATGGCCCCAGGCCCAGACTGGGCACTGGAAAGGGGATGGCTCCAAGAGCCATCACCATGGAGATGGCCTCAGCTCTAGCCATGCCACTCTGCTTACAAACTGCGCCACAGCCCCCCAGCATGAGCAGCTTAGCTGCTCAAGATGTGGCTGTGCCACTCACGTTGCAGTCGTGGTGGAGGTGGAGGCGGAGGCACCATGAGCACAGAGGTCCAACAACAAATAACCACATGGTGAAAGGCAAGGGCAAGAATATAAGGGACAGAAACCAAGGCAACTTGGCATCATCAGAATGCAGTTCTCCCACCACAGCGAGCCCTGGATACCCCAACACACCAGAAAAGGAAGACTCAGATTTAAAATCACTTCTAATGATGATGATAAAACACTTTAAGAAGAAAATAAATAACTCCCTTAAAGAAATACAAGAGAACACAGGTAAACAGCTAGAAGCCCTTAAAGAAGAAATACAGGAAAACACAAACAGGCAAAGGAAATGAACAAAACCATCCAGGATCTAAAAATAGAAATAGAAACAATAAAGAAATCACAAAGGGAGACAACCCTGAAGATAGAAACCCTAGAAAAGAGATAAGGAGTCATGGATGCAAGTATTACCAACAGAATACAAGAGATGGAAGAGAGAATCTCAGGTACAGAAGATACCATAGAAAACATGGACACAACAGTCAAAGAAAAGGCAAAATGCAAAAAGCTCCTAACTAAAAACATCCAGGAAATCCAGGACACAATGAGAAGACCAAACCTAAGAATAATAGGTATAGAAGAGAGTGAAGATTCCCAACTTAAAGGGCCAATAAATATCTTCAACAAGATCATAGAAGAAAACTTCCCTAACCTAAAGAAAGAGATGAACATAAACATTCAAGAAGCCTACAGAACTCCAAATAGATTGGACCAGAACAGAAATTCCTCCCATCACATAATAGTCAAAACACCAAATGCGCAAAACAAGGAAAGAATATTAAAAGCAATAAGGGGAAAAGGGCAAGTAACATATAAAGGCAGACCTATCAGAATTACACCAGACTTCTCACCAGAGACTATGAAAGCTAGAAGATCCTGGCCAGATCACAGACAGACACTAAGAGAACACAAGTGCCAGGCCAGGCTGCTATACCCAGCAAAACTCTCAAATACCATAGATGGTGAAACAAAGATATTCAGTAACAAAACCAAATTTACACAATTTCTATCCACAAACCCAGCCCTACAAAGGACAAGAATTGGAAAACACCAACAAGGAGGGAAACTACACATTAGAAAAAGCAAGAAAGTAATGTTTCAACAAACACAAAAGGAGATAGCCACAAAAACATAAAAATAACATCGAAAATAACAGGAAGCAACAATAACTATTCCTTAATATCTCTTAACATCAATGGACTCAATTCTCCAATAAAAACATAGACTAAAAAGCTGAATGCATAAACAGGACCCAGCATTTTCATACACACAGAAAATGTACCTCAAAGTTAATGACAAACACTGCCTCAGAGTAAAGGGCTGGAAAACAATTTTCCAGGCAAATGGTCCCAAGAAATAGGCTGGAGGAGACATTCTAGTATTGGATAAAATCAACGTTCAACCAAAAGTCATCAAAAAGGAAAAGGAAGGACACTTCAACCTCATCAAAGGAAAAATCTACCAAGAAGAACTCTCAATTCTGAACATCTATGTTCCAAAGGCAAGGGCACCCACATTCATAAAAGACACTTTACTGAAGCTCAAAGCACACATTGCACCTCACACAATAATAGTGGGAGACTTCAACACCCCACTCTCATCAATGGACAGATCTTGGAAACACAAACTAAACAGAGACACAGTGAAACTAACAGATGCTATGAACCAAATGGGTTTAACAGATATCTATAGAACATTTTACCCTACATCTAAAGAGTATACCTTCTTCTCAGCACCTCGTGGTACCTTCTCCAAAACTGATCATATAATTGGTCACAAAACAAACCTCAACAGATATAAGAAGATTGAAATAATCCCATGCCTCCTATCAGATCACTACAGATTAAGGCTGGTCTTCAATGGCAACAAAAAAAAAAACAAAACAGAAAACCCACATACACATAGAAGCCGAACAATGTTCTACTCAATGATAACTTGGTCAAGGAAGAAATAAAGAAAGAAATCAAAGACTTCCTAGAATTTAATGAAAATGAAAGTACAACATACCCAAACTTATGGGACACAATGAAAGCAGTGTTAAGAGGAACACTCATAGCTCTGAGTGCCTCCAAATAGAAACTGGAGAGAGCTTACACTAGCAGCTTATCAGCACACCTGAAAGCTCTAAAACAAAAAGAAGCTAATACACCCAAGAAGAGTAGAAGGCAGGAAATAATCAAACTCAGGATTGAAATCAACCAAGTAGAACAAAAAGAACTATACAAAGAATCAACAAAACCAGGAGCTGGTTCTTTGAGAAAATCAACAAGATAGATGAACCCTTAGCCAGACTAACCAGGGGGCACAGAGACAGTATCCAAATTAGCAAAATCAGAAATGAAAAGGGAGATATAACAACAGAATCTGAGGAAATTAAAAAAATCATCAGATCCTACTACAAAAGCCTATACTCAACAAAATTGGAAAATCTGCAGGAAATGGACAATTTTCTAGACAGATACCAAAAACCAAAGTTAAGTCAGGATCAGATAAACCATCTAAACAGTTCCATAATGCCTAAAGAAATAGAAGCAGTCATTAAAAGTCTCCCAACAAAAAAAAAGCCCAAGACCAGATGGGTTTAGTGCAGAATTCTCTCGGACCTTCAAAGAAAACTTAATACCAACCCTCTTCAAAGTATTTCACAAAATAGAAACAGAAAGAACACTACCTAATTCATTCTATGAGGCCACAGTTACACTGATACCAAAACCTCACAAAAAACCAACAAAAAAAGAAAACTATAGACCAATTTCCTTTATGAATATTGATGCAAAAATACTCAATATAATTCTTGCAAACCAAATCCAAGAACACATCAAAATGATCATTCATCACAATCAAGTAGGCTTCATTCCAGGGATGCAGGGATGGTTCAATACCTGGAAATCCATCAATGTAATCCACTACATAAACAAACTCAAAGAAAAAAACCACATGGTCATTTCATTAGATGCTGAAAAAGCATTTGACAAAGTTCAACATCCCTTCATGATAAAAGTCTTGGAAAGATCAGGAATTCAAGGAGCATACCTAAACTTAGTAAAAGAAACATACAGCAAACCAGTAGCCAACATCAAACTAAATGGAGAGAAACTCGAAGCAATCCCACTAAAATCAGGGTCTAGACAAGGCTGCCCTCTCTCTCCCTACCTATTCAATATAGTACTTGAAGTTCTAGCTAGAGCAATCAGACAATAAAAGGAGGTCAAAGTGATACAAACTGGAAAGGAAGAAATCAAAATATCACTATTTGCAGATGATATGATGGTATACTTAAGTGACACGAAAAACTCCACCAGAGATCTGCTACAGCTGATAAACAACTTCAGCAAAGTGGTTGGATACAAAATTAACTCAAGCAAATCAGTAGCCTTTCTATACTCGAAGGATAAACAGGCTGAGGAAGAAATTAGGGAAATGACACCCTTCACAATTGTCACAAACAATATAAAATATCTTGGTGTGACTCTAACCAAACAAGTGAAAGATCTGTATGACAAGAACTTCAAGTCTCTGAAGAAAGAAATCGCAGAAGACCTCAGAAGATGGAAAGATGTCCCATGCTCATGGATCGGCAGGATTAATATAGTTAAAATGGTCATCCTGCTGAACACAATCTACAGATTCAATGCAATCACCATCAAAATACCAACTCAATTCTTCATAGACTTAGAAAGAGCAATTTTCAAATTCATATGGAACAACAAAAAAAACAGGATAGCAAAAACTATTCTCAACAATAAAAGAATTTCTGGGGGAATCGGCCTCCCTGACTTCAAGCTGTACTACAGAGCAGTAGTGATAAAAACTGCATGGTATTGGTACAGTGACAGGCAGGTAGATCAATGGAATAGAATTGAAGACCCAAAATTGAACCCACACACTTATGGTCACTTGATCTTTGACAAAAGGAGCTAAAACCATCCAGTGGAAAAAAGACAGCATCTTCAACAAATGGTGCTGGTTCAACTGGCGGTCTACACGTAGAAGATTGAAAATTGATCCATTCCTATCTTCCTGTACAAAGCTCAAGTCCAAGTGGATCAAGTACCTTCACATAAAACCAGATATGCTGAATCTAATAGAAGAGAAAGTGGGGAAGAGTCTCGAACACAAGGGCACAAGGGAAAAGTTCTTGAACAGAACACCAATGGCTTGTGCTCTAAGATCAAGAATCGGACAGATGGGAGCTCATAAAATTACAAAGCTTCCATAAGGCAAAGGACACTGTCAATAGGACAAAACAGCAACCTACAGATTGGGAAAAGATCTTTACCAATCCTACATCCAATAGAGGGCTAATACCTAATGTATACAAAGAACTCAAGAAGCTAGACTCCAGATATCCAAATAACCCTATCAAAAAATGGGGAAGAGAGTTAAACAGAGAATTCTCAACTGAGGAAACTCGAATGGCCAAGAAGCACCTAAAGAAATGTTCAACATCCTTAGTCATCAGGGAAATGCAAATCAAAACAACCCTGAGATTTCACCTCACACCAGTCAGAATGGCTAAGATCAAAAACTCAGATGACAGCAGATGCTGGCGAGGATGTGGAGAAAGAGGAACACTCCTCCATTGCTGGCGGGAATGCAAGTTGATACAAACTCTCTGGAAATCAGTTTGGTGGACCCTCAGAAAAATGAACATAATACTACCTGAGGACCCAGCTATTCCACTCCTGGGCATATACCCAGAAGATGCTCCAACATGTAATAAAGATACATGTTCCACTTTGTTCATAGCAGCCATATTTATAATAGCCAGAAGCTGGAAACAACCCAGATGTCCCTCCACAGAGGAATGGATACAGAAAATGTGGTATATTTACACAATGGAATACTACTCAACTATTAAAAACAATGACTTCATGAAATTCATAGACAAATGGATGGATCTTGAAAATATCATCCTGAGCGAGGTAACGCAGTCACAAAAGAATGAACAAGGTATGTACTCACTGTTACGTGGTTATTAGCCCAAAAGTTTGAAATACCCAAGAGTCACTTCACAGCAACAGTAGGACAGAGTGTGAGGTCCTACATGGAGGACTTGGAGAAAGGACTGAAGGAGCTGAGGGAGTTTGCATCCCCAGGGAGGCAGCAACAGTGGCAACTGACCTGACCCCCCGATACTCTTGGAGACTGATCCACCATCCAAAGAATAGACATGGAGGGACCTATGGTGCTGGCCACATATGCAGCAGAGGAGAGTCTTGTTATCCATCAGGGGGAGGAGAGGCCTTTGGGTCTGAGGGTGTTAGATGCCCCAGTACAGGAGAATGCCAAGGAAGGAAGATGAGAGTAGGTAGGTGGGTGGGTGGGAGAATATCCCCAGAGTGGCAGGGGGAGGGGGAGGGAAGGGGGAGGTTCCAAAGGGGAGATCTGGAAAGGAGGAAACATTTGAAATGTAAATAAAATATGAAAAATAAATAAATTTAAAAAAACAAACTCAAAGAAAAAAACCACATGGTCATTTCATTAGATGCTGAAAAAGCATTTGACAAAATTCAACATCCCTTCATGATAAAAGTCTTGGAAAGATCATGAATTCAAGGTCCATACCTAAACATAATAAAAGCAATGTACAGCAAACCAGTAGCCAACATCAAACTAAATGGGGAGAAACTTGAAGCATTCCCACTAAAATTAGGGACTAGACAAGGCTGTCCACTCTCTCCCTATCTATTTGATATAGTCCTGGAAGTTCTACCTAGAGCAATTAGACAACAAAAGGAGGTCAAAGGGATACAAATTGGAAAGGAAGAAATCAAAATATCACTATTTGCAGATGATATGATGGTATACTTAAGTGACCTGAAAAACTCCACCAGAGAACTGCTACAGCTGATAAATAACTTCAGCAAAGTGGCCAGATACAAAATTAACTCAAGCAAATCAGTAGCCTTCTTATACTTGAAGGATAAACAGGCTGAGAAAGAAATTAGGGAAATGACACCCTTCACAATTGTCACAAACAATATAAAGTATCTTGGTGTGACTCTAACCAAACAAGTGAAAGATCTGTATGACAAGAACTTCAAGTCTTTGAAGAAAGAATTCGAAGAAGACCTCAGAAGATGGAAAGATCTCCCATGCTCATGGATTGGCAGGATTAATATAGTTAAAATGGCCATCTTGCATAAGGCAATCTACAGATTCAATACAATCCCCATCAGAATTCCAACTTGATTCTTCATAGACTTAGAAAGAACAATCCTCAAATTCATTTGGAATAATAAAAAACCCAGGATAGCAAAACCTATTCTCAACAATAAAAGAACTTCTGGGGGAATCAGCATCTCTGATCTCAGGCTGTACTACAGAGCAGTAGTGATAAAAACTGCATGGTATTGGTACAGTGACAGGCAGGTAGAGCAATGGAATAGAATCGAAGACCCAGAAATGAACCCACACACTTATGGTCACTTGATCTTTGACAAAAGGAGCTAAAACCATCCAGTGGAAACAAGACAGCATTTCCAACAAATGGTGCTGGCTCAACTGGTGGTCAACATGTAGAAGAATGCAAATTGATCCATTCCTATCTCCCTGTACAAAGCTCAAGTCCAAGTTGATCAAAGATCTTCACATAAAACCAGATATGCTGAATCTAATAGAAGAGAAAGTGGGGAAAAGTCTCAAACACATGGGCACAAGGGGAAATTTCCTGAACAGAACACCAATGGCTTATGCTCTAAGATCAAGGATCGACAGATGGGACCTCACAAAATTGCATTCTGTAAGGGAAAGGACACTGTTAATAGGACAAAAGGGCAACCAGCAGATTGGGAAAATATCTTTACCAATCCTACATCCAATAGTGGGCTAATATCCAATACGTACAAGGAACTCATGAAGTTAGACACCAGAGAACAAAATAACACTATCAAAAATGGAGAAGAGAGTTAAACAGAGAATTCTCAACTGAGGAAACTTGAATGGCCAAGAAGCACCTAAAGAAATGTTCAACATCCTTAGTCATCAGGGAAATGCAAATCAAAACAACCCTGAGTTTTCACCTCACACCAGTCAGAATGGCTAAGATCAAAAACTCAGGTGACAGCAGATGCTGGCGAGGATGTGGAGAAAGAGGAACACTCCTCCATTGCTGCTGGGATTGCAAGCTGGCACAAGCACTCTGGAAATCAGTTTTGCAGACCCTCAGAAAATTGGACATAATACTCCCTGAGGACCTAGCTATACCACTCCTGGGCATACACCCAGAAGATGCTCCAACATGTAATAAAGACACATGCTCCACTGTGTTCATAGCAGCCATATTTATAATAGCCAGAAGCTGAAAACCTCCCAGATGTCCTTCAACAGAGAAATGGATACAGAAAATGTGGTACATTTACACAATGGAGTACTACTCAGCTATTAAAAACAATGACTTCATGATATTCGAAGGCAAATGGATGGAACTATATCATCCTGAGTGAGGTAACTCAGTCACAAAAGAACAAACACAGTATGTACTCACTGATAAGTGGATATTAGCCCAAAAGTTTGGAACACCCATGATTCAATTCACAGCAACTATTGGACTGAGCATGGGTTACCAGATGGAGGAGTTGGAGAAGGGACTGAAGGAACTGAGGGAGTTTGCAGCCCATGGGGAGGGAGCAACAGTGTCAACTGGTCAGGGCCCCGGTGCTCCCAGAGACCGGACCAACAACCAAAGAATGCATATGGAGGGGCCCATGGTGCTGGCCACATATGTGGCTAAGGAGGGCCTTGTTGACCATCAGTGGGAGGAGAGGCCCTTGGATTTGAGAGTGTTAGATGCCCCAGTATAGGGGAATGCCAGGGAGGGAAGTC